>QLOH01000800.1:0-394792 GCA_026901365.1 Sesbania bispinosa | reverse complement strand
TGATTTTTTTTCAAGAGAAAAAGATGATCAAGACAAGGATCAAGGGCAATCCTTGACTCTAGTCACCAATCCTATTAGAGTTCAAGTTCTCCCCCCCTTACCTAAGGAAGTTAAACTTGAAAAAGGTGCAGCAACTTCAAAGATAATCTCCTCTTGATGCTCCTTTTGATCACCCAAGTAAGTTTCTCCAAGGATGTAGGCTAGATTTTGAGGTTTAAGGTTCAAAAATGGAACCTTTCACCAAGTGTGTGTAGGAAAGAAAATGAAGTAGATGGAGAGAAAGGGGAAGAAAGCTCACGGTTTGGAGGAGAGGAAATGAAGAGTGAGAAGTGGTTTGCATGCAAATGAGGAGGTATGGTGCAAGTGTAAGAAAGAATGATGGCTTTCTTATTTCTTTGACTAAGGAAATGTGTAAGACAAGTTAAGTACCATACCATCACATGCACGGTTTTGGGAGGGAAAAAATGAGATATTTTTGCTAAAATGTTTCAGATTTTTGTGATTCAAATCAAGGGCATTTTGGTCCGGTTCCAAAAAGTGTAGGGGTAAAAAGGTCATTTTGCACCAAAAATCCCAAAAATTCTAGAAAAATAGGAAATTAATTTCTAACCTTTTCAAAACCAATTTGATGATTAAAAATATTTAATCATTCAAAATTCACTATATCACACAATAACATCATATAAGCAAAAATGCGGGGTGTTACAAGAGGAGAGAGAAACAAGAAAGAAACAGAGGAGAGAGAGGAGAGACAAAGGAGAGGGAGGAGAGAGACAAATGGAGGAGAGAGAAATAGGAGAGAACAAATGGGAGAGGGAGAGGAGAGAGAAATAGAGAAAGGGGGGAAAACAGAGGACAAAGAAACAGAGGAGAGAGAAAAGAGAGAGGTGAGAGAAATAGAGGAGAGAGAGAAAACAAAGGATAGAGAAACAAAGGAGAGAGATAGGAGAGAAATAGAGGAGAGAAAAATAAGAGATTTGGAATAGAGGAAATATTAAATAATTTAGAGAAAAATAACCTTAGGGACCAAATAGCAAAAATGAAAGTTTGTGTTTTAAAGTATTTACATAATAGGGTCTCTTTATTTGGGTTGTAAGTTACAACCCTTCAAAAAGGGATGTATAATAGTGGGCACCTAGCACTAAAGTAAGTAAAAAGCTCATGCATAAAAGATTTTGCTATCCTTTAGACGAAGATGGAAAGAGGATGGAGGAGTATGGTCCTCAACGTCATCTGGTTTTTTACAGTGAGACAAACTTATATGGTCTTTTAGACACTGCGTGGTTTAGGAGGGGAGAGAGGTGTCAAATATGGGTGTCGGGATCCTCTCCCGTAAAAAAAAAACGGGAGAGGGTGCAGTTTCGTGATCGAATGGTTATCATTTTTTTGGACAATTTTTTTATTTTTTATTTTTTAAGATAAATGGCCGGGATCCTCTCCCGTAAATAAAAAAATCATAAATAAAATCCTGTTTTTTATTTACAAGAGAGCATCCCGGCCCCAAATATGGGAAGGGAAGGGAGTGAAGGAAAATGACATCCCAATGCTATTCTGTTTACATTTTCATTTCATGTTTCCATTTCTTGTTTTCATTATGTTTCCTGTTTTCTGAAACTTTACAAAGGAAAAATTGGAAATGCTGGAAACAATAAATTTTTGATGCAAACCAAACAGACCCTTACATGTTTGGTTTTATAAGGGGAGAGGAGGGAAAAACAAATTTACTTATATATCTCTCTACTTTTATAATACTTAGTTTATTAATAAGAGTGTAGGGATAGTTAAGATATTTTGATTATTTAGTTTAAACTCTTCTTCCTTCCCCTCTAAATCCCCATTATTGGAGGGGAGCAAAAGTATCCTAGGAGGGATTTTGTCCCCCTTCTAAAATTTGAACCAAATATGAAAAGTTATTTAAAATCCTTCCCCTCCCCTTCAATTCCCTCCAACCAAACAAAGGCTTATAGAAACAAATTTTAAGGCTATGTTTCCTTGGAAGAAGGAAAAAGGAAAGAGATAAAGAGAGAGGAGAAAGAAAGAATGAGAAATGGAGCAAACTTTATAATCACTTGGTTTGAGATAATAGGAAAAATGAGTAAACCCTCAAATTCGTCCTCGAACTTGTTATCTCTTTTCTCGTTAGTTCCTAAACTAAATTAATTACATAAGTAGTTCTCGAACTTTCAAATATCCATTAAATTAGTCCTCCAATTTTCATATTATCTCGTCACACTGCTCTCTGACAAGGACCAATTTGATGGATATTATGAAAGTTAGAGGACTACTTATACAATTAATTTAGTTTGAGGACTAATGAGGAGAGCGATGAAAAGTTCAAGGACTAAATTGAGCGTTTACTCTAGGAAAAGATAGATGTAACCATCTCTTTGCTGAGTGGAAGGGGTTAAGAGAGAAGGTAATTTTTTTTTTAAATTTGACAAATTTCTCCGGACATTGTTTAATAAGATTACTATTGTAATTGTATTTCCATCCCTCCTCCCTCTCCCTCTCCCTCATTTCCTCCATGTTTGGGGAGATTGAAAATTAGGTGAGACACGTGATGTAACATCCCAAATATTGTAAAACAATTTTATAATTCAAATAGGGTTAGAAAGGTGTTTTTATAAAAGGAACTAGGAAAATAGGGTAAAAAAAATAATGAAAAAAAAGGCTTGGGATGGAAATTTGGAATTTCCATTCTGGAGCAATCTCTCTCAAGCGAGAGGCAGCTCGCTCAAGTGAGAGTACCTCGCTTGGGCGAATCTATCGGTAAAACAGGGGAATGGAGTTTCTGGTTTTCTCGCTTTAGCGAAATTGGGGGGAATTTCCAGGATTGCTCTCTGGAAAATCCTCGCTCAAGCAAAATCCAGCTCGCTTGAGCGAAATTGCCCCTAATTTCAGAAGTTGCTCTTTGATTTGGTCTTGCTCAAGCAAGAAGATTCTCACTTGAGCGAGAACGTGAATCTTGTAGAGCATCTTTTCGCTCGCTCAAGCGAGCAAATCCTTGCTTGAACGAGAGCGCGCAGAAAAGATTTTAATGCATTTTTATATTAAGGCCTCCACATTTATTTCACTTTCCTTTGCTTTAGAGAGAGAGAGAGAGAGGGTGTGTGTGTGTGTGTGCAAGCTTGGCTTGGAGGAGAAGGAGCAAGATCCTCACCACCACACCTCAACCACTTCCCTTCCTTTTTTTTTTTTGAGTTCTCTTTAGGTGAGTATAACTCACACACTCCACCCCATTTTGTTTGAGAACTCTTCTATGAACCCTATTCTCTTATATTCCTTCTTCTTTGCTTGTGATTGAGTTAGTTGGCATGATTATTGTGAAATGTTTATTGTGTTCCCTAGTTATTCCCTCTACCTAAACTTTAATGTTGAAAATGGTATTCTAAATTAGGGGTTGGTATATTATGCGGATTTGAGGGAATATGAGAGCTTTAGGTTATATGGGTTCACACAATGCAAATGTATTTTCATGATTTATGATAGTTTCAAGTAAAACCACCCATGTATCATGTTATCAAGTAATTCAAGATTCAAGAGTTTCATGTTAGGCTTCGGCCATCACGGGTCTAGGACCGTCAGGTTAAATGGTTAAGATGTGGCTTCGGCCTTCAGGTAATGGCGGTGACTATATGTCCCCAAGGGAGATATCCCTTGTAGTCTAAGCTTAGGTTTAGCTTTAGGAAAGTGATAAGACCCCTACTACTAGGTTAGCAGCTCATGTCAAGTTGTCAAGTTAAGCTTCAAGTTATTATCATTCATGTGATGCAATTTTCATCTTCGATAACATGTTTGTACTGTTGCATATCATTTGCTTGTATTCCTACACCTGTGTGTTTAGATTTTCTCACTGAGGTATTAGTCTCACCATATGTTTGCGGGTTTACATTTTAGATTCTCAGGACTCGACCTAGGTTGGCCGTTAAGGGCCAAGGAGCTGTTGGAACTTATTTCCACACCTGACTTATGGAGCATTATCCCTTTAGTTTTATTTGTGAACATTGTTATGTATATTCTTTTGATGGATATTTAGGACATGTGTTGCCTGTGTTGGGAGCTTCTTTTGTCAGGACACATGTATTGTAATATCCATACCATTGTGATGTATATAATTACTCAGATTATGTTTAATTAAACATTAGATTAGTTAAACCAATATTATCATGTTTATCGATTTCGTTAATGTCGCGAAAAATAATTCCCTAAATTTGGGACTTATGTCTCCAACGGGCATAAATCCTAGGTTTTTGGAATTATGACGTTACACGTGACATTTTTTTCTTCTTTAATTCTTTCATCGTCTAAACAAGATTGATATCTCATTTCTTCCGTATTGTCACCCTACTCTAACTCTCATTAATCAAATATAATTAAGGTTATATATAATAGGAGCAACTGAAGGGGATGACACTATTGAGGTTGATGAGGAGGTCCTCCTTAAGGACAAATGGTGAGATGAAGTAGAACAAGTAAATGATCACTTTTCAAAAGATTTTGACTCATACTTAGAGGTGTCAAAGTGAGCTAACTCAGCTTATCCGAGATGGCTCACCACAGGTTAGGTTAAAAGTGAGCCAAGTCGGGTTGGCTCACTTTTGTGTGAGCTATAAAAATACCAACTCGGCTCGACTCACCGGGGTTGGTGGATTAAGTGGGTTGGCTCACCTAATTTTAAAATTTTAAAAAAAATTTAAAAAGCCAAAAAATAAGAAAATGTTATAAAAATGAGTTAAAAATATAAAAATTAAAAAATGAGTCAACACACTTCAACCTGACTTGAATGCACTTTGGCCCGCGAGTTAAGTGGGTTGACCCACTTTGTCCCGCAAAAAATGTGAGCCTAATTTTTACCAACCCAACCCACTAGTTAGTCGGATAGCCAACCCATATTGACACACCTCTATTGATACTCAACCATCTTAATTTCAAATGAAGAGTTTGAATAATGGTGTAAATCTTAAAGTGGGCCAATCATCATTAATTTGTCAGGGAAGAAACTTAGCTTCCATATGCTAAAAGGGTATCTCCAACACATGTTAGGGCTAAAAAGAAATATTCAGATTAAACATATGTAACAAGACGATTATAGAGTGAGTAAGTTGGATAGAGGGAGATTCCAAAGCCTCTTGATGTATCTCTGGATAGGGGGAGACTCCCAGGCTTGAAACCCAACCAGATTCACAAAGTAAGGAATATTAGACATTATAGATCTTATGATGCTACCAGTCCCATGCAACAAGACATTGTGCCTTTAATGGAAATTTCTAATCACTCTTCTCAATGAATACCATCTATTGAAATTGTAAAGGGATGAAGAGTAATGGGTCTTTTAAAAGGTCCAAAAGAGTATGGTGTGTCTTCCTCATTTAATTATTGGAATTCTTAAAGGAAAACCTTCACCATCACTGAAGAGGCAGTGGATACTGAATAAGATGCACCTCAAAAAGAAGAAGATTCGCTTCTAATTTGATGACATGTGAAGGTCTGATTACAGAGGACATGTAGGGAGTCTTATTTGGAGATAGAAACACTCCAAATCTGATGGCCTAAAACTTGAAGGCCATGGCTAGGATTTTTCATGCAATCTTATTCCAAATAGTGCTTCCCAAAGAAGGTGGGACAAAATATTTGTTAATGTTGGAAACGTTCTACTTATACCATTTATTGAACAGGAACAAGATTAACCTTTCGTACCTTATAATGTGGTACCGGAAAAAAGTGTTGAACGAATTTGTATGCTCTATGCCTTATGGTTTTTTGCTCCAAAATATTGTTAGAGATGTAAATAGGATTGTAAATGTCAAGATGGAGATATTTCAGGTCATTCATTCCAAGGAGTTCACTATTGGAACCACTTAAAAGAAGATGAATAAAAACTCTTCCCTAATCCCCCCACTCCATAGGATGAGGTCAAAGCAGCAAGAGGCAAGAGTTTGAAAACTACTCCAAGACAAGGGATCCATAAACCCTTGCAATAGTTGGGGAAACTACACCTTCATATGGTGAACCTAATGCGTCTGAAGGAAAGACCTCAAAAAATAGAGACTTGGGCTTTCTACCATGAATTCTGAACTACAAAAAACATGAGAACATGGAGGCGTACGATATGATCGTACACTTAAAGAGACTTTATCAAGGCCAAGCTAGGCATGAAAGTTTTGAAGTCTCAAAATACTTTATCAATTAGACTAGAAAAGGGAAATCCTATTGGTGCTCATGTACCCAAGATGATTGGGTACATTGAAAACCTAAAAAGGCTTGGATTCCCATTGGACTAAGAGTTAGCCACTAATCTTGTCCTGCAATCATTATCGGACAACTGTAGTTAATACATCATGAACTATAACATGAATGAATTTGACAAAGTCAAATAATAAGTTCCTACGACTAAAGAATAACTAAGTGAAAGGAATTTGAGGGAAAGAAGAAGAAACATAAATAAATTTCTTACTAAAAAATCTCAAGTTTGAAGGACTAAGTAAAAGAAATAATTTTCCTACTAAAGGAATTTTTCAGTAAAAATTCTCAAGGTTGATGGTGCATTTCCTCTTCTTTTATAAGGATCATATGGAATGGAGAGCTCTCAATCCCTTTACCCCTTCTAGAGGCTTTTAACAAGGGGATACAATTTCTCCTTATTTATTTATTCTATGTATGGAAAGGCAATCACATTTAATTTATATTGAAATTAACAATGGTTTCTAGGACCCAATCCAACTTCCCAGAGGGTGTAGATTCTAGGGATGACAAAACGGGCTTGGCCTATTGGACCAACCCATCCCAACCCGTCATTTTTTCGGGCTGGGTTGGGGGACTCCAACCCATTAACCTGTGTAACCCGTCCTGTTTGGGCTCGTATATAAACGGGCTGAAGTAGTTATCGGTCGGGCCAACCCGTCAGGCTGGCAAAAAATAGATTTATTTTAAGGTTGATTTTGAAAAACTTTTTTAAAAAATGGCTAATGATAATTTTTGTAAATTAGGTCCAACAATAGGAAAAAAATATAGGGTTCTGTTCTAGACATCCTTTCATTTTCAAATTGTATCTTAAGAAAAACTAAAAAGGGCCCCGCCTCCAGTCCCAGACTCCCAGCATCGCCAACACACACGCAGCCAGCGGAGCATCTTCTTCCTCGCGAGTTTTCTTCTTTGTCGTTCCGCAAGCAGCCAATGTCTAACAAAACGTCTTCTTCGTTAGTTTTCTTCTCCGTCGTTTCGCAAGACCGGCCAAAGTCCTTCCTCGTTCATCTTACCACCACCACCACCACCACCACCACTGGCGTCGTCATCTTCTTCCTTCTGTTTCCCCCTCCGCACCGTCGTAGATCTGTGGTAGCACGATGTCATTCCACCGTGCCGCTACGATCCAGACCCACCACCACTGTTCTGTCGTGCTGTCGCAACCAGACCCACTATCATTGTTTTGCCTTTCTGTTATAGGACTTTGGTTGGGTAAAAAAAAACTACAGTATAATCTGTGATACCATTCTGTCTGTTATCTAACTTGGATTTATCTAATTTTGAATAAGAAAATCTATTTGTTTGGATTATCTAGTTTTGTGTTTAGAAAAAGTGAAATAGCTTACTTCAATGTAAAAAACAAAACATTCTGCCTGTTATGTACAAATTCAAGAAACTAAATGAGTGTGTCCTTTTCTTTTGCACCGACATATTTGCATTGAATGGAATAGAATAGTTTTGCATTTGCTGATGAGTGAGTGTTTGTTTGTTTGTATTTTAATGATCTTTTTTTTCTTGCATTGTCTTGGTGTATGCAAAAATTATGGATTTGTTTATGAAAATATGGGCTGACTTTTTTTTGTCCATTTTCCAATTAGGGTTAGTTTGTCTAGTTCTGTTTTTTAACGGGCTAGCCTGTTTTGCCACCCCTAGTAGATTCTCACACCCTTGTTTTGCAAATGATCATATTTTGTTTGCAGAATCTAATTTGAAGAATGATGAAATTATTCAAACATGTCTTAATCTCTTCCACTACATTTTCAATGCATGGAAATCTTAAGAGTTCCCATCTTTCATTCAAGAGTAACTAAGAAGGCCTTTCAACATGTCTTTTAAATAGCTACCCATGGATTGAACATCATGGAAGGGAAAGTCTCTCTCTTGTATGCATGAAAACTTACCTTAATGTAATCAATTCTCCAAAATCTCCCATCACATGTTATGCAGACTTTGCTTTTACCTAAAAAGGCATGTGATGTATTGGATAAAAACTACAAATATTTTGTTTGGAATTCTGTAGCAGAGAATCTATTTAATTGGTTGGGACCAAATTTACCAACCAAAAATTAATGGAGGCCTCAGCTTAAGAATTAATGAAGTTCAAATGTAAAAAAAAAAACAACTAAAATTATCTAAAAAAAATTATTTATAAATAAAAAAATATTTTTATAAAAAATTACATAACTATATTCTTTACCATCAAGCGCATGGATCAGTTGGTAAGGGGTTGCTCCAGCTTAACCAGTGGTCTCTGGTTCGAGCCTTGGGTATACAGCTGCGTTAAATACTCAAAGGGAGAGCTTTGTCGCTCATAGAGGTCCTACCCGACTCGAACAAGATCGCCTCCTGTGGAGGATACCTGTGGTCTTGCACCAAAAATATAAATATATTCTTTTATTTGATTTTACATTTATCAACTAGTTCAATAATTAATTTTCTTAAAAACTTTTAGTTCAATAAGTTATCTTAACAACTAACAATTAAAATTTAGCCAAAGTCCAAGTAATTTATAAGTTATTTTTTACCAAACAGTTAAAAATATTCACAGTTGTCGAACCTGCACAAAATTATACTTATAATTCTCTGATCTGCAAATTACTTGTAGTAGAATGGTATAAACCGGGTCAAACCCTGAAGATCCACTCAAATTAATCCTTATTTGGGGGGGGGGGGTTTGATTGATTGGAATAAATTGAAGAAAATAAAAGATCAATTTAAAAGCAAAGGTTGAATCAATTCAAGACAATATCAATCCAAGGAATTCAGAGGCTATTTTCATGGTAAATCATTGGTTATTAATAACATGTATTCAAGAGATTAAATCTATCAACTTATAATCATGTGGAACCCTTACAATGATCCCGGATTCACTACTAAAATAATTTCCAGAATTCAATTGATTAAGATTAACAAGATCAACTAACCACAAAATCTTATGTTAGATCCAAATCAATTTTATAAACGGAACCCAATTGAAGTAAATAATTAAATGAAGACCTTCAATTTAATTGCTTACTCTATGTTTTTCAATCGTTGTATGATGATTAAACAATCAAGAGTACAACATATATACATCGATAACAAATTTTATAACCAAAACATGTTAACCAATCAAGCTTTGATAAAAGAAATGTGAAATTGAAGCAAGTGGAGTAGAAAAGCAAGGTAGATGTAATTCAATCATCATATAAATGAAGATCAAACCTCAAAACCAAGATGAAAATAAGCTTGACTCCTTGAATTGAATAAAAACTTAGCCTTCCATGAAGACTTTACAAAAAGATGAACAAAAGTAAATGAAACTCTTAGTAATTTCTACTACAACTTGGATGCTCTTCTCCCTAGCAAGCCCTCCTATTTATAGGAGGGGAAAAGATGTCATTCCAAACATGATCACTTAGCCATGACTAAGCATGTTTTGTCCACAAATGGACTTATTGATCAATTACCTAATGCATTTGTCCATTACTTTGAATTATTCACCTACTCTAGCTATCATTCACCTACTTGTCTCCCACTTGCACTGAGCATATCATCCTCAATCTGGCAGAATCCAAGAGAGTTGTCTTCATATGAAATCAAGCTCTGGATCTCAGCTTTCAAATGTCGTTGGGTTGAGCCCAAAAGGAGTTTTCTAACCTAAGTTATGGCCCAATCATTGAGTGTTGGTTAGGTTTTCATATGTTGCCGACTATTCCGTCTTCCAAGCCCATTTTGACTCACTAGCCATCCGATTTAGCTTTTGGGTTCTTCATCAAAGTTGTAGGGCTTTCTTTTATCTTTCCTACAATATAAAGAACATAATTTTTAGATGTCTAGAACTCAAGTTATGCTTGAAATACGAAAATAGTTTAATGCTGAAAAATGTAATTGAGCCCAATATGAACCTGAATTGGCATAATATGCTTATAACTTGTTAATTAAGCATAAAAAATGCATTAAAAGGTTAAATTTAAGAGATGATTAATGTGTATAATTTGTATTTATCAAATATCAAGTCAATTTTAAACACTCATGAAGAATTTAGCTCTTTTTCATCCCTATTAATAATCTTAAATAGTACATTATAATTTATATGGTAAAGATTGAAAAATAACACACTTAATAAATATGTTATCTCATTAAAGACAAAACAATTATATGTAAACTTGATTACATGTAATAACTATCAAACAATTTAACAAAAAGTGATAACAATCTTACAAAGATACAATTGAGGGGGAAAATGTATGTCTTTTTAAACCTAAAAAATTTCACACTGTATTTTACACCTCACTTTTTTTCTCTCTTCATCTCTCGTCACATCAATTATCATATTTTTCACTTCTTTTATTCTTTTTCTTTTTGTCTTTCTATTTCTCTCTTCCTAGACTGGCGGTCTGACCCGTTGAACCGGGTCCCCAGTCAGTCCGGTCATGTCAATTGATCATTTTTTTAACCGGGTCCTCGGTCAGTTCGATGATGTCAATTGATCATTTCTTCTATCAAACCAGTCATGAATTTGTTCAGTTCTAAGTGGATGGATGGATGTCCAAGGAGCTTGCAAGCTTCCTTCACTTTAAAAAATTTTTGTAGTGTCTCAACCAAGGTTCGAACTCACCTCTTCCGTGTAGCATTGAACAAAGTGCTAAGACTACTCGAAAGTGGTCTTTAAGTGCAAAAAATTTATATATTATATACGAGAAATCTGTGTAACCTTTCATCCATTTTACACTTTATAATGGGCCAAACCACTATTTTTTTATTTAATATATCATTCATCAATTCAAAATGTTAAAATATTACGTTGATAAATTTTAGAAGAAAAATGTATTATATATTACATTATACTAATAATTTTATTTTTTATATTAAACTCAAATTTAAAATTATTTATATATTTTAAAAAATACATATATTTTTTATATATTTTTTAGTATACATTTATAGATTTTTATATATACTGATTTAATTAGTGACTCATTGATTTGACCAATATATTCTAAGGGTGTGTTTGGGAGTTTGGAGGGAAGGGAAAGTAAAGAGTTAGGAGGAAAAGAAAGGGAAAGAAAGGAGGGAGAAAACTTTGTAAATTAAAGAAAGAGGGAGCTAAACTCACAAACTCATGGGAGGGAAGGATATCCTACAAATTTTCCCTTACCGTCCCTTCCCTTTCATTTTCTAACTCACCAACGTACCCTAAACGAATATCCAGTCGCTTAAAGACTTACACCGGCTAAATAATGGCTGTGGTCCAAGCTTTACGGGAAACAGTTCATTATGTCAGATAATATTCAACATTTGGAGGAGAAAAGTAGCTTTTTTTGCCAAGGCTGTTTGATTATTCCCTAGCATATTATTGATTGAGCTAGAAATAATTTCCAAATTCATAATGATTTTTATATCTACCACAAAAGAGATAAAGATGCCCTTCTACAAGAAAGCCACATGGGAGGACCAGTTTGTTTTCCCGTGTTGTCATTCTTAATGACACCACCAACTTGTAATGTTCTAACATCATAGCTTATTATGGCATTTTGAAATAGCCTCAAAGCTAAAAGAAGCCTTCCTCTATTCTTTTCAAGCACAATGAGAATCGATCAATAGAGGGGTGACAAAAGAATGAGATGTCAATTTGATAAAAGCATAGATGCAAGGCTTTTATTATTTCCCCTTTATTTCTTCACCTTTCGTGGTTTAGATTTGAAGCCAAGTCGATTGTCAATACTGGTTTTGTTTTTGTTCTTATCTAATTGCTTTTTGCTTTAAAGGGCCGAAACCATAAAACAAGCTACTTTTTCTTTGTTACTGTTAACTAATTTGTTTTTGGTACAAACTGTTAAATAATTAAGTATCCAATTACCAAAACAGAGTGTCAAAAAATAAAAAACAGAGACAAAAAATGTGCAAAAAAACAAAAAAACAAAAAAATGTGCATGCAACCTTGTCGTTGCATTAGCTGAATCATTTGGCAGACAGTTACAGATCAATTTGAGAGTATCACCTATTCTAAAATATTATTAGCAAATATAGGAAAGAAAACAAAGATTCTCATATAGTTAATACTTATTTTTTAAAAGATACATACATAACATATCCTAAATTGTCAAATAATTATAGCCCATTTGGTTTTGTGAATGCATACTCAAAATCATTGTTTGATAAAATTAATTTTAAATTACTTCCGTCTAACATATTTTATAAAATATGTATCAATCATTCCAATCATTAATTTTTGTGATTGTTCATGGATTTGTTATGTATTGGCTAGTCTTTGAGCCTTAGACAGGGTGTTGGTGGTTGGTTTATTTTCTTTAGATTTCATTAGTATGTATATTTGTGTATGGGTTAGAGTACCCCTTGTACTCATTTTATTTAATATAATTCACTTTGCTTAGTGAAAAAAATCATTAATTTTTAAAATCAATTCTACTCAATTATAATTTATTCTCATAATTTCTTAGTCAATGAAAACGTGGGGATGCCAAATCTTTTGTGAAATCTTAAAAAGAAGTTGAAAATGAATGCATAGAGGGCAGAATCAAACCAACTATAAAGCCCGGGAACCCACAAACAGTGATCTCAAACACACAAATCAAATACAGAAAACTCCCATCACTCATATATTATCCCATTTCATCTAGGACTGGTTTGGAGTTAAATCGGATGACATATGAAAAAAAGTTATTACCATTTTATTAAAAAGAAAAGTGAAATGCTAGTCCCAAATTCAGAAATTGAAAAAATGAGATATTAGATGGCATGGAGTAAATTCCATATTCTCATGCTTTTCCTCATCAATTATCATCATTAAATATTCTGGTGAAAATACCAATTACTATTTGATAGCAATCAAAATTAACCCCATTCCGTGTGCTACCAAATTACCACAATCAACTCATAAAGGTACTATACTAGAGACCACCACTTTGGACGAAACATGGAAAAGTTGTAAATCACATACAACGAAAGGTCACGTTCAATCTTCGTTTTGCTGAGGCAAACTACGATAGACAGCTTTCACAAATAGAGACAACCCAAGAAAGGGTATTATCTGATACACTTGCCAAATCTATCTTCAACAGCAAAACAAACAAAAAGTTTAAAATTTTGCCACCAATTCAGAGACCCAGTTGCCGGAAGTCCCATTTTCCGGCGAGTGAATGGCTGTGGACAGTGAAAAAACAGGCTCTGATGGAAAAGTTTGGAGCTTTTGTAGCATGCCATTTTGGCAAACAACTCATGCTTCTTCATCTTCTCCTTCAACATCTTCTATGCATAGTGTTCATCAGCAAAGCCAGATTCTTCAGTCTCTTGATAGATCAACTCATCAACCTTCCAGCACTGTTTCTTCCGTGGCCAAGTCTCTGTTCCCGACAAGGAGAAGGCTCCGTCTTGATCCTCCCAACAAGCTCTACTTTCCCTGTATCCCCTCTCATCAATCTTTTTCTTTTTTCACCAGTTTTTGTTACATTAACCAATTCAAAGTATGTTTTCATTTAATTGCTTGTGAATGGAATGTTCATAGTTGTTAGCTTTGTGCCCTGTCTGATTTAATGTGACTGTGTTTTGAAGATGAACCTGGTAAGCAAGTTAGAAGCGCCATCACAATTAAAAACACTTGCAAGTCTCATGTAGCCTTCAAGGTACGGTGTATGTAGATACTGTTTTTTTTATTCTTATGTTTTTGGATTCATAAAATGGTATTTGTGATACATAACTTTGTCATGCTACACATAAGATAAATTAGGGACTCATTCTGTTCTGCCTAGTTAATTGTTAGTGTTGGAATCTTGCTGACACACATTGCCAATGTGTGTTGACACTCTTGTGAAACATTTAGCTGTGCTTCAACTTTCAACTTACAACATGAAAATATGAGGTCAGAAAAGTTTCTTAGCTGGACTGCTTCAACAACTGTGACTGGACTGGAGAAGCATTTCTTTGGAACATTGGAAAATTTCTCCATCATTGGGGGTTTTCATTAAAAGAGATTCAAAATGTTAATTTTTTTTACTATAATTAGATAATTAGATGATGATAGGAAGTGTAATATGTTCAATAAGACCATCTTCATATTTGGGTTTCATTACATATATTTTACAGCATTATGAGCACTTTTATTGTTTAGTATTGAGTATAGTCAAACATTTGTGTCAGTTTTGCTGCTTTCTCTATTAATAGTGATGTTTTATTTTGTCTTAGTTTCAAACAACTGCCCCCAAGAGTTGTTATATGCGCCCTCCAGGTGGTATTCTTGCACCTGGTGAAAGTATAATTGCAACTGGTAATTATCCTTCTAATTCTAGTTGTGTTGAGCAAAAGTAGGTAAGTGAATGCTTGCAAGGTGTTGAATTCTCTTACAATTTTGTCATGTATTTGGCAGTATTTAAATTTGTGGAGCCACCTGAGAGCAATGAGAAACCAATTGATCAAAAAAGCAGGGTTAAATTTAAAATCATGAGCTTAAAAGTGAAAGGTGAAATGGACTATGTACCAGAACTGGTAATGTATAATTGGTCTTTTCCATGGTTTCTGGCATTAATCTTCATACTTCATCCATAATGCATTCAAATACCAACCTTAGTTGTGTCCTATAATTCTTCATGCAGTTTGAAGAGCAAAGGGATCAAGTAACAGTGGAGCAAATATTGCGTGTGGTTTTTCTGGACCCTGAACGACCTAGCCCAGTAAGACTAATATATCTCAAAATATGTCAATAGCCTCTACCATTTTGTGTGGAAGAATATAATAAATTTAAAAAATGGTTTCTCAAAGGCCCTGGATAAGCTTAAACAGCAACTGGCTGAGGCTGAGGCTGCATTAGAAGCAAGAAAGAAGCCCCCAGAGGAGACAGGTCCTCGAATAGCTGGGGAAGGACTTGTTATAGATGAATGGGTCAGACACATTTCTCATATTTTTCAACCCTTTATGTTCTAGCTTGTATTGGAATTGGATGATCTTATTTCAGTTTATCTCATTCATATTCCTTTTTGATTTTTTTTTTCTTGTGTAGAAAGAAAGAAGAGAAAGATACCTGGCCAGGCAGCAGGTTGAAGGGGTTGATTCAATGTAAAGTTTTCTATTTTTTTTTTGGTCTTGTACTTAATGTTCTCCAATTTTATGTTCAGAAATTGAATTCCTTGGCCACTGGTCTGTCAAACTCAAATGTGGTTGAGTGACCTAGCAAATTGCTCTGAATAGTTATTGTGAAAGCAATTTTTTGATCCATTTCATTAGCATGTTTGTGACGTTAGATGTGATTTATTTAATACTATGATTGGTGATACTTATAGCATGTTTGGTTTATACCGGACGCACATTTGAAACATGGATCCGGCTAAAGTTACTCATGATTCTCAGTAGTGTTGGCTTGGATCCACATTTAAAACGTGTTTTTTATGGTAACCAAACACACGCACTTAGTGTCCGTTTGGTTTACAGTTGAGTATAATTGATTCTGAAAATCAATAGTTGAGATGAGTGATGCACGTTTCACGAAGCATGTTGGACGAAAATGATTTAAAATCAATTTCACAAAATAATGGTTTTGATTTTCTCAACGCCCAACCAAACGGGCTATTAGTTATACTTCTGCATCAGTGCCTATAACTTGTAGATAGATAACTTGTCTGTCTGAAATGAAATTGATCTTTGCAGAACTGATTTTTTGTTTTCACTCAACTATTGCTTTGGTTGGATTTGCGTCAAGATTGTAAACCCTATAGATTTTTTGAGGACCTTATTTAAAAAATACATATATTATTATTTTTAAGAAAAATAAAATATTTTCTTGAATTAGAAAAATAAAAGAAAAAACGTGAACAACAGGAGATATATAACTATTTGGGCGATGCTATTACGCAAAGGAAAAGAGAAAATGATTGTCGAAGGAAGATAAGATAAAAAATATTAAACAAATAATTATAAAAATACAAATATTATCGATGGTAATTAACTTAGAAAAATAAAAGACATTATCATAAACATTTTAAAATGTTTAAATAATAACCATTATATATTATACTTTGGATAAATATTGTAAAAACATTGCTATGATGATATATCATAATATATGTTTTTAATAACTGCACCGTTTTTAAATAGCAAAAATACTTTAATAATTCCTAAGCTTCACGATCTAATAATTTTCGACCTTCATGTGCAGTTCGCAAATGTCGACCCATTATGATCCAAGTCCTCGCTCCCTACCTGCAGTTACTGTTTAAAGTTGGAAATAAATACATAAATGTTCACAAATGCACGTACAGATAATAATGGCTTTGTCCAGGGTGAAACACCAATGTTTCATCTCTTTTTATCTAAATGAATGGTCCAGATTAATTACCTGTAACTTATTGATAAAAAACTAATAATAATTGCCAATTAATCCTTGTAAATTTTATTAATAAAATGCATAATTGAATAAATGACCCATTTCTTTTGTATATCACAATGAGTTGTAGACATTACATGAGAACGGTTAATGAATTTGTGAAACATAATTAAGGATCTGTTGCACTGTAGTCAAGAACATAAATTCATTTATATCATTTTGAGTGAGTGGAGTAGAAATGTACACGGAAAAACTATCAACGTAAAGCTGAGTTCAGGTTAGGTACCTTTCCAAGCTCCTAAAGTTTTGCCACTGCTTCATCTCTTAGAATATGTGGAAACAAATCACCTCTGTTTTTCTAAATCTTCATTTTCAATACCTAATCATTTCAACTTTCAACTTGGCACTTAGCACATCCACGTAATCATCATAGCCATCAACAAGAACAAAGAAAACTAATCTGTGCTTCCGTTTTCTTTTTCTCTTTATAGATTAAATTAAGTTAATATACACAATTTCTTATTACAAATTACAAAAACTTATCCCAATTGTCATAAAAAAGATTCTCATCATTCTCATTCTCTTTCTCCTATACTTGTGATTATCAAAATAAACATCCAAGCCAATTCTAAATACAATTTAAACTCAGAAATCCAAGTCAGCGTATTAAATCATTAATCATGATTGTCAACATAAGCATTTTCCATTAAACTAATAAATGTTATAATTTATGAATTGGGTCATTTGCCATGAAGAAGAGCTGGCTGCGACAGTTTTGAAGAAATTAAAAGGGGCGTGTTAATAGGGGAACAAAGAACAGGGGCGTATGTTTTTTTTGGTCGAACAGAGGCATATGTGAAGGAAGAAGACTGTTGGGAGTATGTGACCGTTGTGAGCTTGGCCCAGTGGAAGATATTTTTTTGGCCCACTAAGTTTGTACTCCACAAGATTTCAAGCCGCGTGAAACAATAGCCTGTGTGACTCAGCAAGCTCGACATGGTCACTCTCTCAAGCTCGACCATAAAAAAGAACAGGGGCGTATGTTTTTTTTGGTCGAACAGGGGCATATGTGAAGGAAGAAGACTGTTGGGAGTATGTGACCGTTGTGAGCTTGGCCCAGTGGAAGATATTTTTTTGGCCCACTAAGTTTGTACTCCACAAGATTTCAAGTCGCGTGAAACAATAGCCTGTGTGACTCAGCAAGCTCGACATGGTCACTCTCTCAAGCTCGACCATGCGCGACACCAGCAAGCTCCAATGGCTGTTTGCAAGTTTCAAGCTCCACCTTCATGCAATTCAATTTGACCCGTATGTACAACACCAAATTTAAAAGAAAGAGGTCCCTATTAGTAAATATTTGAAGTTCATGTTTTATTATAACAACTGGTAAAATTACCTACATTAGCAGGTCATTTTCAAAATAAAAATGTGAAACACCGGTGTTTCACTCGTGAGGTGAAACACCCTAGAACGAGCCGATAATAATACTTGTCTGAACCATTTTCTGCAAATTATCAAAAAGCATTTTTTTTATTTCATCCAGTCAAAAAACCTGCTATAACCTGAAAAAAGAAGTGATACACCGGTGTATCACCAATGTGAGTGACACACCCTAGAAGGACCTTATCTATAAGCTCTTTTATGCTTGTTCAATAAACTTCTCAAATAATCTTATATTTAATGTAATACATGTTCTAACGAAATGAGATTTATGTAGCTTCTTTACTGAAATCAGATTGAACACGAAGTGGCAAGAAGTACTTGGAAATGGAGTATTAGCTAGTATTGCTGCTCTTTATTATTTTTGGGTTGATAATTTTTTTTTTGTAAGCGGGTCGGTAATTTTTATAAGTGTCACATTTCTGTAATTTATTAAGCATTCATTAGTTATTAGTTTTATCGTAAATATTTTAAAATTTATTAAATATAATATATAACTAATAGACTTATTTGTTATCAAATTCCAATATCATGAACCATAACTCTACAAATTTAAACTGCATTAGAAGGACAAATCCACCAAATCTGGACGGGGTATATGGGCTCAAGCCCACCGGCCAATAAACCTGCACCGCTTATGGGCTTTGTCTTAAAAAATGGAGGTTTGTGTAAGAAGTGAGATTATGGGGTTAACCCGCGAGCTTAAGTGGGCATGATTGTCTCTTTTCCCAAATGCTATTGCTTCAGCATATCCAGCAATCAGCTCAGACCACTCACCTATCCTGCTGGATCTCATTCCCGAAGAGACAATTGGCAGATCTTTTAAGTATGAGGCCTTTTGGGATGATAATGAAGAGTGCAAAGAGGTGGTAAATTAGGGGTGGAATGAAGAGGAGGACCAGGAAATAGGCTGGGACAACTTTAGGAAAAAAATCAAAGAACTATACCAGAGCTCTCAACAAATAGCACCATAAAACATTCCTAAATGCCAAAAAAGAGATACCTAAGCTAAAGCAAAAGCTAGAAGCTATCCAAAACAGTGGAGTATGCAGTGATAATTGGGAGGAGGTGCTGGATTTAAGAAGGAAAATTCTTGAGTTATGGAGACAAGAGGAAAAATTTTGGGGCTAGAGATCTAGGCTAAAGTGGATCAAGTGGGGTGATAAAAACACAAAATTCTTCCATGCCACAACTGTCCAAAAGAGAAATAAAAACAGAGTGCATAGAATTCACAATGACCAAAGAGAGTGGGTAGAAGGCCATGAAAAGGTAATGGAAGTAGTTTATAATCACTACACAGGAGTTTTCACATCTTCTAATCCTACAGAGTTGGATAATTGCCTTCGAAATTTTCCAACTAAGGTGTCCCAGGAGCTGAATCATAGATTGACTCAACCAGTCATGGAGCATGAAATTAAGCAGGCAATTGATGAATTGGGGAGTCTTAAAGCCCCAGGCTTTGAAGGCTTAAATGGGCTGTTCTTTAAATCTCATTGGGATTCCATAAAAAATGAGGTGATCCAAGCAGTCTAGAGTTTTTTCCTCACAGCCCAGCTACCTACTGACATGAATGAAACTCTCCTTGTCCTCATCCCAAAAATTGAAAAACCAGAAACCGTAGCCCATTTTAGACCCATTAGTTGTTGCAACTTCATCAGCAAAATCCTTAGCAAAATCCTTGTAAACAGACTGAAAAGCAGCCTTCACAATATCATTTCCCCTAACCAGAGTGCATTCATCAAGGGTAGACTCATCCAAGACAACCTTATAGTGGCTCATGAAGCTTTCCATTTCCTGAGAACGAAATCCAAAAGCAATGCTAGACAACTTGCAATCAAGTTGGACATGAGCAAAGCCTATGATAGGCTTGAGTGGGAATTCATACACAAAGTATTTAAAGCCTATGGCTTTGATGAGAAATGGATTGAGTGGGTAATGACCCTAGTCACTTCCGTTCCCTACAAAATAAAAGTCAATGGATTCCTGAGTTGGTCCCTGGTCCCGAATAGGGGAATCCATCAAGGAGACCCCCTATCCCCCTTCTTATTTGTACTAACAGTCGACATCTTGTCATTTCATTTGCTTAATTCTTTGCAGGAAGGAAGACTACGTGGTTTATCCCTCTCAAGAGGTGCCCCCCATTTCCCACCTCTTGTTTGTTGATGACTCACTTCTGTTTGCCCAGGCTACCCTAGAGGAGGGATACGAAGTATTGCACATTCTGAATTTATATTCCAAGGCTTCTGGCCAACGCATCAACCTTAAAAAATCAGGGATAATTTGCGGGAGAAATATGCCTCCATCAACCAAGGCTCGGATGGAACAAATATTTTCTATAAAGATTTGGGACCACCCCGGGAAATATTTGGGCTTCCCTTCTCACTGGGATAGATAAAAAAGAGCATCCCTCCATTGGATTAAAGAACAAGTTGAAGGGAAAATGCATGGGTGGAAGGAATTTCTTCTCAACAAGGCAGGCAAGGAGATTCTGATTAAAGCTGTAGTTCAGGCTATCTCAGCTTATGCTATGGCAGTTCTGAAATTTCCAAAACAATTTTGCCAAAAGCTAAGTGCGGAGGTGGAAAGATTTTGGTGGAGTAGGGCTGGCAAGGAATGGGGGATTCATTGGAGGTCCTGGAAAGCTATTTATAAAAGCAAACAAGAAGGGGGTTTAGGATTCAGAGACTTTACTGCAATGAATATTGCTTACTTAGGAATGCAAGCCTGGAGACTATTACAGAATCCTGAATCCTTGTGGGCTAGGATCCTAAAGAGTATCTATTTTCCTAATCATGATTTTCTCATAGCTAAGAGGGGAAGGCACACTTCCTGGATGTGGTCCAGCATTTTGGAGGGAAGGGATTTGTTATAAAGACATGGGAGATGGCTTGTGGCATCAGGAAGTCAAATTAAAGTGGGAAAACATAATTGGTTAGCATCAGGGGGTAGCCTATCTCATCTTATACTTAGAGAGTATCTCTTTGTGTCAGATCTAAAGGCAGGGGAATCCAGGGCTTGGGATCCGGGGAAAATTAGACAATTGGTGCCAAGTGAAGAGGCCATTAAAATTATGCAGACTCCAATAAGTTGGTCTCTCCCTAATGACCGCATGCTATGGCCACATACTCAGTCAGGTTCCTACTCAGTTAAAACAGGTTATCATGGTGCTCGCAAGGATATATGTGAAAATCAGAGTGCATTTACATCCCACACCAACCCAAATGAATATTGGAAGGAAATTGGGCAGTTACAAATCCCTCAGAAAATAAAGCACTTCCTATGGAGGGCTAGCTCTAATGCCCTAGCTATCTCAGAAAATCTAAGGAGAAGAAGGATTCTCCCAGAAGGGCACTGTAAAATTTATGGCTCCCACTCAGAAATAGTAGAACGTGCCTTTCTCCTATGTCCTTGGGTAACTCCTGTTTGGTTTGGCTCAATTTTACAATGGAATCCTAATCCTACCACAGTTAACATATTTGATACATGGTTGTGGAAAAATGCAATTTCTTAAAGATGGACCAACAAGCAAGAATCAGCAGCTCCCCTATTTAGCTTTCCTTCTATGGAATATTTGGAAGCATAGAAACAACTTGTTTGTGGGCCACTCATGGGAAATGAACATTTTTTCTAACATTTGATTTCTCTAGATGCAGCCTTTCTAATGATAGAAATGATGAAGCAAATCAAGTCACTGCGAGTCATACCAACTCACTCTTCTTTGTGAAAGGCCTCAACAAGCTCAAAGTGCTTGAATGGCTATAGATGAAGCCCACAAGAGAGATTTCCCTTCACAATCGAGTCACCGCATGTCTTATTATCTCCCCTCTTTTTATCCTTTTCATATGCCTTAAGCTCTTCTTGAACTTGCTTCAGACACTTGAGGCAAGCTTTGACATTATTCGAACTACCGGTTAAATGTTGCTTAGCTCTAGTGATTCCTCCTCTTGTAACTTTTTCACAAAATTTGCAAACAATATTACGTGTATTCCTTCAATTAAGGAATGGCAATACTTCCATCTTGGACCAATCCTATTATTTGTCCTTAATGATTGCCAAGAAGGATTTGCTTCGATGACCAAGATCGGAAAGAACTAGAAAAGTTGTCCAGGCCCCAAACCATCAAATAAAATAAAGAAGGGAGAATTTTTTTTTAAAAAAAACACCATAAGAAGATGATGTATGTAATATTGTAAGAGGAAAGGGTGCAAAATCTAAAAACATAACAAAAAAATAGAGAGAGAGAAGATGCTTCACCGGAAAATGTGGTCGTCAGAAGAGTGAAGTAACTAGAAAAGGGAGGTCCCGAGAAATAGGTGTTGTTTGGAAGAGCTTATTTGAGCTTATCTTATGACATAAGCACTTATGTAACTGTTTGGGAAAATTTATGAAAAGAGCTTATGACATGCTCATAAACTGTTTTTAGCTTATTTCAATAAGCTCCTGAGAATAACTTATGGAGAATTTAAGTACATTGCACCATTTTTAACTTTTATCTAATTTTTTAAGAGCTTATCATTAAGTGCTTATTAAATAAGAGCTTATGTTATAAGCTCTTAAATAAGTTGTATTTCCAAACGAGGCCATAGTAAGAAGAAGTCATGGCTATGGAGAAACGGTAAGGAGCAAAGAAAGGTGAGGCAAAGGCAAACAACGTGAAAGTGGAGAAAGAAACGGGTTTAGGGTTTTTTTTAGTACAGGGTCACCCTTGAACATGGTCGAGTCTTGAGACCTAAGCCCGTTTTCGTTAAAAAATGGTTGTTCGCCGCCATTTCCGCCATCAACTCCATGAGCATAGTGGCCGCAATTTACACCGCCAAAGAAAATTCGCAACACCAAGCATGTCGTATGGCGGTTTGCCATAAATCCGCCCCTCCATTTCTGCAATTGCACCGCCATTTCAGCAATTTGACAACACTGCTTCAAATCAAACTCCAATTGAGGGTTGTTATAAAAAACTTGGGATTAAAAAAGTGACTAATTGCATGTAATGGGCGATGGAGTTGACAAGTCCATCTATCGTCAATGATTGCAAACATATCTTTGTATTTTCTTTCATTGTTGTTGAAGGACTTCATAATCGCTTTTGTTGCTTTGTCCATTGCCTCAAAGATGTATCCCATGGTTGGCCTTCTTTCACCATCAATGAGATGGAGCACTTAGACAAGAGGAGCCATGAATTTAAGAGTGTATACAACATGGTTCGAAAATGAAGGCATATGTACAATTTTTGTTTCATGCTTCCCCTTAGCCTTCTTAGACAAATTGTTTGTGGACCACTCATGGGAAATGAACATTTTCTAAAATTTGATTTCTCTTGATGGAGCCTTTTTTAATGATAGAAAGGATGTAGCGAATCGAGTCACCGCTTCTCTTACCAACCCCCTCATGTTTGTGAAATGCCTTACTAAGCTCAAAGTGCTTGAATGGCTATAGATGAAGCCCACAAGAGAGATTTCCTTTCAAAATCGAGTCACCGCATGTCTTACCAACTCCCTCTTTTTATCCTTTGCATATGCCTTATGCTCTTCTTAAACTTCCTTTGGACACTTGGGACAAGCTTTGACATTATTCAAACTCTTGGTTAAATGTTGCTTGGCTCTAGTGATTCCTCCTCTTGTAACGTTTTCACAAAAATTGCAAATAATATCATGTGTATCACCTTCAATTAAGGAATGGCAATACATCCATCTTGGATCAATCCTATTATTTGTCCTTGTTGTGAAAAAGAATTTGCTTCATTGGCCATGATGGGAGAGGACTAGAAGAGTTTCTCAGGCCCCAAGCCATTAAATAACACAAAGAAGTAGGGGAAAAATTAAAAAACAACACCATAACAAGATAACGTTTGTATAACCGTAAGAGGAGAGGGTGAAGAACCAAAAAACAGAAAAAAAGGGAGAGGTAGAGGAAGAAGATGGTTCACCGGAAAATGTGGTCATCGGAAGAGGGCGGTCACCGGAAATAGGAGTTCCTCGGAAACAATAAGGAGAAACAGTGGTTGTGAAGAAACAATAAGGAGCAAAGCAAGGTGATGTAGAGGCAAACAACGTGAAAATGGAGAAAGAAATATGTTTAGGGTTTCTTTAGTACCGGGTCACCCTTAAACTAGGTTGGGTCATGAGATCCAAGCCCGATTTCGTTTATAAAAATGGTTGTTTGGCTACCATTTCTGCCATGCCTGCATGAGCATAGAGGCCACAAATTGCACCGCTACCCCAAGCATGGCGTATAGCGGTTTGCCACAAAGCGCCGTGCCATTTCGCTGTCACTGCCATATCCGCCATTTCGCTGTCACTGCCATTTCCGCAATTTGACAACACAGAAATACTATAGAATATAAAAAAGATTTTTTTGGCAGAGAGGAGAACCTTGATGATGATGCGCTTAATGTCTTTGATGAAATCTCTTCAAGGATCTACGTTCTCCATTTTCTAACCAATGGAGTGTGTTGTTCTGTTGGTAGAGAGAAAGAGAGACACAGTCTCGTCGTGAACCATAATAAGGGATAGATTATGGTTGGGATGATTTTGATCATCAACTTCAGTGTATGCTTTGGAAGAGATAGAGAAAATTGAAAGGAGGACGACAATAAGGGAAACTTTTATGACCATTGTGATGCTCTCTCCTAGTAAGAAGCTAGAAAAATACCCAAAATTCTATGATTGGACAATGAAAACCAAGATTGAACTTGTAAAATGGGGATAAACCAGATATTTTCCTTTGGTTCCTAGGAGACATGAAACAAAATCCAGAAAATAGAATAATATGTTTTTGTTCATAGACAAGGTGTCTTCATTAGAAGATGATAAATCATAACTTAATTTAAGGTCTAAAACAAATACCCTGAAGGATAAAAAAATGTTATTAAAAACCTATAATGTAGTAGTGATGCACCATCTCTACTTCTACCATTTCTATGAAATTGAAATTGAAACCTGATAAAAAATAATTCAGTTGCCACTAAAATTTTCATGATTATACCTAGCCATTGACAAGGTTTTCCATTCAACCTCTAGCTCTGTAAATGGGCAATCTCAATAGCATTAATCCTTTTCTTCGCTAAGAACAACTCATGCTCAAAACTTGAAAACCAAAAAGAGATTAGAAAACTAGGAGAAAAGAAGGAATATCAAACAAAGTAATCTATTATAAAAAAAATCCACTATAAACATATGGTTAAATCTTTTTAAAAGATTGAAAAATAACCAAAAAAATGCATAAAAAATACAAAAGGAACTAAACTCTCTTACACATATAGTCTTAATCACTGGGGACATAAACCAACAACAAATAAAATAAGTCTTAAGATTAAGTTACTAAATTGATCTTGTGAAGGAAAAAGTGGTACAGAGAAAAATGTACTATAAACACAACTTCACAATTACAATAAGATCAAAACTGGTGATTATGAACTCCTGGTCAGAATTGTATATTGAAACCATTGAGTCCTCTAATTCTTCCCTACAAGATCCATAGGGTCAGATGTTCACAAGACTAACAATCATCACACAGATGATTAGTATTAAAATAAAAATGAGGCATCGATACAAGCCCTTGGGAAGAGGGTACAAAATTTGAATGAAAAATCAAATGTCATAAATGTGTATCTATGAGGACTTTCCCATTTGATCTATACAGTTAAAGCTAATTCATTACCTCCACAAAAATACTAGTTTTAAACTCAATAATTATTCAAACAATTGTATCAGGAAATGGCAACAACCTCAAAAGAAACACGAAGTTCTAAAGAACAAGAAAAAAGAGAGGAAAAATCCTCGTTCCACCCATAGAATAGCCTGCACAAGTTCCTCTTCAAAATAACCTCTAATCCTCAGCCATTATCCTCAGAGCATCACCGTGAGCCACCGCTCCGATCTCCATCACCTCATGTCCAAGACCCATAAAAGAGAAATCATAGAGATCAGAAAAGCCAAAAAAAAAAAATCAAACACGGAAAGAGAATCACTTCCAAGACACAGCCAAAATGACCGTTGTCCACGCCACCACTATGCGCCTCTGCAAGGCCCATCAGGCTCCATGAGAGTCATTTCAACCGCAACCAACGACCGTCATCCTCTCGTTGTGCAGCGTCACCGTCATTGCTGTTGGAAACAGACCCACACACCAGAATAGAGGAAGATAAAACTGAGAGAAAAATACTTCTGTGTTTATTGATAATGCAAGACACATTACAATCTGATAACAACTTCTCTTTTATACAAAAATCTCTCACTAACAGTAACTAACTAACTAACTTCAACTAACTGATCTTAATAGATCCCAACCATTGATCTGAAATACATCCCAACACTCTCCTTTAATTCAAATCAGCCAAAGACACCATGCCTAGTTTATCACGAAGTTCTCTGAATCTATTAGCCTTCATAGCTTTTGTCAGGATGTCTGCAATTTGATTTTCAGACTTGCAATACTCTAATTCCAGCTTCTCCTTGCTCACTTGATCTCTTAGGAAATGAAATCTAGTCTCTATGTGTTTACTTCTACCATGTGCCACTGGATGTTTAGCCAAGTTGATTGCTGACTTATTATCAATCAGCAACTTCATAGGTTTTTCTTCTCTCAAATGCAATTCTTCAAGAAATGTCTTCAGCCATATAGCCTGGCAGGCTTCCAATTAGGGGTGTTCAAGACCCGGTCCGTCCCTTTGACCCGTCCCAACCTGTCCTACTCGGGCTGGGTCTGTTCCTGTCCTACAAGAAAGAATAGAACCAAACCGGGTCTCATCGGGTCTCATTTTTTGACCCGGCATCGGGTTGAGGACAGGTTCGGGTTACCCGACCCGTCCTTTATATATAAATATAATATTTATTACTTATGATTTTCTATTATGTAAAGTCCTAACCTTATTTTTTTCATTTTAGATGGGGTTTTTGAGTCTAAGTTTTCTCTAATTACCTTTAAAAATACATTCTACACATAAAATTATATAGTGATGTAATGTTATTCTTGGTTTAGTAATGTCCCAAATTTTAAAAAAGTAAAAAATATTGCATACATTAAGAGATATTTTATTGTATGCAATATATTTATTAATTGTATGAATTATTTTCTTTTGAACATTGTTATATGATCATTTCATGATTATATTTAGCTTATATATCGGGCCAACCCGGTCCTGTCCTACTCAGACCCGGTCTTACTTAAACTCGCACATCATCGGGTCTATGGACGGGTTCGGGTCCGTAAAATTGGCCCCAATAAAAAATAGGGTCGGGTTAGGGACATGTAAAACCCGTCCCAACCCGTCCCATGAACACCCCTACTCCCAATGAAGCTGCTATGTATTCTGCTTCACAAGATGAAAGAGCCACTACACTTTGTTTCTTGGAGCACCACGAAATTGGAGCATTACAGAACACAAACACATGTCCAGCTGTGCTTTTCCTGTCATATTTATCACCACACCAATATGAATCAGAGTATCCAATTAAATCTGCTTCTGAACACTTCAACTTGTTAAGGAACAACACACCATAATCCAATGTCCCTTTTATATATCTTAAGATTCGCTTGGTAGCCATCAGATGAGGTGTTCTGGGTTTGTCCATATATCTGCTTATTAATCCAACCCCAAAGGTTGTATCTGGTCTGCTACTGCATAGGAATCTAAGAGATCCAACTATCTGCTTATATAGGGTAGCATCTACAGGTCTTTCATCACCTTCTTTTTCAAGTTTGCTTCCTACTTCAGCTGGTGTTGACACTGAGTTGTTGTTCAACATTTTAAATCTCCTCAATACATCAGTTGCATATTTCCTTTGATTCAGAAAAACTCCACCTTTAGTTTGGCTAAACTCTAACCCCGGAAAATAGGTCAGTTTTCCAAGATCAGACATCTCAAATTCAAGCATCATTGTTTGCTTGAATTCAACCATCTCCTTTTCATCGTTTCCAGTCACCAGTAAGTCATCAACATAGAGGCATACAACCAATAGGTTATGAGCAAATACTGACCTTACATAAACCCCATGTTCAGTGATACATTTAGTAAAGCTTTGTTGAAGCAGAAAGTTGTCAATCTTCTTGTTCCAGGCACGTGGTGCCTGCTTCAATCCATAGAGAGCCTTCCTCAACCTGTACACCTTCTCTTCATGTCCAGCTATCTCAAAGCCAGGTGGCTGACATACATAGACTTCTTCATCAAGAGGACCATTAAGAAAGGTTGATTTTACATCCAGTTGGTACATAGACCAGCCTTTGTAGCTTGCTACTGCGACTACTAGTCTTATAGTTTCAATTCTGGCCACTGGTGCAAATACATCATTGTAATCTAAGCCTGCCCTTTGCAGAAAACCCTTTGCAACTAGTCTAGCCTTGTATTTTGAAATTTCACCATTAGGCTTCTCCTTCACTTTGTAGACCCATTTCACATCAATGGGTCTTTTTTTTATGCGGAAGAGAGACTAACTCCCACGTTTGATTCTTCTCAATAGCATTTAACTCTTCTTTCATAGCTCCAACCCACTCCGGTTCTTTAATTGCTTGCTCAAAACTCACTGGTTTAGTTTCAACAAGCAAGGCCATGTGGACCAAGTCTCCTTCAGCAGTGATTATGTTATCAGGAAAAATTTCATAATCGTTGAGTCTTTGTGGTAGCTGTCTGGTCCTTTGAGGTCTGCAGGTTTGACTTTCTGTTGCATTAGTACCCTCACTATTTTGCTCTCCTTCAAAGTTGAACCATACCTTGCTTCTGCTACTATTAGAATTAGAATTCCAATCCTAACTTCTACTCTCATCAAACACTACATCACTACTGAATGCAACCTTCCTTGTGTTCGGATCAAACAACCTATAGGCACCTGTTGGATGATACCCGAGCATTATCATTGGTTCAGCTTTATCATCAAGCTTTTTCCTTTTCTCATCAGGGATACGTTTGAAGCATAAAGATCCAAATACTCTAAAATGACCAACACTAGGCTTCCTACCAGTCCAAGCCTCTTCAGGTGTGATGCCTTTCAACCTTTTTGTTGGAGACCTATTAAGGATGTAGACAGCTGTTGTTACAGCCTCTCCCCACAAATAATTTTGTAATCCCATGCTTCTGAGCATACTTCTAGTCATGTCAAGTATGGTTCTGTTTCTTCTTTCTGCTGTTCCATTGAGTTGAGGAGTGTATGGAGGGGTAACCTCATGAACTATCCCTTCCTTCTCACAGTAGGCTTCGAACTCATGTGAAGTATACTCTCCACCCCCATCTGTTCTAAGAATCTGGATAGGCTTTCCACACTGCTTTTCAACCATCACTTAAACACATCAAACACTGCACTCTTCCTTTTGAGAAGAAAAACCCATATCTTCCTTGTGTAATCATCTATAAAAGACACAAAATAATGATTACCTCCATGAGAATCTACTTCAAAGGGGCCACATACATCAGAGTATACAGTTTCTAGTGCTGCCACTGACTTTGTTGGAATCAGATTTCTGAATGACTTTCTAGGTTGTTTTGACATATAACATCCCTCACATAATTGGTCAGGCTGCTGTATTTTAGGTAAACCAGAGACCATCATCTTGTCACTTAACATATTTAGGCTACCAAAGTTCAAGTGTCCAAACCTTTTATGCCATAACCAGCTATAACTCTCTGTTGATGCTGCCATGCACTGTTGGTATTTGCTCACTTTAATTCCAATCTTGAATGTTCAGTTTTTTGAAATAGGAGCCTTCAAGGTCAGTCTTCCTTTCTTGTCAAAGATCCTCATCTGGTTTTGCTCCATTGTCATAGTATATCCCTTTTCCAGCAGCTGCCCAAGACTAAGTAAATTGTTTTTCATGGTTGGAACATAAAGAACATTAGAGATATAGGAGGACTCCCCATCCTTTCTTTGAATCTTAACTCTACCCATTCCTTCTGCTTCTATTGTTGTGTCATTAGCAAACTTGACTTTATTCTTCACATTTTCATTCAGATCCACAAGCCATTCTCTCCTGCCTGTCATATGATTGGAACACCCAGTGTCAAGGTACCAGCAGTCATTCTCATTGCAATTGTTCTCTGATACAGTGGCCACCATTAGAAGAACATGATCAGAATCTGAATCTTCTTCATGAGCTAACTGAGTTTCATCATCCCTCACGAGTCCACTCCTTCCTCCTCTTCCACCTTTGCATTCATCAGCAAAATGTCCCCATTTATTGCAAGCATAGCACTGCACATTTTTCTTGTTAAATTTCTTTCTTCCACCTTTATTTCTTAGACCATTGCTTTTGACATTTGGTTCATCTGATCTTTGTTCAGTACCTTCTTGACCAGATCCACGATTCCAATTGCTTCTACCCTTACCATTCTTCCACTTCCCTTTGTTTTTCTTGTTTTTACCACCATCGCCATCATTCTTTCGGCTTGTTTGTACCTGTAAGGCCTGTTCTAAGACCTTTTCAGCATTTCTCTCATTAATTCTCATCTCATGCGCCTCTAGTGAGCCCTGTAACTCTTCCACCTTCATTTCTTCCAGGTTCTTGGATTCCTCAATTGCCACAACTATGTGGTCAAAACGAGAGGTTAAGGTACGTAACACCTTTTCCACTATCATTTGGTCTGTTAACCTTTCTCCATAGATCTTCATTGCATTCGTAAGGGTCTGCACACATGTAAAGTAGCCAGCTATGCTTTCTTGTTCATTCATTTGAAGTAATTCGTGTTGCCTGCGCAGAGTTTGGGGTCTAATCTTCTTGAGCTTGTCATCACCACTATGAGATTTATCCAAGATGTCCCATGCCTCCTTTGCAGTCTTGGCCAAAGCAATCTTTTCAAAATGTGCTGAATTAACACATTGATGTAGCAGAAACATGGCTTTGCAGTCCTTCTTCTTGGCTTTTTTATATGTTGTTCTTTGTGCTTCAATAGGATTCTCACTCAATTATGGATACCCACTCTTCACAGTATCAAGAACGTCTTGGAAACCCATAAGGGCTTGCATCTTGACACACCACATATCCCAATTCTTCCCATCAAGAACCGGTAAATTTCCAAGGAGATTCCCATTTGATCCAGCCATTGAACCACACGTTCAATCAAATCCAACACCAAAGGAAAACTGCTGCACTTGATCTCCAGGCCCGCGAATCGTCAAAGCTCGTGATACCACTGTTGGAAACAGACCCACACACTAGAATACACACACTTTTAGAGGAAGATAAAACTGAGAAAAAATACTTCTGTGTTTATTGATAATGCAAGACACATTACAATCTGATAACAACTTCTCTTTTATACAAAAATCTCTCACTAACAGTAACTAACTAACTTCAACTAACTGATCTTAATAGATCCCAACCATTGATCTGAAATACATCCCAACAATTGCGGCCTCCCAGTCATTGCGGCCAGACGTCGTCGTACTCAGGCAGTTGCAGCTACAATGGCTACTCCTCACCTCCATGGGCCTTTTTCTTCCTCTCCCTATCTTGTGAAGCCTAACAAAGCCTACAAAAATATGAGTGCATTCAATAATCTAAATGCCTAAAAAAACGTGGTTCCGCACGGAACCGTGATAGACAGTATTTAATGCGTGTTATTTTCGGAACCACATTAAATGTGAGTTAAATTAAAAAATTTAAATATATAAAATCAAAAAATTAAACAAAAATGTGGTTCCTTTTCGGAACGACGATAATTATGTTCATAACTTTCTTTGATACTAGTTATTACTTATAATCGAGATAAATTCATCGCGATAATATCCCCTTTTGGCATAGCATTAATGGATATGCACAGTAAATTTGAGAAGGTTTTATACTATCATCCAATGTTTTTAAAACCACACCGTTAATTGAACCAACACTGGTTCACGGTTCAAGGGTTAAACCGTGGTCGAACCGGTAATAATTAAATATATATTTTTTATATTATATAATATTTTAAGTAATAAAATAACATAAAATTGTAAAGAAATCAAGATATATTAGACTATAAATTAATATAAAGGACCTCATTATATGTATTATAAGATGAAAAATTAATAATAATTGACTAAATAATAGATATTTATGTGTAATCCTTAAAACTTTATTCTTATTTATCTCAAAAATATTTTAGATTAAATAAAAAATATAAAAAAAAACAAAAAAATGAAAATTTTCAAACTGACCGGTTCTGTGACACCGGTTTTCACCGGTTCGACCGATTTTTGACTGGTACCCACCAGTTCTGAAAGCGGCCGATCCGGTCCGGTCCGGTTTTAATTACCATGTTGTCATCTAATGATTTAATGTCACATTATTTATTAAGTTAAATAATAAATGAGATGTCATATTCATTAAATTATGTGACAATATATTATTGAGTGATATTGTAATATTTTTCAAAACTAACAACGGATACGGATCAGATGCATTATAATTTGGTTTAACAATAATCTATTATCTATGGTAATATATTAAATCTGAAGTGCAATATGTAGCGTTGACACCTTAGCTATCATTTTGCCGCATCAACAAATTGGCTTATGTGTCACCTCTATATATTCAATGTCTTTTCATCTTTTTAGTTATATTTTTATATTTACTTTTTATTATCGATAATTTATTACATTCTTTACCATTAATTATAAGACAATTGACACATGATTTTAATTCAATATCTTAATTGTCATTCAATCATAAAAATATAATTTTAATTCAAACAAAATAATATATAACTCCTAACTTTTCAATTCAATACTACTCATAACTCTTAACATTATTCTTACTTACAACTACTTTAACTAAAAAATGAAACTAATAAAATAAAAAATGCATCAAAACTCAATGAATGTTTTGAGTATTATTATATTACAAACTCAGCTTATTATTATTATTATTATTATTATTATTATTATTATTATTATTATTATTATTATTATTATTATTCTAATAGCTATATTTTATTGTATGCATGCTTCTATACCAAATTAATATATAACTCTTAATTTTTCAATTCAATACTACTCATAACTCCTAACATTAAAAGACCGATTCTTGTTTACAATTACTTTAACCAAAAATTGAAAGAAAAAAGTAAAAAAATAGCATCAAAATTCAACAAATATTTTTTGCGTAATATAATATTACAATATGCTTCGCACATATTATATCTGCCCAAAAAAATACTTAACTTATTTTTTTCATTATAATATAACAAGCTCAACTATATAATTTTAAGATCTAAAATTTATTATATGCATATTTCTATATACATATTAATATATTAAAATTAACCCGCTGCAACGCGCGGGGTTATAATCTAGTATTCTTATAAACCCTAAACCCAAATTTGATGTATTGGTAAGTACTGATTCTTTTGTTAACACATTCCCCTTCAGAAACTCCATATAATGCCAAATCACTCAATAGTTGAGGTGGTAACTTGAGTGTCTACTCATTTGTTCCTTTAGTTTTATGCAAATATCAACACCCTAAGGATAAAAGAAACAAACAAACAAATATATAGATAAATAAATTAATTAATTAAATAAAAAAAACCAAATCAAAACCAAACCAAAAATACGTAACCGGACTAAACCGAACAAAATCAAACTAAACCAAGTCAAATTGGGTCGAGCCAAGCCGAACCAAATCAGACCATAATAATTTGAACCAAATCAAACTGGAACAAATTGAGTCAAACCAAGCCAGGCCGAACCACATTGGACCGGACCAAAACGAACCAGATCGGACCGAACCGGACCGGACCGAACCGAACCAAACCAGACTGGACCGGACCAAACCGAACCGAACTAGACCGGACCGGACCGAACCAAACTGGACCAAACCGGACCGGACTAGACCGAACCAAACCAAGCTGAACCACACCGGACTGAAACAGACCTGACCAAACCGAACCAGGCCAGACCGAACCGGACCACATCAGATCGGATCGGACCAGACCAAACCGAACCAGACCAGACCAGACCGAACAGGAGCGGACCGAACCGAACCAGACCGGACCGAACTAGACCGAACCGAACCGGACTGAACCAGATCGGACCAAACCAGACCAAACCGAACCGAACCGAACTGGACTGAACCAAACTGAACCAAGTTGAACCACACCGGACCGGACTGAAACAGATCTGACCAAATCGAACCAGGCCAGACCAAACCGGACCAGACCATACCGTACTGAACCGAACCGAACTAGATTGAACCAAACAAGACTAAACCAAGCTAAACCACACCAAACCAGACCGAACCAGACCACATCGGACCGGACCAGACCAAACTGAACCCGACCAAATCAAACCAAGTTGGAATGAACCGAATCTAATTTGAAAGAAATAAGCTAATTTCTTCTCTTTGAAAACATGTTCCGGCTTGTTTCATTATTAAAACTTGAATTAGGGCCTTCGTCCACTTTGATGGTTAGTTCAATTTCTGAATCATGATCTTATTTGAAAACTAAATAACGAAGTAATTTTTGATTGATGGAAGTAATAAACTTAAACTAACTAGCATAGTAATCGTGTTAATGCACGGGTGTCGTTGGATTGCTAGTGATATTTATTTTCACATATATTATTAATTTTTTATAATAAAATTAACTTATAATATAATCATATACTTCAATTGGTGAAATGTGAAGAACATTATTGTTATCATGTTTATAAAAAATAGTAACTCATATATTATTAACATAATTATAAATTTAAAATATATTGAGATTTAAAAATTAAAATGTGAAAAAAGAAAAAAAAATAGTAGGAGCAAGTCTGTCCCTATGGAAGATACATGTGCTTCGTTAAATTAAAAAAAACACTATTCTAATCAAACAAATTAATTAGATCGAATAATGAGAAAAAAAATATTTTAATATAATAATGATAAAAAATGTAAAATGAAAATGTAATAAAAAACATAAAAAGAAAGAAAAAATGAAAATGGCAGATCCTGTGGAGAATATTCTTGGTTCATAAAAATATAACTTTACTAAAGTGAGAATAAAGAGAAAAAAAAGCGCAAATGAAAAAACATGACATGTGTTTTTATGTAATAAAACAAATAAACAAAAATGGATACTGAGAAAAATTGTTTTAATATAATAATAATAGACAAAGAAAATTAAAGTGTGATTAAAAAAAGAAAGGACAGGAGCAAGACGGTCTCTCGTGAAGGATACTCATAGATAGGAATGAAAGTGATAAATAGGAATGAACAATGAAAGAAATTGTTTTAATATAATAATAATAAAAAAATAAATAAAGTGTGATTAAAAAAAGAAACGAAAGAAGCAACACTATCTCTACTGGAGGATACCCACAGATCATGGTTTATTAAAAACTTCACTTTACTAAAATGAGAATAAAAAATTCAAAAAAAAAACTCAGTGAGAAAACTTAATATGTGTACTGCATGCGGAAACAATTTTAAAATAAAAGTACATAGATAAAGAGAATAAATAAGAGAGATAATAAGTGAAATATTAATGAATTAATAAAATAGAGCGATAAATTACATACTGGAAAAGACACTTTAGTTTTAAAGTAAAATAAAACATTTAATGTAATTAGGAATGGATGATGAGGGAAAATGTTTTAATATACAATAATAAAAAGAAAAATAAAGTGTGAAAAAAGGAGAAAAAGAAAAAGAAAACAGTGGGAGCAAAACTGTCTCCCGTGAAAGACACACGTGGTTCATTAAAAAACAACTTTTATACTGAAACAAATTAATAAGAACAAATAATGAGAGAAAAAAATTAAAATATAATAATAAAAAAAATAAAATGAAAGTGTAAAAAAAAACAATAAAAGAAAAAAAATGGTAGGAGCAGGACTGCCTCCCGTGGAAAATACCAGTGGTTCATAAAAAAAATCACTTTACTGAAGTGAAAATAAATAAACTAAAAAACACAAGTGAAAAAACATTACATTTGTTTTTATGTAATAAAACATATAAACATCAATGGATAATGAGAGAAATCACTTTAATATAATAAAAAATTAAAGTGTTATTAAAAAAGAAAAAAGAAACGACAGGAGGAGAACTGCCTCCCGTGGACAAAACTGTGGTTCATAAAAAAAAAAATTTTATTAAAATGAGAATAAAAAAAACTCAAGTAAGAAAACGTGACACTTGTATTACAAAAATGTTTTTAATATAAAAAGTAATTAAAGAAATAGAATAGATAAAATAGATAATAAGTGAAAAAATTAATGAATAAAAAGAGACAAATGATATATTGAAAAAAAATAAATTTAATTTAAATTAACACATTTATTGTATTTCTTAATTTGTATTTCTATATAATGAACGTGATAAATAGAAATGGACAATTACAAAAACTGTTTTAATATAATAATAAAAATAATAATAATAGTAATAATAATAATAAAATAAAGTGTGATTAAAAAAAGAAACAACAGAAGCGACATTATCTCCCGTAGAGGATACCCGTGTTGAGTCTCAGAATTAATTTAAGTATTCAAATTAGATTCAAGACTCATTATCCTTGGTTTTAATGATTAACAAATTAGACTAGATTAAAAGAAAATAGGTGCTACTAAGAAATGTATTGTTTTGTAGATTGTGTCTCAGGGTGAAGTATAAGAATCAGAAGAAGGACCAGTGAAGTATCAGAAGAAGAAGAACAAATCAGAAGAAGAACGAAGGAAAATCAGAAGATGAAGCAACACAGAATCTGAAGAGAAGAACAGACTCAATCATCTTAAGGATATTCATCTGAAGCCCAGAAAACAGCAAAGGAAGAAGAGATCCACAATAAAAATGAAGCAACTAGAAGCAAAGGAAGCTACGGAAAAGAATAGAAAAGATTCAACTATCTGAAGACATGAAAGACTCAGACCGTCTCAAGACTCATCATCATCTGAAACATATCCTCCATCTGAAGAAGTGATTATCATCTGAAGACTCGAAGACAAAAGTGAAGACCTGACCTCGTCTGAAGAAGTAATGTGAAGACTCGAAGACAAACTAAAGACTTGACTCCGTATGAAGCATACCTATCATCTGAAGAATGGAAGCTGATCAGAAGCACTCTGTATGACTGAAGGACTGAAGGCGTCAGAACCAAGAAATGTTCTCATGAAGATATTGTCAAAGCATGAAGAACACTGTATCCAATGGACTACTTCATTTCGGCACAAAAGTTAGGCATACTTTTCTGCCTCGATCAAAAGACTTGCACAAATAAGGAAATCCAGCAACGACTGCTGCACCTGCAATCAAAAGGGTATTGTATACGCAGACATACTGCACCTGCTACTGTCCAAAAGCAAATCAGAAGTCTGGACAAGAAAATATCGAGAAAGATGTTTGAACTAATATTATTTAATTCAACATCTATCCAAATATCAGAAGAACTAGAAGAGACAAAGATGAATAAAGTTAGGATCGTCTGAAGTAAAGGAAGAAGCATCTTGCTTTAATCATCTGAAGAAGAGAAGAATCATATTGCCGGAAGAAAGGAGCGAGTTGAAAGCATTTCAATCTGAAGAATTAAAAAGAAGCTAAAAGCTATCATCTGAAGGAAGTTATAAATGGCTTAACAGTCTGAAGAAATGAAACTCTCTGAATGCATGGAACAGATTTCAACATAGAAGAAATCACAAGAGAAGCTGAGACCATATGATTCAACGACTATAATATCATATGTCTTTATTCAAAGAGGAAATAGCAACAACAGCTATTGTCCTTAGGACAAGACACCTCACTCAAAGAAGAAAGAGGAAACTGTGTCAGGAGTAAACGAAAAGGAGTATATACAAATAAGCAAAAGGAAAAATCCAACGGATACCTCCTCATACATACTTTAAAGGAAAACAGAGGAAAGCAGAAGGAAAACAGAGGAAAGCTGAAGAAAGCAGAAGAAAATCAAGAGAGAGAAGAAGCATAAAAATATCAAGGAAATCTCTCAAAGGAGCTCATCAATAAAAGTGTCAGAAGAAGATCGTCTGAACACTTATTTTGCTTAAGAAGAAGCAACCGTTTAAGAAGCTATTACACAACAACTATATGAGCCATATCATCAACATCTTAACGGTAACCAAACATTCTTCAACAGCTATAATACATCAGAACATATAAATAGCCTCAAGATTGAATTTGAAGATGTCGGCTGGTATTCTGGATGGTAGAAAAGGCTTGCTTGCTCATTGAGAAGCATGTAATTCAACCGAGCCAACCGAACAGGGGACTTTGTAGTCCACCAGAAAGAAATGGCTGAAGCACAATTTCATATCTTACTTAGCCAATTAGATGAGGGAGATTTACCTCACTTAGAAGACGAGATTGTACCAAATTCATACACTTGTATCTCTGTCTTACCCCTGTACTTAGAATTATTCATAGTATCATGAGTAGTACTCAGTTAACCTCTAGTACAGGAAGAGATTAAGTTTATGTTTCGTGGAAACTTAAACTTAGGTTCGTTTGTAAACACTTTATGTGTCTGAGAGCCTGGAGAGGCTAGGTGGAAGAAAGAATACTTGTGTGCCTGGAGAGGCCTTGTGTACTCGGTGAGCCTGGAGAGGCTTGTCTGTAAAATAATACTGCATGAGTTACCTGGAGAGGCAGTTGAAAATAAAAGAATACTTTTGGTAGAGCCTGGAGAGGCTTGTCTGTAAAATAATACTGCATGAGTTGCCTAGAGAGGCAGTTGAAAATAAAAGAATACTTGTGGTAGAGCCTGAAGAGGCTTGATAGAAAAGAATACTTGTATCTGTGGTTTCAGATAGTGGAAAATCCAGTGGTGGTTTGCCCTGGGACTGGATGTAACTCACTGGGTTGGTGGGTGAACCAGGATAAATTTTGTGGTTAAGTTTTCTATCCTTTAAACTCCTTAATTTACAGCTTTATATTTCTGATGGGGATTGAACAGTATTTTTCATAATAAACTTAACACGACAATTTCAATAAACTAAGTTTTCCAAGATAATAACTCATTCAGTTAATCTTATATCGTTTGGAGTATTACAAAGAATATACTTTGAAGAACGTCTGAAATAACTCTTTGAAGTGAATTTGAAACAGTTTCAGTTCAGAAGTTAGAAGTACACTTTAGACGATTATCAATCATCTGAGGTTACTTAGAAGCTGTTCTGAAAAGATTCTTTGTAATATCTTTCAGAAGGTATCTTGAGATGCATCTGAATATCTAAATCAATTTAATCAAAAGTCCAAACAAGTTTTTTTTATCTAGTCACCTTTTCTTAGTCTCTATGCTTGTCCTTCTTATATTCCTCAATTTAAGTATTATTTCTGATAATAAGCTTTTCTCATCAATTTGTATTAATGAATTAATAACTTATGTTAAAGATTTCCAAAAATGGTAAAAATATTCAAAACACTATTCAACCCCCCTTTCTAGTGTTGCTTGTGGTTCTAACAATTGGTATCAGAGCTCACCTTCGGGTTGAGCATCTAACAAATGCAGAAGGAGTAGATCCTCAGAAGATGGAAATCTCACCAAGCTGAAGCAACTCTGAAGAATGATAATGAGAAAAGGAAATTATCTTTCTGAAACTCATTATTCATGCAATTAAGGCATCTTTCAGAAGGACGTAATGGATAAAGGAAAGTACATCTATCTCAAGATCACATATGGGTAACATCTTTCCTATCTTAGTTCAAATTTAAATATAGTTATTTAACTTCTATGTGCATTACATTCTGTTATTGAAATTGTTGATGTATACGTGTTTAAACTTGTGTGAAAATTAATTTTTGCATGTTAACCTGTGTCATATGTATTTAAGTGTCATTAGCATACACTTTTATGTTGAAGAGTCATGTATGTTAATAATTGTGATACGACGCTACATGAATCATTGGATCATCAACCAGTTTCTCATAATTGGCACGATGCACAACTCTCCACACCTATTCAGTGCACGTAACCTTCTCTCAGTAACTGCTCAGTTCATGCAACTGTCATTCATCAATGCTTCAAGCATGTCATGTTGCCTATATATTAGGATTGGAAGATCATCATGGGAACTACACCAGAATCAATCCTCAAGAGCTAAAGTCTACCTTCCTCAAATTCTCTAACCTCTCAGTTCATACGTACTCATGGCCAACATGTTTGCATCATCAAATGACTCAAACACCTCAATGTTTGATGAGAGAATCATACTCTTAAAAATGGTTAACCTCTCAGATTTCGACGAGGCTGACAACAGAGTCTCAAAGTACTTCGACGCTGTCGGTTGGACTCCATTCTTCAACAATATCTCCTCACCATGGCATGAGAAAAGTGTGTTGGAGTTCTGGAACAACTCCAAGGTGGTGTCTAATCAGGATTGGACTGGGATTAAGACAGAGGTAATGGGAAGACCAATTTGTGTGGACTGCAACTTGATTGCTGAAGTGATTGGTGTCCCTGTTAGAGGAGACAACTTCTTTGAGAGATGGGAATCACTGAATGGTGGAACAGCTGCCTATGATGAACAATTGTTTGGCAGAAGATGCCTTGCTCCTTATAAGCATTCTCAACTTCTGGATATTCCCAGAACTCTCCTTGTTGTGCTGAACTACTGCATTCTTCCAAAAGAAAGCAATAACTTGGTGCTCAGTCAGCTAGAAAGGTTTGTGCTGGGTCATCTGCTGATGAAGAGGAGAACCATCTTCCTTTTATTCTGCTGTATCAGTTGATGTTCAGAAAAGCACTGGGCAATGAGAACCTCTATCCCCACAACACCCTGATAATGAAAATTCTTATGCATAAGGGCTTTCCTATGGAAAGTTACTTTGACCAACCGCCTCCTTACTTCTTCACTCCGAAAATGCACGCGCAGCTGGACCGAACCTTAGCTGAAAGAGAAGAGGCTCCAGAGAACCAGGTGGTTATCCCTCCTCTCTCTGCATCCCATGACAAAGGGAAAAGTGTTTCTGTTCATCTGAGTGCTCATGGAAGGTCAAGAATGGTGTTAGGTGCATATCATCTGAAAAGGGTCCACAAGAGGATGAATCGGCTTGAAAAGAGACTGAAGAAAGTTGAGAAGAAGCTACAAGAGCTCAAGTCTGAGAAGGAGAGTGCAAATGCTGCTGAGAACAAATTTGATGATCATTGATTCTGTTTAAAGTGTCCTGTCCTTGTTGATAATATAATTTTTTTCATTTTAATAACAATGTATATATATATATAAACTGTTTCTTTGTTTCAAGTTATGATTTTTTTATATATATATATACCTTCTGTATTATGATTTGGCATGCCTAACTGAATCTTTAACGCAACACACTTCCTTAATTTTTAACAAATAGTACTGGTAGATAAAATCTATTCATAGGACAAAGATTAAAATCTATGCTCTAAAGATATCTTCTTGAAGATTAACAAATCTAAATAAGTAATATCAAATGCTACTGAAAGGTACTTTTAGTCTGTGCTTAAGGAAACAGGATTTGAAGACAATCTTAAGAAGATCATCAGAAGGCAATACCGTCTGAAAGGGTAGATCAAGACAACATCGTCTGAAAGGATGGCTAGTGTAATATCATCCCCATTCTCTGAACCTGTTCAGAAAGTTCTCAATGAACTTACTGAAATTGTGGGTCAAGAATGTTAAGGTGATTCATACACAAGATTCTAAGCCTACCTGAAATCTTGAGAGACAGATCTGACTTAGTACCATCCCTATTCTCTGAACCTGTTCAGAAAGTGCTCAATGAACTTTCTGAAATTGTGGGTCAGGAATGTTAAGGTGATTGATACTCTAATCATAAAAGTCTATCTCAATCCTTGAGGAATAAGTCGAGATGATTATTAAAGGAATCTCTTTGAGCACAAAGGACAAGAAGCATGCTGAAGACAAGCAACAAGCAACCTCAGAAGGAGAAAGAATCTCTGAAGAAAAGTTGAATGTCAGAGATGCATCTTTTCAACCAGAGAACAATAAGGAACATCTACTGGTAACATCATCTTACCCTATAACTTAGATATCTGTAAAAACTTAACCCTGCTAAAATACTCCAAACTCTTTAATAATTAAAACAAAATTACTTAAAAGACTCAAAATTTCCCAGATAATAACTATAAAAACCTTGTTTTGTGTTTTCTTTTATGTTGTGTCTGAAAATGTTGTTTTATAGTTTTCCTTTTATAAAATGTTTTCCCTCATTTTATTTGCTTACTCACAAAAAGCATTTCCAAAATGTTTTTCAAACATATATTTATGTATCTCTTCTTTGTCTTCTTTCAGAAACGTTTTCCAAAAATTTCTTTATCAACGCTAATGACTCAGTTCTCTATGAATATGGCGCTTCATCTATGACCAATCAATGATGTACGTTTTTGGCACTCCCAAGGTATGAAACCGTCATCATCAATGCTACCCGAACCCATATGTATCCCGTGATCAACTATCCATTAGGATCAATCTCTGCACTTCTCTATTTTACCCCTGCTTCAAGGTCCTATAAATTTACAAGAGCTCTTCATACAAACTCATCTCTTCAAAGTTCTTCCATAACTTTGTCTAAGAGTCTGAGTGTGTTGCTCTCTGAAGAAGGATGAAGAAGCAAAGGAAAACAGAAGAAGGAATTCTGGAACAAGTTGAGGACAAGATCAAGTCATCTTGGATGATGTGTGGAATGACAAGTAAGAGAAAGGCTTCATCTGAAGACCAGCTTCTCTACACTTGGACCATGGTGATCTTGTTGCATCACAAGTGCACTAGAAGACCACTGGTAGAAGCCAGTACAACCAATCTTATGAGGGAAACCACTTCACATGTGGTCCTGATGATAAAGGTTGTGGCTGGTGGTCGAAACACAGTGTTAAATGATGCACCTCCACTGTTTCAGTTGTCACAAGGGGATTGCGTGCTAAACGAACGGTTGGGAGGAGGATACAGGCTCAAGAGGCACCACTGAGGCTGTTCAGCCAAAGAAGTGGTGGTAGCTTTGAAAGAGATGAAGCTGCTATTAAGGCTATACCCCAGCCTATCATAGGAATCAAGAGAGTCAGCGATGATAAATGTATTTTCAGTTTTTCAAAAGATTTTCTAATAAAAAATCTCCATACTTGTGTTTATACCTTTGTTAATGAAATCTTTCTGAAGACTGTGTTTCTGCACATATCATCTTTGTTTTGTTCTTTGTAATGTTTCCTTCAGAAATTGTGTATATATATGTTGGAATCATTTTCTTTCGAAAAGGACTGGTTTTAAAAATTAAATCATTTCTATCAATTTTAACAGTTGGTATTCTTTCAAGTTAATTTATAACAGTATCAAGATAAAAGCTTTAACAAGTGGTATTAACGGTTCACAACATAACCTTGAATAATTGGAATCAAGATAAATCTCACAAACAACACCTTTTTAATTAATAACAAAAAGGGGAGAAATATATAACTAACAAATTGAAGTAAGAAAGAAACTCAGAAGATAACAAGCTGTATCAAAATACTGTCATAACATGTGGTATCCTTAAGTTTTAATAAAGAATAACATGTGGTATCCCTAGATCTTAATGATTAATAAACAATTAATAACTGGTATCTAAAAGATTAACAACTGGTGTTTGAGAAGCTAACAATTAGCATCTAAAGAATTAATGTTTTTCTCAGGGGGAGTTGATAACTCTTAGAATATAATCTCTTTTGGTAAAATTTTACTCTAGTTGAAATTTACTGTGCCTTTGCTTAATCTGTTTCTTTTTAATAATGACAAAAGAGGGAGAAATATAACTAAACAAATTCCTGAAAGTAAAAATGTTTTCAGAAATATAAGATGATAAAAGATATTCAGTTTAGGGGGAGTTTTCACAATTAACAAAGCCTTATCTGAAACATAACATAATCTTTATGTAACTTGAATCTTTTATGATATTTGTTAGTCATATTTAATTTGTCATCATTAAAAGGGGGAGAATGTTGAGTCTCAGAATTAATTTAAGTATTCAAATTAGATTCAAGACTCATTATCCTTGATTTTAATGATTAACAAATTAGACTAGATTAAAAGAAAACAGGTGTTACTAAGAAAGGTATTGTTTTGTAGATTATGTCTCAGGGTGAAGTATAAGAATCAGAAGAAGAAGGACCAGTGAAGTATTAGAAGAAGAAGAACAAATCAGAAGAAGAACGAAGGAAAATCAGAAGATGAAGCAACACAGAATTTGAAGAGAAGAAAAGACTCAATCATCTGAAGCATATTCATCTGAAGCCCAGAAAACAGCAAAGGAAGAAGAGATCCACAATAAAAATGAAGCAACTAGAAGCAAAGGAAGCTACGGAAAAGAATAGAAAAGATTCAACTATCTGAAGACATGAAAGACTCAGACCGTCTCAAGACTCATCATCATCTGAAGCATATCCTCCATCTGAAGAAGTGATTATCATCTGAAGACTCGAAGACAAAAGTGAAGACCTGACCTCGTCTGAAGAAGTAATGTGAAGACTCGAAGACAAACTAAAGACTTGACTCCGTATGAAGCATACCTATCATCTGAAGAATGGAAGCTGATCAGAAGCACACTGTATGACTGAAGGACTGAAGGCGTCAGAACCAAGAAATGTTCTCATGAAGATATTGTCAAAGCATGAAGAACATTGTATCCAATGGGCTACTTCATTTCGGCACAAAAGTTAGGCTTACTTTTCTGCCTCGATCAAAAGACTTGCACAAATAAGGAAATCCAGCAACGACTGCTGCACCTGCAATCAAAAGGGTACTGTATATGCAGGCATACTGCACATGCTACTGTCCAAAAGCAAATCAGAAGTCTGGACAAGAAAATATCGAGAAAGATGTTTGAACTAATATTATTTAATTCAACATCTATCCAAATATCAGAAGAACTAGAAGAGACAAAGATGAATAAAGCTAGGATCGTCTGAAGTAAAGGAAGAAGCATCTTGCTTTAATCATCTGAAGAAGAGAAGAATCATATTGCCGGAAGAAATGAGCGAGTTGAAAGCTTTTCTGTCACGACCCAAATCCAAGGCCGTCACCGGCGCATAGGCTAATATCCTTAGCCTGGCAAGCCTAAAACAATAGTACAATATTTGACAAATGATTTTCCAATATAAACATACTTTCAGGATTTTACAAAAATTTTGACAGAGTCTCCCCTATATTTTGGATATCCCAAAAATTTACAGAAAATCCTGCTATCAACAATTACCATCAACCAGAGTTTCCAACACATAATATTTATCCAATCAACATCAAATATATACATCTCAACATAAACAAAGAACTAAACTCCCTATAGCTGCAGAATATACATAATTCCAAAATAACATCAAATGGCCACCAACACAAAGGAGGCCTACCCAAAATGAAATATCAAGAGAGCTGGAACAAATGAATCTCTGCCAGCAGCCTGTTACTCAGCTGCCTGGGGATCTGGATGAAAAATAGAAAGGGGTAAGTCACAAAGACTTAGTGAGGGCCTAACAACCACCATGAACTAGAAGGGAAACATACCAACGCACGAGTTGTTCGATAGAAACAATTGACAATATAACATTTATTCCTCAACATAAAACTTGCTAAACACATGAGTTTGATAAATCTCACAATCTAAAATAACTTGTTTCCAATATCCAAGAGATAAGTTTTTCATTTCCAAAGCAATATAAATTTATCATGTATAAATTCAATGAGTAAATATGAAATGAAATTAATTGAGTAAAACACAAATCATATGAAATGTAAATACAACAGGGGTCACTCATGATAGAACCGAGAGGCGGCTCCATCTCGCTGATAGCCCTTTCCTCCAAAGGGTGGCCTTTCCCATGGGGCGGCTCCATCTAGCGGATGGCCCTCTCTTCTCTACAACCATGTCCATATCTCAATATCATCGGGGGAAGCTACATCTCGCTGATAGCCCTCTCCTCCAAGAGTGGCCTCTCTCTTGGGGCGGCTCCATCTAACGGATAGCCCTCTCCTCCCGGAATCATATCATGTCTCAATGCCATATCATAGCATACCATATCTATCATATCATATCATCGGGGGTAGCTCCATCTCGTTGATAGCCCTCTCCACAGAGTGGCGGCTCCATCTAACGGATAGCCCTCTCCTCCCGGAATCATACAACTAGATGCACCTAGGCCGTTATCATCCGCTAACGACATACGGGGTTCTAACATGGATCCCGATAATATAAATATTAAATTTATTCTATTTTCTCAAAGTCTCTTCCAAAATCAAACCTCCAATAATGTCATCAAACATAATCAATTGAAATTTATAAAGCTTCCAACCTTTGAAATAAATTTCATAGAGAATAAAATCAATAAAAGAGTATGTTTCCCAAATTTATTAAGTAAACAACATTAAAATAAAACAAGATGAATTAAAATATTAAAATAGGTCACGATGACCGTTAAACCACTCACAACTACGGAGAGTCAACCAAACTGCTTCCCAACAACTTCAGAAGTATTATGCGAGGTAGAAATCAACAGATCTGAGCACCAACAAGTAGTTCCAACATTTAGTAATTTATTTGAAGCTCTACCTATTTATGGGTAACCTTAAAATCCCTAAAACTAGTGCCTAAAGCTCTAAAAATAATTCTACCTAAAGTTAACACATGCCAATAGCCTATTTACGAGTTGTGGGTGTACCTTAGAGAGCCAAAATGAACAACCTTTACGATGTGGGTACTGTCCTCCTTCCTTAGAGCACTATCCCTAACCACAAAAATTACCAAACTTAGTTCCGAAAGGAAAAAGGGAATGAGTAGAAATTATGGGTTTCATTACCTTTCAATAGGTGTAAGTGAATGAGGGGAAAATGAAGCACAAAGTAAAAGGGAATGGGTAGAAGAAGAAGAAGAAGAAGAAGAAGAAGAAGAAGACAGAGACGAGGAAAGCGGAGGAGAAGAAATGGGTTTAGGGGGGTAAAGGCTTCTCGTATTTGAGAAGCTTCCTTTCCCTTTTTTTTAAGTGAAACGGTGCGTTTCAATTTTAATCTGAAGAAATAAAAAGAAGCTAAAAGCTATCATCTGAAGGAAGTTATAAATGGCTTAACAGTCTGAAGAAATGAAACTCTAAATGCATGGAACAAATTTCAACATAGAAGAAGTCACAAGAGAAACTGAGACCATATGATTCAACGGCTATAATATCATATGTCTTTATTCAAAGAGGAAATAGCAACAACAGCTATTGTCCTTAGGACAAGACACCTCACTCAAAGAAGAAAGAGGAAACTGTGTCAGGAGCAAATGAAAAGTAGTATATACAAATAAGCAAAAGGACAAATCCAACAGATACCTCCTCATACATACTCTAAAGGAAAACAGAGGAAAGCAGAAGGAAAAACAAAGGAAAGCTGAAGAAAGCAGAAGAAAATCAAGAGAGAGAAGAAACATAAAAATATCAAGGAAATCTCTCAAAGGAGCTCATCAATAGAAGTGTCAGAACAAGATCGTCTGAACACTTATTTTGCTTAAGAAGAAGCAACTGTTTGAGAAGCTATTACACAACGGCTATATGAGCCACATCATCAACATCTCAACGGTAACCAAACATTCTTCAACGACTATAATACATCAGAACATATAAATAGCCTCAAGATTGAATTTGAAGATGTCGGCTGGCATGCTGGATGGTAGAAAAGGCTTGCTTGCTCATTGAGAAGCATGTAAACCAACCGAGCCAACCGAACAGGGGACTTTGTAGTCCACCAGAAAGAAATGGCTGAAGCACAATTTCATATCTTACTTAGCCAATTAGATGAGGGAGATTTACCTCACTTAGAAGACGAGATTGTACCAAATTCATACACTTGTATCTCTGTCTTACCCCTGTACTTAGAATTATTCATAGTATCATGAGTAGTACTCAGTTAACCTCTAGTACAGGAAGAGATTAAGTTTATATTTCGTGGAAACTTAAACTTAGGTTCGTTTATAAACACTTTATGTGTCTAAGAGCCTGGAGAGGCTTGGTGGAAGAAAGAATACTTGTGTGCCTGGAGAGGCCTTGTGTACTCGGTGAGCCTGGAGAGGCTTGTCTGTAAAATAATACTGCATGAGTTACCTGGAGAGGCAGTTGAAAATAAAAGAATACTTGTGGTAGAGCCTGGAGAGGCTTGTCTGTAAAATAATACTGCATGAGTTGCCTGGAGAGGCAGTTGAAAATAAAAGAATACTTGTGGTAGAGCCTGGAGAGACTTGTCTGTAAAATAATACTGCATGAGTTGCCTGGAGAGGCAGTTGAAAATAAAAGAATACTTGTGGTAGAGCCTGAAGAGGCTTGATAGAAAAGAATACTTGTATCTGTGGTTTCAGATAGTGGAAAATCCAGTGGTGGTTTGCCCTGGGACTGGATGTAACTCACTGGGTTGGTGGGTGAACCAGGATAAATTTTGTGGTTAAGTTTTCTATCCCTTAAACTCCTTAATTTACAGCTTTATATTTCTGATGGGGATTGAACAGTATTTTTCATAATAAACTTAACACGACAATTTCAATAAACTAAGTTTTCCAAGATAATAACTCATTCAGTTAATCTTATATCGTTTGGAGTATTACAAAGAATATACTTTGAAGAACGTCTGAAATAACTCTTTGAAGTGAATCTGAAACAGTTTCAGTTCAGAAGTTAGAAGTACACTTCAGACGATTATCAATCATCTGAGGTTACTCAGAAACTGTTCTGAAAAGATTCTTTGTAATATCTTTCAGAAGGTATCTTGAGATGCATCTGAATATCTAAATCAATTTAATCAAAAGTCCAAACAAGTTTTTTTATCTAGTCACCTTTTCTTAGTCTCTATGTTTGTCCTTCTTATATTCCGCAATTTAAGTATTATTTCTGATAATAAGCTTTTCTCATCAATTTGTTTTAATGAATTAATAACTTATGTTAAAGATTTCCAAAAATGGTAAAAATATTCAAAACACTATTCAACCCCCCTTCTAGTGTTGCCTGTGGTTCATTAAAAAAATTTACTTTACTGAAATGAGAATAAAAAATTTAAAAATTCTTAGTGAGAAAACATAATATGTGTACTGCGAAAACAATTTTAAGACAAAAAGTACATAGATAAAAAGAATAGATAAGAGAAATAATAAGTGAAAATATTAATAAATAGAATAGAGAGATAAATTATATACCGGAAAAGACACTTTAATTATAATATAAATTAAAATATTTAATGTAATAAGGAATGGACGATGAGGGTAGGGGTGTAAGCGAGTCCGACCCAACCCGCGAACCCGATGAATCCAATCCAACCCGAAGATATTTAACGGTTCGGTTCGGGTATTCGGTTTGGTTCGGACATTTTCTTTCAAACCCGATCTGGTTCGATTCGGGTCTCGGGTTTGCCTATGTTGAACCCGATAGACCCAACCCGAACCAAACCAGAAAAAAAGTCCTAATCTCATTTCATTTTCATGCAAGGAGAGAACAAAAATAGGCGCAGCGGCAACACATGTAGAGGTGGTTCCCCAAATTCTATTTCATCTGCTCCTCTCAATTTAGTTTTCCCTATTTCTTTTCTTTTTTTTCATTTTATATTTTACTTTAATTTCATCTTCCACATTTTAAAAAAAAAAATGTCCATGACCCGATGACCCAACCCAACCCAACCCAACCCGAACATATTCAGGTTGGTTCGGTTCGGGTTACTCACCCAAAAAATACAAAACCCGAACCAACCCAATCCACCATCATTCTATCGGTTCGGACTTGATGTCACCCCAAACCCGATCCAACCCAACCCGATTACACCCCTAGATGAGGGAGCTGTTTTTTAATATACAATAATAAAAAGAAAATTAAAGTGTGAAAAAAGGAAAAAAAGAAAACAGTAGGAACAAAATTGTCTCCCGTGGAAGATACATGTGGTTCATTAAAAAATCACTTTTGTAATGAAACAAATTAATAAGAACAAATAATGAGAAAAACATTAAAGAGGAGTGTTATTAACATACTCTTACCAACATACTCCATGTGATTGGTTAAAATTCACATGAATCCCACAAATTATGTGGGTCCCACTCCCAATGTGGTGGGACCCATGTGACTTTTAACCAATCACATGGAGTGTGTTGGAAAGAGTGTGCTAAAGAGTGTGTTACTAGCATTTTTCAAACATTAAAATATAACAATAATAATAATAATAATCAAAAGAAAATGAAAGTGTGATAAAAAATAATAAAAGAAAAAAATAAAAATGATAGGAGCGAGTCTGCCTCCCATGAAGAATATATCCGTGATTTATAAAAAAATCACTTTACTGAAGTGAGAATAAATAAACTAAAAAATGCACACGAGAAAACATGACATGTGTTTTATGTAATAAAACAGATAAACAACAATGGATAATGAGAAAACACATTTTAATATAATAATAAAAGAAAACATTGTGGTTCATAAAAAAATTAACTTTATTAAAATGAGAATAATTTTTTTTAAAAATCTCAAGTGAGAAAATGTGGCACATGTATTACGGGAACAATTTTAAGATAGGAAGTAAATAGATAGATAGAATAGATAAAAGAGATAATAAGTTAAAACATTAATGAATAAAAAAGAGAGTTAAATTATATATTGAAAAAATACTTTAAATTTAATATAAATTAATATATTTATTGTACTTTTTTTAATCTGTATTTTTGTATAATGAAAATGATATATAAGAATGAATAATAAGAAGAAAAATTTAAATAATGATATAAAAAAATTAAAATGTGATGTAAAAAGAAAAGAAAAAAATTAAAAAAAGAAAGCAAAAATCATTGGTTTATTGGAAACAATAAAAAAATAAAAAGAAAAAGAAAAGATGAGAAAGAGACACGTGTCTTTGGGCGAAGGATTTTCTTATAGAAAAAAAAAATAGTAGAAGTAGATAGATAATATAAAAGTGCTGTCTATTCCGTCACAATTACTGGGATGAATCTTACGGATTCACAATTCGCGATTTACGTCATTAAATATTAGGAAATTAAAACTGTAACTAAGAAAAAAAATAAATAAATAAAAATAAGCAAAAGGACAAGATTATTTCCAGAGTAGGAACGAATAAAAAATGATTGAGACCAAAAAGAAGAAAGAGACAGAACATGGACACTGGGGTCTGTTTGGTTTACAGTTGAATAGAATTGATTCTAGAAATGAATGGTTGAGATGGATGATGCACGCTTTACGAAGTACTTTGGACGAAAGTGATTTAAAATCAATTCTGCAGAATTGATTCTGGATGGTTTAGAATTTAAATCGGTTTCTAATTGGCGCGTTACGTGTGAGTCATCCATGTCTCTTCAGATAAGACCGCCACCTGTTATTGTTTTCTCCAACCCCCATTAGTATTTAGTAACACTTCTTCTCATGATATCTCACGATAAACAAAATTCCCGTGATACTCACTCACCGAGGCCCATTACAACTTAGAACTATGGCATTACATGCTCTGTCCCTATTCTTTACAATTACAATGACCAAAAATAAATAAATATACTTTACGATATGCGACAATGGATCTGACTCTTTTCTGTTCTGCATATTTTGGTTGCCCTTTATTTATACGATGTTTATAGTAAACTTTACACATTGTAACATGTTTATTATTGAATTAAATTAAATTTATATAAATTATTTTAATAATTAAAACATATATTAAAATTAGACATACAGAGTATATTGTAAATATTTTATTTATACTGTATTTGTTTTGACATAAAATAAAAAAAAAAAGTTGGATGAAAAGAAATAAGAGAAATAATTGTAAATTGTGGAGAGAAAAAAACATACTGGGAAAGGGACCCATAAAATAGTTATATCCTTTCTCATGAGGGAAAAAATAAGAAAGGGACAAATGTTGGTGTTAATGTTTGTTTGGATTGGAAAAAAATAGAATTTAAAATGAATATAAAGAAAATGAAAAGAGGAAAAATGAGATGATTATATATTTTTTTTTATGAAGGAAAAAGGCAAAAAAAGATTGTAAAAATTTTCTTCTCTAATTTAGTTTAAAAAATGAGAAGAAAATTAATTCTATGCTTAATTGCACTTTTAGTCTCCCTATTATCATCAATCCGCGATTTTAGTCTCCCTACTTTTTTTCGTGATTTTGGTCCCCTATTATTCTAAATTCACGATTTAGTTCAAAATCTTGGTCCTCTATTTTCAAAATCTATGTGTTAAATGGACCAAAATTGTGAATTTAGAATAATAGGGGACCAAAATCGCGAAAAAAAAATAGGGGGACCAAAATCGCGAATTAATGATAATAAAGAACCAAAAATACAATTAAGTCTTAATTCTATTAAGAGAAGTGCTATATGGCACGAATACAAACTCAAGAAATTATCACGAAGGGTTATTATATTTAAATATAAAACGTGTTTAAAATTTAGGAAGAAAAATTTAATAACATAATTAAATTTATTTAATTTTAAAAATAAAGAGATTTAATCTGGTAACAAAATAAGAGATTTAATTGATTTAAAAAACTTAAAAGATAAAATTGTATAAAATTTAAATTAAAGAGAAGTGCAATTAAATCTAATACTATCATACTAAAAAACAAACTTCTCAATTCTCATAGCATGATTCAATGAACTTTACCCTTTTAACAAAAAAAGACATTATTTTATTTTTTTCTCTACTCATGAAACCGATAAAATTAATTTTGATGCATGGAAATAAAGGCAAGGCCCCACCCAGCACTGGCAAAACCACCATTAGCAGAAAACCACTTCATCTAAATCTAAGGGCGTCAAGTTTCTGGTATAAAGCCACCCACCCACCCTTTCCTCGTAGCCAACAACCTAGGCATCTTTCGTTACCTTTGAGGAGGATCCCAAAACTAAAAGCAACAATAAACAACAGTCATGAGTTACTTGATCCGTTTATGGATGGCAACCACCGTGGCTGCCACACAGAACCACCCGGACCCTGCCCATAACCGCCTCAACCAAAACCGGAGAAGCTTTTTCTCCGCCGGAGACTCGTCGGAGCCAAGGCCCATGGGGAACTCTGACGTCGACGATAGACTGGGTCAGGCTGACGATTCTCTCCGGAAAGTTATGTACTTTAATTGCTGGGGTCAGGGCTAGATGAGATCACTCTTCTCTGGTGACTCGGAGGTTGACCGAGTTGGGTTTCAGAGTTGAGTTTGTTACTGTAATTAACTGTGTTGGGGGAAGATAACGGTGGTGTTTTAGCTTTGGTGTTGTAAATTGTAAGTTGTACAGAACAAAATGGAAATTTCCAGTTTACAGAGTAATTTATGACTTTTCTTAAAAATGAAAAATTAAGTTCCAATACATTACAAGGGAATTCGGATAATGCCATTGAAAGTATTGAGGAGCTTGGGTAACTTAAAAGATTGATAAAACGTTGAATAGATTTCTAAGAAAACATCAACATGGAATGAAAATTTTAAAATATCAGTTATTCAGTAAATACTTGTTCATATCTGTGTCTCTGAATCTTATGTTGCATTGTCAGTTATATGGATCTGTTGTTTCTTCTATACTCATATTTATTACTATCTCTTCAATAAAACTGGTGCTCTGTGCATTGACACCAACATTTAGCATAAAACACCACCTGATTTTCATTGAGCAGCGATCTGAATTTATCACAACTTTTAATTAATAATGTGCCTTTGATTTTTTGGTGATAATTCAATGAAAATAAAAAAAAATGTGATATTTCAATGAAAATAAGGTGATATCTCAATACAGTTTCAGCATTACTTTAATTAATAATGTGACTTTCAATTTCAAAGGACCATCAACCATCAATTGTAGCTGGCAAGATGCAACTGTGGCACCAATAACTTCCCATATAGTCCAGAGTTTGCAAATAAAATAAAGTGGAGCTTATGATTATGACCTTTCTTTTGTTACCAAAACCAAATTGAAACATAGAGGTACTAATCAGTACTATGAATATACTATAAGATGGGTAATAAATGAAGTATGTTTGAATGAGAAAATTAAACACCCTGATCATTTTTCCTTTTTTTTCTTATGCGGGTCCTTTGGATGGGGTTGGGGTCATGTGCTCTGCTTTGCCAAGTAATGTATACGAAAAACGCCTTTAAGTGAAGTGCAAGCTTTGAACTAAGTCTCAGATTTGACTTGAGTCCCTACCAAATATGAATCGCCTTGTCCAGTCAGATACCACCAAAGCCCTTGTTCTCCAGCTGACCAGTTTGCTGTATGTTTTGGGAATCATTAGGGGATGAAATCATATCATACTAATATCAAGCCCCCCAAAAAAAAATTATATTGAATAGAATACCTTGTGTATATAGAATACCAGAGCCACTGTGTGCTATGACCAATGGAAATCCAATCTCCTGGAAGCTGAGCTGCAGTTTGTTCTCCTCCTAGAGGAGCAAATTGTCCAAAATGCTTGTACCTTTCGTTAAATGAATAAAAAATTAGACAATGAAGAAGAACTTGGATCATTGGATGTTGTCAGGCTTAAGGTGTTGGTCAATACTATTTCACTCAATCATGCACCCCTTTGGTTATTCACACAAAAATAAACTAAATATCAAAATGAATTAACCACTTATTTATATATGATTAATTGCAAACTCATCAACCATATGTTTGGTTGATTTAACCACTTTAAAACCATTTATCTAACTAAATTAACCACACTTTATGTCACATCAATTAGGCTTGCTTAGAATCAACCTAATCCTTATTTACATCTCTATTAGTACTAGTTGCTGCTAACAGTATCTGGCTACATTGGAAGAATAAAATGGACATTAAGACATGGCAAAACTTGTTCTCCATACCTGAAGGGGCGAAACCGATGGCGTCCTGTTCCCCTAAACCTGAGAGGGCCTTCAGGATACCTCTCACACAACTCCATCCGATTGAAACAGTCAGCAAGATAGGTGCCTTGTTGAGCAGCTACCTAGAATGATATATTCAAAGTTAGAAGTCAGAACCAAAACATAAGTAAGAGCCAATATGAATAAACTTCTCAAAGAGGACTTATATATGAGAATAAAAATAGAAAGAATGAATGAAGTAAAATGAATTTAAGTTCTCCCATCAAATGAAATTAATTACTTATAGAGAAGTTAAATGAGAGAGCTTATGAAAATACTGAGTTCGGATTCAACTTAAGGGAGAAGTTGAATTTATTTTATCTTCTTGATTCATTTTATTCTTTTTCTCTCGTAAGTCCTTTTAAAGAAGTTTATACAATCTGGCCCTGTGATGACACTTGAAGTTTTTGAGTAGGAGAAAATATCAAGTATTATTTGAGAAGTATATAGTACATACTGCACATACATACCTGAGCTGTTGCAGGGAGATTTTTCATCTGAGAATCTACTTTGGAAAGAGCTTCTTTAAAGTATTCAATGTCAACCATAGCAGAGGTTTCCTGAGATTGGTTTAGCAAGGTGGCCATATCCTTCATTTGGTTCTTCTTTAAATAAATATCCACCTGTGGGTACCTCTCAATAATGTCATCAACAACGTGATGAAATTCTTTAAGATCTAACCTTCCTGAATTGTTCTTGTCTGCCTTGCTAAATATCACAGCTATATCTTCCTGATAGTTAAAACCACCAAAATTTGTTGTTAAAATGGTCAACAAGAAACATTATGAGGGTATAGCTACTACTGTTTTCAAACTTTTCATTCCATAATCTTATCATATAATAGGCTAGAAACATTCCAAGATAAAAGTTTTAAGTAATTAATCACAAAGAAATGAATAAAAGAAGTTATATTCAGGATCTGTAGGTGCTTTATAACATAGACTGATAGACATGCTCAAGGAATAGATTGCACTTACCATAACTTTACGCTGATTTATAGTGGCACAATCACCTAGAGCATAGATGTTGTCACATCCTTCCACCCTTAACCATTCATCAGTGACTAATGCACGCCTGTTAACCTGCCAACCAAGAATTCAAAGCAATAGTGACTTTGACTAATTACCAAAATTAGAGTGTTTTAGAGCATGTTTGGTTTAGCATTTAACGTGATAAACTCATATTTTCAACGCTAGAAATAATAGCGTTCCAAACTTGAGTTTGACCAGTTTTAACACAAAGCCAAATATACATTTATAATATGTTTGATTTACCCTAAAATCACGTTTTAAACGTGGACCCAGGCCAACGTCTTGTTTTAGAATAAACCAAATACACACTTGTAGCATGTTTGGTTTACACCAAAATCACGTTTCAAACATGAATCTGAACAAACACTACAGAGAGTAGTGTTAGCTTGGATCCATGTTTGAAAACATGTTTTTTGTGTAAATCAAATATGCTGTTAGGGTTACAAAGTTCCAAAAGTACATTTGGCCAATAAATAGGCTATTAGCCTTTGGATTGAGAGGGAAGGGAACAAACCTGACCAATCTGCTTCATAAATTCAAGTATTTCAGGGCGAGCACCAACACCAGTTGACCAAACTACCATTCCATGAGGAATACTTACAACTTGACCAGTTCCTCTTTCTTTGGCAGTGATTTCATTTTCACCAACTTTGACAACCATAGATCCCAACCTCACATCAATGCCATCTCTTTTGAACTTTTTTTCAGCAAATTCTGTAATTCTCTTGTCAAACCTGCAAAGGTGAAAATAATTCAACACCTTATTTAAACCTCACATGCTCAATTTTACTCCAATGAAACAATATATAGCTTTCACATCCTAAAAGAATATTACATGTTTAAGATATGATCTCCTGCCTCAAGGAGAATAATCTTGACATGTTCTACAAGGGAAGGATATAATTTATGTAGATCCTCATGTACAAAATCATGAAGCTCTGCAGCAAACTCTACCCCAGTTGGACCACCACCAACAATTACAAAACTGAGAAGTTTTTTCTTCTCTTCCACTGGTAAAGAAGGAAGGCTAGCTCTTTCAAAGAGGTTAATCACTTCTCGCCGGATTCTTAGACCATCTTCCACTTCCTTCAGACAGATTCAACAATAGTTTAGCTAGCAATAGCATATCATCATCTCATTAAAAGGATTTTTTTATATATATATTTATTTATACCTTCAAGAAGTAGGCATGCTCGTGAACACCAGGTGTGTTGAATGTATTAGGACGTGCTCCCATAGCTATGATCAAGTAATCATAATCAATGGAAAAATCTTCTAAGCCACCAAGCTTCTTGTTTTGAGCAGCATGGCAGTAAACTTTATTGTTCTTGGGATCAATCTTATAGCATTCAGCTTCACTGAATTGAATATTTGCACCACTCTGTTGCAGCAGGGGATTGAACAGAATTCTCTTAATAAGTAAAGTACATAAACATATACTAAACATTAAGCATAGTTATGTTTCTACATAGAGACTTAATGTAAAATGATAAGTTACTTAATTTGATTGCATGACAAAATGCACAATTAATGTATAGTCAAAATCTTCAAATTCCACAAATAAAGATGAAGATTAGGAAATAGTTATGAATACCTTTCGGGAGATAGTGCGAATGGGTTCAACAATGCTCCGTGCCTCCACTGTGCCACACGTGACACTTGGTAGCAAAGGAGTGAATGCAAAATAGTTGCGTGGTGAAACTACATGAATATCATAGGAGGAGTTTTTCATGCTTTTCAAAAAACTGGTTCCAGCCCAACCAGTTCCAAGCACCACCACCTTCTTTTTCCTGTTTTGATCACTCTGAGCTGGTCCTGCATCACTATATGCTACAAGACCTCCACCACTGCAACCCCAAAAAGAAAAAGATAAGAAAAAAAAATGATCAAATTGCAAACCAACTTATAAGCATGCTTTCTCCTCAATAAGATTTCAAGTGAATAATAAATCAAATATTTTGACTATACTAGCAAATTAGTCCAGAGAGATTCCTGATTGTGTAGTCCCTAAAAGATTCAAAATCCTAAAATGGTCCCTGAGAGATTGCTCCGTCATGCAAAATAGTCCCTCCCTGTAATGCAGATTAGTCCTTGAAAAAACGAGCAAATTAGTCCCTTAAACATTAAAAATCATGCAAATTAGTCCTTGAAAAATAACGTTTCGGACCATTTTGCATGACGGAGCAATCTCTCACGGATCATTTTGGGATTTTGAATCTCTCAGGGACTAAACTGCACGATCAAAAATCTCTCAAGGACTAATTTGCTAGTATAGTCAATATTTTTTAATATTTAAAGCAAGAAAGTAATTAAAGTTTGAGAATTTGTTAAGACCTGATGACAGTGCATATAACAACAGACTTGGACAAGGATGGATATTCATGAAAAACCCTTGAGGCTGTGTGATAGAAGGAAGACCAACGCATTGTGAAGCAAAAGTGCTTATTTTTAGACGTTACTTTTTCCCACCTTTTTCACTCTTTCTGCTGTCTTTACAAACAAGGAAGAAAAAAAACAAAGACAATGAAAGGTAACAAAAACGGAAGAGTAACAAATTTCTCAGATACGGTTTTAAATACTGGAACACTTGGTCAAGGTTGTTACTATCTGATGCATTTTTTTTTATGTTGACTTGTTAAATCAAGAGAAATATATAATACACTTGCCATCTTGTACGAGGAATAGATCTCCAGTGTATACGGAATTTGAACACGTCGAAAAATAAATGGCTAAAAACAAAAGATGGAGCAAAAATGACTGAATAACAAGGTCGTGGATAACCTGCTATTGTTGTGGGTGCTGTCCATTGACGGCTTAATTCTCGGATCATTATGTGATTAATCATGCAAGAAACAAGCTTAATCTTTTCTGTCCGATATCCGAGAGTGAAGAGTATAACAAAACACACTTGCCTAATAATTTCATTTCATTTTTTTTTTCATAGTCTAAATTAATATTTAGAAAGATAAAGAATCTATTCAAATCATTTTTTTTTCTTTGACCAAGAATCTCATAGCTTGTGTTTGGTAAGATAGTTTTTTTTTGGGTAGCTACTATTTTTTTTTGAAAAAATACTTGAGGTAACTTTTTTTAAAAAGCTCTAATTTTCAGCTACTAACTGAAAATTAATTACAAGTTTATGCATCAGTCACCTCCACTTATCATTGTTTAATAATTAATGATATCTTTATATGCCATTTTACCATTTTCAACTAATTTATTCAATAGTTTTTAGCTTTCAGCTAGTTTTACTAAACACACATTTGTGTAAAATCACAATCCACTTATTAGTAAAATCTTTTTTTTGTTTGAACCATATGTATCAATCATGTTCGAGTCGGGAACACCTAGCTCTCCCAACGAAAATCTTTGCTGTCCACGAAACTAGAATCCAAGACCTTACCTAAGAGAAATCAAGTATGTATCACTCAAATCAACTTCATTGGTTACTTTTTATTTATAGTAATAAAGTTTGACGATTAAATTTTATAAACATTTTTTTGGTTTAGATAGTTATATAACTTATATTTAATTTTGAAATAAAATAATTTGTTTTGAAAATTATTAAAAAAAACATCCAATTTTACCGGATTTAAGTAAAATTTGTCGGCTAAAATAATCAAATCAGACCAATTCATTATTTTGAACTGAAATATTGAGTTTATATATATATATATGAATTTAATAAAAATAATCAAATCAGACCAATTCATTATTTTGAACTGAAATATTGAGTATATATATATATATATATATATATATATATATATATATGAATTTAATAACTATACATTGTCGGTGTAAAAAAAATTACAACATTTAATGATGTGTTGCCACATTATTTAACATGACAACTCTTAAGCTAGGGTGAGTATGACATTTACACTTCGTTTGGTGGGGTCGAAGTGGCGAAGAAATTGGGAAGGGGCAGAGAGATAGAGTAGAAATGGTGAGACTTCCTCAATTTGGTTCAACCGAGAGATAGGGAAGGAGTTACAAAAGCTTGTGGGCCCCGTGTTTAAAAACTTCTCTTCCAAATAGGTGAGAGGTTGCAGAGAAATACACAATCAGCAGGTGCTAATCGATTACTTTTACATGATAATCGATTATCTACATTTGATGTAAGCCAAAAATCGATTTCTTTAACTTAGTAATCGATTTTCAGATTGTTAGTGGCGGAAATTTCCAGGTAAATTAATTGAATATACAATTTCTCTCTTATCTCTTTAATCAAACCAAACAACTCAACCTCATATTTGTCTTTTATTTCTCACCTATTTCTCCCCTACCAAACAACCCATAAATCATCTCTATCTATTTTCTATTTCTCTCTTTCCTACTTCTCTCTTCTCTATTTCTCTCTTCTCTATTTCTACCTTATAACCAAACAGAATGTTAGGAGACTGCCTCCTAAGCTAAGATGACAATAATGCACCCTAAGTAGGATTTAAATTCTCATGTTCATTTTTTCATGCTACAAGAGACAGACCAAAAAAACCATAGTAAGAACTGTTATTATTTGTGCAAGCTCTATTAAATTTGCTTTTGTATTTTTCTGTCTCATAAATGAGAAGGAACATAAGAGAAGGATCATGAGGATCCAACTCTACCCAAAGAACATTGATGCAAAAATGGAAGCTGAAAACAGAACCACTCTCATTTAATAGACGATGGCAGTTCTCAAACTGTTTCCAATCAGGGAGGAGAAAATGTTCCATCAAAAAATATCACTATACAGATGGTTCAATAATTAAAGGAGAAACAAAGTGCTTAAAAATAATGCAAGACTTTGTGTGCTTATTATAGTCATATTAAACTCGGCTTGAATCCCTCCCAAATATGAATCTTCTTGTCCAATCAGATATGACCAGAAACCTTGTGCGCCAGCTCACTTGCTTGCTGAATGTAGAATAGAAGATATTAAATAAAACTGGTTATGCACATAAATTAGTTGCCATATCTCAGACAAGTGTGCTTTGCATTTACCTTGCATATACAGAATACCAAAGCCATTGAGTGCTGTGACCAATAGAAACCCAGTCTCCAGGAAGTTCTGCTGCTGCCTGCTCCCCACCCAGTGGAGCAAATTGCCCAAAATGTTTATACCTTTTGATAATAAGCAACCAACCTCAGACTGATTAGTCAGTGATAAAGCAAGCAAAGGGCATAAACAAAATTACCTATCATGTCTTTGAATTTGATTAGATAAAAAGCTAGTCCATAACAGTTCTTAAAATTCAATTATTGTTTTATTTTGAATCATATTCATAACGTGTGATACTCTATTCTTTTGGTTAGATGCCCTCTTTAAAATATATATTTAACCAATGTGCATGTCATGAGTTGACTCAGTTTTACTCATCAAAAGAGACATTAATCTCTGAATTGGTCAAATCTTTTATCTCATCACAGATGTTTAACATACGAAAACATTTGCCATATCCTGATATCCTGCTTGAACAATATGTCTGAAATGTGACAGACCTTAAAGTCAAAATCATCATACAAACGTGGTTTTAAGTAAAAACAAATGCTTCATCTCAAGAACTGAAAAAGATCCAATGTAGGGCTGTTAAGGCTTTATAAACCTTCAATCCAAAACAATTATTTGTTAATAGAGTCATGAACATCTGATCCTTCACTTATGTGTGTGCTAATGCAGTGTTTCCAAGTGTTTCATATCGACTTCTTTCAAATATGAAGCAATTTAACAGTTATATTGGATTTCCCTGGTATCTTATTTAGATACAGCAGACGACTTTGCAATCCACTCCAAATACAGAAAACACAATTATAACCTTATAAGCATTATGAGGTATATCAGTATATGGTTTACCGGAAGGGAAGAAAATTATGACGTCCAGATCCTGTAAATCGTCGAGGACCTTCAGGATGCTCTTGACAATGATCCATGCGATTAAAGCATTGAGCTAGATATGCACCTTGCTGGGCAGCAACCTATATATACTGATACATTAAAAACTTACTACATAAAATATATTTGACTTCTAAAAGAGTCAGCATAAGAAAGTATTCTATTACAGGTGAAATGATAAATACCTGTGCAGTTGCTGGTAGACTCTTCATCTGTGAATCTACATGAGAAAGGCCCAGCTTAAATCCTTCTATGTCTATTTCTTTTCTTTCATTCCCTTGTGAATCTTTCCACATTATGCTCAAATCAAGTAGATGTTTACTCTTCAGATAGTGTTCAACTTGTGGGTATCTTAAGATAATGTCATCCATCACATCCTTGAATTCTTCAACAGTCAAGGTACCAGAGTTATTTTTGTCTGCAGCCTTAAATACATCTGAGATATCATCCTAGAAACAGAGGTAATGAGTTAACTGTGAGAGACAAATTCAATCCTGTTATACATAACTATCTAAAGGTCTCATAATTTCCTCCATTTTCAATTTCAAGATGAAAATTATAGCAATTACATATACAACTATACATAACAGCTTTTTTGAATTTATCAGAAAATAATCAAATGACAGGCAGAATGATCTTAATTTCTTCATCAAATCTCAACAAGGCAGGGCAAGTCTGTATAAATTTAGATAAGGATGTAATAATGTGATGTATTAAATAAGCTTAGAAGTTAGAACTCTAAAAAGAAAGCTTGTTAAAGGCTTAAGAGATACCATGATTTTACGTTGAATGATTGTAGAACAATCACCAATAGCATATACATCTCCGCATCCCTTCACTCGCAACCATTCATCCGTTGCTAGTACATGCCTTTTAGCCTGCACATAGAGCAATCCCAGCTTAAACAGATATGATTACCCATATAGTAGTTTATTGTGATTTTAAGCAAGAAAAAATCATTAAATACATATTGGATCTGACATAATCTAAAAATTCTAGATTATCTTCCCCACCATACACATGCACACACACACCAAGTGAAGAAGAAAGGGTGAGAAAACTGTGCTTCAGAAATGCATGGAATTAAGCAGCACCTGACCAATTTCTTCCATTAAGTCCCTTATAACTGGAAGAGTTGCAATGCCAGTCGACCAAACAATCAATCCATGGGGCACAGAGCAAACCTCTCCTGTTGATTTCACCTTCACTGTAATTTCCTTGTCATTAACATTGACAACTCGGCATCCTGTTTGAACTTCTATACCATCTCTCGTAAACTTCTGCTCAGCAAATGAACTTATTCTTTCATCAAACCTGTAAGATTAAAGATGACATTTTATCATTGAGACTTCTTATATAGGCAGCATTGAGAGTAAGAAATAATGAAAGATTTAAACCACTAGTCAGACTTGCTTAATGATTGGTGTTATTTTATGAGCTTAGCACCAGTGAAGGAGCACTCTCACCAGACCAAATGCAAGTTCTATAGCCAGCATAAGTAACACAATAAATAAATAAACAATTAAGAGAAGATACCAGAGTTTCAAGGTCAGTTTTAAAGGCATTAGAAAATCATTGAGACAGTTAATGTTTCCCTTACATGTTCAAGATGTGATCTCCTGATTGAATCAATGTTATCTTCACTATATCTTTCACGGTTGGATATAATTTGATTAAATCTTCTTGGACATAATCATGCAGCTCTGCAGCAAATTCAACACCAGTTGGACCTCCTCCGACAATTACAAAATGAAGATTTGACCTTCGCTCTTCTTCAGATAGACTAGGAAGAACAGCTTTCTCAAAACAATCTATCACAGACAGTCTGATCTTCTGAGCATCCTCAACATCCTGTAATTGATGATAAAGTATATTTTGGATTGGTTTCAGACTGATCAACAAAAAAGAGTGTGCTGATAATAATTTCTCTAATCAACAAGTTCAAAGATTTATTGAATCTCCTGATAAACCAACAATCATAAACAAGCAAAACTTTTAGAACCAGTAAATGATTATAAACAAAGAATAAGTAATTTACCTTTAGAAAATGACAGTTCTCCTTGACACCGGGGGTGTTAAAAGTGTTTACTTGTGCTCCTACTGCTATAACCAAGAAGTCATAGTCTAGAGAAAATTCACCACTTCCCACTAAGTTGTCAATATTGGATTGACAAAAAACTTTTTTGTTTGCAGCATCAATCTTCAAACATTCTGCCTCCCAAAATTTGATTTCTCCTTTTCTCTGTAATGGGAAAGAAACAAAATTAAACTCCTTTAATTAATTAGTCAAAATAGCCTTGAAAAACAACAAAAAGAAAAGGGTTGGGGGGATCCAAGATGCAACAACAAGGTGATAACGACATTCTCAAGACACAGAACATGCCTCTAAAAATCCTGTTTTATAAGTAAACATCAAAGAGTGCTTGATTTCTCATTAAACTAATTGTATACACACACACTAGTTATTCTTAGAAGTTAGAACTCTAGTTTTGTTTCCTCCACCTTTTTTATGATGTTTCGGACTGGCTCTACAATGCTCCGTGCTTCAACTGTCCCACAAGTGACACTGGGTAATAAGGGAGTAAATGCAAAGTAGTTACGAGGCGAAACAACCTGAACATCATATAATGAAGCATCTAGACCCTTAAGGAAACTGGTAGCAGCCCATCCTGTTCCAAGAACCACCACTTTCTTTTTCAAGGGCTCATTAGCATCAACACTAGGGCGTTCAGCTTCTGATTGTAATTCAGAGTATGCCACCACACCTCCACCACTGCAATTTCCAAGGGCAGGTAGATTCAATAAAATAGAATATTTCGTTAATTAAAAACTATTAGATACAGCATAAGTGCAGGAAAGAAGAAATACATTAATGGATGTATTCACATAGAGACAACAACTATACAAGTGACTATATTGAGTAGAAAATATTGGAACTCTGTTCATGCTAACTTTACTTTTGGGAGACTGTAAGGAAGAAACAAATAATATCAGCTATAGCACACAGACCATCTCTAACCACCATTTATTTGAAGAAAGAAGGTATGAGACAGAAAACACATGAGCAGAAAACAAATGATATCTTATGGGACCCAGAAGAATGAAAAGAAAATGTGGAAGGAGTTCACACTTAGAAGAATGGCTTAAATTCACTTTTGGCCTCTCTATTATGGTTGATGTACGATTTTGATCCCTCAATAATTTTTTTACAGCAATCAAATCCCTCATTTTTCTAATTGAAAAAAAAAAATCAAGTCCCTCCATCCGTCTGCCATTCAATTACTAACAGAAGTTAGTGACACAGCTAATGATTTACATAAGTCAGTAAGTGGCATGGCACTTTGCAAAGTAGAGCATTTAAATAACCCAATGGTGACTGGTCGCAGGTTTGAACCCCACTCGTTTCCTTGGGGTGAGGTAAATGTAAGTTCTTCTATAAGTGCTATTTGAGCCCGAGGCTTTTCCTGCCTTGGACTAGGACTACATCCCCTCACCCTAAAATTATTTGTGCCAAAAAAAAGAAATACTTCATTCTATATTTAATTAATTTATATTAGGGGATTTAAGTAAATTAAAATCACCTGTAGGTCCATTAAGATGCCAACTCAGTGAAGTGTTATGCATCACTAACCTCTTAGTAATTGAACAACAAACTGATAATGGGACTTGAAGTTTTCAAATTGAAAAATTGGTGGATTTAATTGTCGCAAAAAGAAATTATATGAGGACCAAATTCCCACGTTGACCATCATATAGAGATCAAAAGTGCAATTAAGAAAAGAGAAGATAAGGAAAATGAGGCAAAGAGTTGGTTAGGCTGTTAAAGTTGTTAAGAGCTGAGTCTTAGCTCAAATGAAAGAAGTGGGGAAGATGAGGGGTTCATTCAGATTGTAAGATCTTGGGAACCAAGCATGTGGATCAATTGTAAAAAGGGAAAAAAAACCCTTTGTTGGAAGGAGAATACTCTCCTTTGATCTCTGTTTGTGATTCAATCATCCAATAAACCATTATAGATTAAGATCTAAGAACTTTACCTTGGGTCTAAAACAAGTTTGGTTTGACTCAATGGATTTCTCATTGGCGATGACAGGACCCAAGGATAGAGGCTTTTGAAAAGTAAGTGAATTTCTTGAGAAAGACAATCAATGGGTATGGAGTACAATTATGTTCCCTGGATTCTAATGTGGTGGAGATTCAGAAAAATTTAGAGGTTATAGAACGAATTCAGCAATTATTGGACAAGTGGATGAAGAAACAGGTCATCAGCCTTGATATGGAGGAAGTATATGATTATGAACAATCAACTCCTGAGTAAGGATGGCACCTGCATGGGGTGGGGGAGAGGAAGAGGACACTGTCCCCATCCATGATCTCTGTCATGGGGTAATGTAAAATGATCTCAAAGTTGATGTAAAATTGTAAATATTTTATGATGTTAGAGTATGATCATGATATTTTGGGAGATTCTTACTCATGTGAAATAGGAGTGGATCTGATTTTAGGAGTAGCATGGTTGAAAATCTTAGTTCAACTTAAAGGTGACCCAAGTCTACCTAAGGCAATGGTATCTTATAAAGCTTTGCATAAGATGTAGGATGTGGAATCCTCTTCAGTGCTACTTATTCTCTCAAAATTCGTTACTTAAACCCCAATAATAAAGAGCATCCAAATAATGTTTTAGTTAATACTACTAAGTATTTGATAAGTGATATCAATTAGAATTCTCCCAACAAAAAAAAAAAATGAGGATTTGCTTGATCCTGTTGCATCTGCATCTTCATTAACACAGACATATCATGTCGCTCACTCTTACAAGAGTTATGGTCAAAATTGGGTCAACGTGCACAGCAATGTGTCCACATTTGGAGTTATTTTCCTTTAAAAATCAAGATCTCAGATAGTCATAGGTTCTATCTTCTTCGTTTAGCTATCTAACTCTATTTATTTGCATAATTTTGGAGATCGATGACAACTCAACAAGCACATCCTATTAGGCCAGATAAGGAAGCATATGAATGAAGTGCAAGGGTGAAGGGAACAAAGAAAAGAACCTGAGAGTGCAGAGAAGCACAAGTTTGGAGTAGTAATGGTGGCTGTTGAGAGCTCTGGATACTCTGTTGAAGAAGGAAGAAACCGTCATGTGGAGCCAAATTGATGAGATTCCAGAGGAAAATGTTGCAGCAACACAACACAAGAAAGATCTTCAACTTCTGAGTGAGCTCTCAAGTGTTCGTTCATTCCTGTTTCATTTCAACTTTCAGGTTGTCAACCAACCCATCCATTCCATCCTAACACAGAGCGTTTGACGCGTGGATGTATCTGAGAACAACGTCACATCACGTGTTATATAGTTTAAAAAAAGATAAAACTAAGACTGATGAGTGGTGAAGATAATAATATCCACGTTGACGTCGGGTACTTGGTCACTTTTTAATATCTACTCTCTAGTCTCTACTATACGAAAATAGTTCGCCCTGGGCCCGCGTCCTTCTCTCAGTTTTTTTTTTTTTTTTTTTTTTTATCTTTTTGGGAAATTCTACAGTATCCTCTAGTGAGAGAGAGTTTTGGTACCTTCTTTGATCATTTAATCAATTTTTCTCAATTTTTTTAAATGATCTTAGTATTTTTACGGTCACGGGACAATATTTAATTATTAGAATTTGTATTTTTAATTTTTAAAAAGACTTTTTGATCCACTATAACCATTATCCTGTATTTTTTATTGTATTCCCCATTTTTTCACATTCTCATTTACAATACACATGTGTCTCATTTAAAATCTATTTTATGTCTACGAAATAATTTAGAACAGAGTACACAATTTGTTCCTATGTAATTTTGGCCTTTATGTCTCTATTCAATAAAAAAAAATAACAAGTTCTCTCTCAAAATTCTCTTTCCTTTTTAAATTATTTTAATATTTCCAATATTTTTGTATATATTTTTTTTCTTTTCAATTTTATATCATACCTTATTTATTTATTATTATTATTTAAAAAAATTTCTCATTATTCATTTTTATTTATCTGTTTCTTTACATATTTATCTATTTTTACTTCTTAATTTTTATCTTAAAATCATTCGTGCAGTACGCGTGTCATGTTCTCTCACTTGAGTTTTCTTTTTTATTTTTTTATTTTCATTTTAATGAAGTGAAATTTTTACGAGCCACAGTCTATAGGTATCCTACACAGGAGGAAATATTTTTGTATATTTATTTTTTCATTTTTTCTTTTCAATTTTATATCATACTTTATTTATTTATTATTATTATTTACAATTTTTTTTATTATTCATTTTTATTTATTTGTTTCTTTACATATTTATCTATTTTTACTTCTTAATTTTTATCTTAGAATTGTTCGTGCAGTACACGTGCCAGGTTTTCTCACTTGAGTTTTTTTTATTTTTTTATTCTCATTTTAATAAAGTGAATTTTTTATGAACCACAGTCTACAGGTATCCTACACAGGAGGCAATGTCGTTTCTTTTTTAAATTACACTTTAACTTTCTTTATTATTAAATTATTAAATTAAAATAATTTCTCTCATTATCCATTTCCTTTTATTTGTTTCATTACATAAAAACCCATATCATGTACAATGATTTTTTTTATGAACAACACATATCCTCCCCGGGAGCCAGTCTTCCTCTGCCATTTTTAATCATTTCTTTCTTTTTTTATTAGACTTGTATTTTCTTTGTTGTTGTTGTTATTATTATTATTAATTATTATTATTATTATTATATTAAAATATTTTCTCATTATTCGTTCTTATTAATCTGTTTCATTACAAAAGTGGTTTTTCTATAATACATCATTTATCTCTCTTTTTTATTCATTAATGTTTTTACTTATTATCTATTTTATCTATTCTATTTATCTATTTATTTTTATCTTAAAATTGTTCATGCAGTATATGTGTCACGTTTTCTCACTTGTGTATTTTTATAATTTTTTATTCTCATATTAATAAAGAGAATTATTTTATGACCCACGGTCTACAGAGTATCCTGCAAGGGAGGCAGTTCTGCTCCTATCATTTCTTTTTATCATTTTTAAATCAAACTTTAATTTTTTTTATTATTATTATTATATTAAAATAATTTCACTCATTATCCATTTTTGTTTATATATTTCATTACATAAAACACATGTCGTGTAAAGTGATTTTTGTTCATAAACCACAAATATCCCGAGACAGTTCTGCTCATGCCTTTTTCTTTTTTTTTTTTCATTTGTTATCACACTTTCATTTTCTTTTTTTATTATTATTGTTATGTTACAAACTTTTCTCTCATCATTTGCTTTTATTAACCAGTTTCATTATAAAAGTGATTTTTTTTAAATATATCATTTATCTCTCTTTTTTATTCAATAATATTTTCACTTATTATTTTTCTTATCTATTCTATTTATTTTCTATCTTAAAATTGTTTCTGCAGTACACATGTCATGTTTTTTCACTTGAGTTTTGTTAATTTTTTATTCTCATTTTAATAAAGTGAATTTTTTTATGAACCATAATCTATGGGTAGCAATCATGCTCCTGTCATTTTTTAATTCACACCTTTATTTTTCTTTTATTATTATTATTATTATATTAAAATAATTTGTCTCATCATCCATTTCTGTTTATCTATTTCGTTTTATAAAAACACATGTCATGTAAAGTGATTTTTGTTTATGAACCACGGATATCCTCCACGGGAGGCAGTCCTGCTCCCATTATTTTTATTTTTTATTTCTCTTTTGTTTCTTATCACACTTTCATTTTTTTACTATTATTATTATTATTGTGATATTAAATTATTTTTCTCATCGTTGTTATTCATTAGTTTCATTTCAAAAATAGTTTTTTTATGAACCCGGGTATCCTCAACGGGAGGCAGTCGTGCTCCTGCCGTTTATTATTTTTTTAATCACACTTTAATTGTTTTTATTATTATATTAAAATAATTTCTCTAATCATCCATTCCTGATTAAAATAAGTGTGTTAATTTACATTAAATTTAAGTATTTTTTTCAATATAACATTTATCTCTTTTTTTATTGATTAATCTGTTCACATATTATCTATTTATTTACTTTTAATCGTAAAATTATTCCCGCAGTACATATGTCATGTTTTTTCACTTGAGTTTTTTTAGTTTTTTATTCTCATTTCAGTGAAATGATTTTGTTTACTAACCACAGGTATCTTCCACGGGAGCTAGGTCGTTATGCTTTTATCATTTCTTTTTTTTTTCTTTTTAATCATACTTTAATTTTATTTTTTTATTATTATGTTTAAATAATTTCTCTTATTATTCATTTTTATTTATCTATTTCATTACATAAAAAAACATATTAAGAAATACAATAAATGTGTTGATTTACATTAAATTTAATGTGTTTTTTACATTTATCTCTCTATTTTATTCATTAGTGCTTTCACTTATTATATCTTTTGCCTTTGCTATTTACTCTATATTGTTGACCGAGTACACGTTTCACAATTTCTCACTTGTATTTTTTTAGTTTTTTAGATTTTTTTATTCTCACCTCGCAAAAGTAACTTTTTTATGAATACCAAATATTTTCTATAGGAGACAGTTATGTTCCTTCCGGGAACATCCACATAATTTTGGGAATAACTCTTTCAATAACAAGGATTTTTTTCCATATATACATTTTATATAGAAAGTGATTGGATTGTACGATCTTAAATCTCAATATATTTTAAATTTATAATTATATTAATGATGTGAATACTATGTTCTATGAAAATGATAACAATATGTTTTTCATTTTCCACTAATTGATATACTATTATAGTGTATATGATTATATTATAAATTAATTTTATTATAAAAATTTAATAATAATGAGTTTAATTAGTATACATAACAGTGTAAAATAATTTTACATAGTCATCCAATAATGTAATGCTACATCATTTAATGAATATGACACCTCATTGGATATCTGTGCAAAATTTTGTTACGCTGTTAGTGTATATTCATTAAATCCTAATAATATATGTAAAAACAAATATCACTTACAACTTAACGTCACCCGTGCATCGCACGAGTACTGTGCTAGTTTTATGAAAAAATTAAGTTTTGACGGTGAAGACTCTTTATAGTTTATAATTTCTTTTTAAATTTTTTGTAAGTAAATTTCTTTTTCAATTTACGGCATAGTAATTAGTTTTTTTTCTAAAACATTAATTTCTCTATCAAAACTGATCTTACAAATGAACAATTTATGCTTTGGTTTTGAAAGGTCGGTGGAGTAGTGGACACTGGACAATGACCTGTCCTCAGTCTTGGGTACTTCAGGTATAAATTAGATCGTTTAGACATCTTTGATGAAAAATATAAAAAGATATCTGAAAACCGAAAATGGGTGAGTCTATGAGATGGATGGAAAGAAAAGGCTAACAGCAACTTTTTGGTATTTAGTTCAAGTTTACACTTTGGATTAAAAAAAGTAGTTCAACTTTACATTACACTAGTCCAGGATTCCAAGCTATGACCCCAATTCTCCAGACCCAAAAAAAAGAAAGGGCCTATCCCATTTCATAAGTTCTTTTTATTTTACTAAATATCCTCTTATAATCATAAAATTAATTCTTCAATTAAGAAAGTAATTAAATAAAATCCCTTATGTGGCCATTAATTCAAAAATCAAAACATTATAGTTATAATCCACCCTCACCAAATACTTTCAAAAGGTATTATGGATAAAGATGACAATTGATTCCAAGTGTAGCATTCAACCATGAGTGATAAATAAAAAGACAAAATAAAAAAAAAAGACGTCAAGTCACATGATGATAGGGGTGTTCAAGACATAGTCAATCCATTTGATTCGTCCCAATCTATCATATTTGGGTCAGGTCTATTTTTGTCCTAAAAAAAGAATAAGACGAAATTGAAACTCATTTGATGACCCAACATCGGGTTAAGGACGACTTCGAGTTAACCTTCAGGTTACCCGGTTTGTCCTTTGTATATAAATATTTTAACATCCCAAATTTCATAAATCATTTTCATAAGTTAAATAGGATTAGAAAGGTGTTATTAAAAAAAGGAACTAGAAAAAAGAGGGTAAAAAGTATTGGATAAGGCTTGGGATGGAAATCCAGAATTTCCATTCTACAGCATTCTCACTCAAGCAAGGGTGATCTCGCTTGGGCGAATCTATCAGTAAAAAGTTGGGGAAAATTTTTTGGTTTTTTCGCTCAAGCGAGGAGCCTCTCGCTTGAGCGCAATTGGGGATAATTTCAGAGAACTCCTCTCTAACTTGGCCTCGCTCAAGCGAGACCCAGCTTGCTTGAGCGCAATTCCACCTTAAATTTAGAGTTGCTCTCTAGAATTATCTTGCTCAAGCGAGCAGTTTCTCGCTTAAGCGATAATGCGTGTTCAGCGGGATTTAGTTTTCCTCGTTTGAGCAAGAATGCATGAATCTGCTTTTAATGTTGAATTTATTAGGGTAAGAGTCATTGATGTATTTTCACCCACCTTTAGAGAGAGTTCTAAAGAGAGAACGAACACTCCTAGGCCAAGGAGAAGAAGAAGATCAAGGCTTGGTCATCCACACACTCCCTCAACCTTTTTCCCCTCTTGGATTCCCATTAGGTGAGTATAGCTCACACACTCCACCCCATATTGCGTGAAAGCCCTTCCATGAACCTTAATCTCTACTTTCCCCTTCTCTTGCTAATGATTGTAATGTTTTTGTGTATTTGGTCGTGATTCTTACTTGATAGGTTTGAAATTGCTAAAGAATGCCCTAGGGTTGTTTTACTTAGGGTTTTACTCATAGTTCTTAGTAAGTTTATTTGTTCCATGAGCTATGCTATATTCATATCATGCTTGCATAATGCACCTTGGCCTTGGGCCCTAGATAACAAGAAAATGTATTTGAGCTCCGGCTCCCAGTTAAAATGATTTTGGCTTTGGCCACAATTAACACCTTAAGCAAGATTGGACTTCGGTCCCCAGTTAAAACGCGGGTTTCGACCCCCAGCTAATGGCGAGTATTAGTTCCCAAGGGAGACGCTCCTTGTAGTCTGAGCTCGGGTCTAGCCCCAGTTAAGAGATAAGACCTCGTCTGCTGGGTAATGCAGGACTTGCATATTATGAGTTGTCATTGATTGAGATTAAGTATGTCATGTTCATGGTATATTCTTCATGTTGCATAGCATCTACCTGTACTTCCCAAACTGCTTGCTGCATAGTTATATTCACTGAGACGTTAGTCTCACCACATGTTTTGTGGATATTATTTAGATGCACTGTATCCTCCCCGAGCTGGACAATGAGAGCTTTGGAGCTTGTGAGCTTGTATTTACCTTTTGATGTATTTAGTACCTTATGTAGAGATTTACATTACATTAACATGTATTAATCTGTGGGACATGGCGGTACATGTGTAGCCTCCGGGACCTTTCTATTTTGTTGAGAGCACATGTATGGTGGTATCCCAACTTGATGTAAACCGTATATTTTTATTTAGCCTTAGTGGCAGTCATGTTTTAATTCAACTTAGTATATATGTATGGTTTAAGTAATGTGGATTGCTTAAGCGCGCTTGTCGATTGCATGTGATGATATCGATAATGGCGCGAAATAATTTCATAAATTCAGGAATTTTGTCTCCAACTGTCATTATTCTAGAATTCGAGAATTAAGACGTTACAAATATAATATTTATTACTTATAATTTTCTATTATGTAAAGACTTAACCTTATTTTTTTTTCTTTTAAATAGGGTTTCTGAGTTTAAGATTCTTTTACCTACCTTTAAAAATACATTCTGTATATAAAATCATATAGTGATATAATGTTTTTGTTTTAGTAAAGTGACCGATGTCCCAAACTTTAAATTAAGTAAAAAATATTGCATACATTAAGAGGAATACTATTGTATACAATATATTTAGTAATTGTATGAACTATTCTCTTCTGAGCATTGTTATATGATTGTTTCATGATTATATTTAACTTATATATCAGGTCAACCCGGTCTTACTTAGACCCTCGCACCATCGAGTTTCTTCGTGAAATGCACCGTTTCATTTTTAACTTAAAAAAAAAACAAAGGTTGTTTAAAAAGAAAAACGGGATGCGAAACTTCTCGACTTTCAGAAGCAAACCCCCATTCTCATTTACCTAAACACGTCGTCCCTCATCCTCTCTTTTGTTCTTCTCCCATTTTCATCTCCTCTCATCCCTTTGTGTTCCATTTCCCCTCAAATCCCTTACACCTAGTGAAAGGTAATGAAACCCAAAATTCCTACTCATTCCCTTTATCTTTCCGAAAATAAGTTTGGTAATTTTTGGGGTTAGGGATAGTGCTTTGAGGAGTACCCACATCGTAAAGGTTGCTCGTTTTGGCTCTCTAAGGTAAACCTACACCTCGTAAATAGGCTATTGGTATGTGTTAACTTTAGGTAGAATTATTTTTAGAGCTTCGAGCACTAGTTTTAGAGATTTTATGGTTACCCATAAATAGGTAGAGCTTCAAAAAAATTTCTAAATGTTGGAACTATTTGTTGGTGCTCAGATCTGTTGATTTCTACCTCGCACAATACTCTTGAAGTTGTTGAGAAGCAGTTTGGTTGACTCTCCGTAGTAGTGAGTGGTTTAACGGTCATCATGGCCTATTTTAATATTTTTATAATTGCTATTTTAATTAATCTTGTTCCATTTTAATGTTGTTTACTTAATAAATTTGGGAAACATACTCTTTTTATTGATTTTATTCTCTATGAAATTTATTTCAAGGGCTGAGAGCTTTATAAATTTAAATCGATTATGTTTGATGAAATTGGAGATTTAATTTTTGAAGGAACTTTGAGAAAACAGAATAAATTTGATATATATATTATTGGGATCCATGTTAGAACCCCGTATGTCGTTAGCGGATGATAACGGCCTAGGTGCACCTAGTTGTATGATTCCGGGAGGAGAGGACTATCCGTTAGATGGAGTCGCCACTCTGTGGAGAGGGATATCAACGAGATGGAGCTACCCCCGATGATATAATTCCGGGAGAAGAGGGCTATCCGTTAGATGGAGCCGCCCCGAGAGAGAACCACTCTTGGAGGATAGGGCTATCAACGAGATGTAGCTTCCCCCGATGATATTGAGATATGGACATGGTTCTGGAGAGGAGGGGGCTATCCGTTAGATGGAGCCGCCCCATGGGAAAGGCCACCCTTCGAAGGAGAGGACTATTAGCGTGATGGAGCCGCCTCTCGGTTCTATGACGAGTGATCCCTACTGTATTTACATTATATGATTTATGTTTTACTCAATTTATTTTATTTAGATTTACTTATTAAACTTATACATGATAAATATGTATTTCTTTGGATATGATAAACTTATCTCTTGGATATTGGAAACAAGTTATCCTAGATTGTGGGATTTATTGAACTCACTTGTTTAGTAAGTTTTATGTTGAGAAATAAATTTAATACTGTGAATTGTTTCTATCGAACAACTCGTGCGTTGGTATGTTTCCCTTCTAGTTCATGGTGGTTGTTAGGCTCTCACTAAGTCTTTGTGACTTACCCATTTCTATTGTTTTTCAACTAGATTCTCAGGCAGCTGTGTAGCAGGCTGCTGGCAGATTCATTTGTTTCAGATCTACTGTTATTTCATTATGGTAGACCTCCTTTGTGTTGGTGGTCATTTGATGTTATTTTGGGACTATATGTCTATTCTGCAGCTATAGGGTGTTTAGTCGTTGGTTTATGTTGGGATGTATATTTTGATGTTGATTGGATAAATATTATGTTGTTGGAAACTCTAGTTGGTGATATTTGTTGATAACAGAATTTCTGTAAATTTTGAGATGTTCAAAATATAGGGGAGACTCTGTTAAAATTTCTGTAAACTCTTGGAAGTATGTTTATTTTGGAAATAAAGTAATGTACTATTGTTTTAGGCTTTCCAGGCTAAGGGTATTAGTCTGTGCGTCGGTCACGGCCTTCAATTTGGGTCGTGACACTTCGGATCTGCGGAAGGTTTGAGTCTATATATTTGGCCAAGTAAAAATTTAGGGTGGGGTTAAGGATAAGTAAAACTCATCCCATGGACACCCTTACAACATGATGTTGTAGGAAAACACAGGGAAACACTAGAAGGGGAGTTGAATAGTGTTTCTATAAAACTTTAGCATTTTTAGGAAACATTTTCTGAAAACTGTGTTTTTTGAAAAATTTCAGATAACTTAGGTGTTATCTGAAGTTTAGTAGTTGTCTGAAGTAGTTTCAGACAACTCAAAAATAGTTTTTAGAAAGTTGTTTTTAAAGTTCAAATTTTATAGCAACAGTTTCAATTCCCTTTTCGTTAGCTTAAAACATAATTGAAAGAGTTAAGGGATGAGAGAACTTAGCCAAGTATTTATCCTGGCTCACTCACTACCACTGTGAGCTACGTCTAGTCCCAGTGCCAAACCTTGCAGCTGGATTTTCCACTAATCTCAAGAGATTACAAGTATTCTTTTCTGTCAAGCCTCTTTAGGCTCTACAACAACCAAGTATTGTTTACCAACAAGCCTCTTCATGCTCAATAACCTAAGTATTTTTTAACAACCAAGTGTCTCTAGGCTCAACACCCAAGTGTTTACAAGTATAAGATGTTTAAGCTAAAGAACAACAACCAGTTCAGAGCTTAAACTGAGAATTGTACAAGTAACTGAGTATAACTTAGGATGTGAAAGTTTTGTACAAGATTACAATGAAAAAATATCAGAGTGTTTTACAGCGTAAAACTTTGGCAGCGTATGGGCTCTTTTGTTCTTGATAGTTCTCTACTTTGCATGAGTCTTCATGAAGCTATTTATAGCATCGGGTGAAAAATTTGTTTGAAACAACTGTTTAGAGATAGCATTAAATGCTATTAATCCCGTTGTGAGATATCTCCTGATAGCTTTTGACACAGTACAAGGCTCAATACTACACTGAGTCTATTCTGACACTCTGCAAATACTGTGAAGCAGGACTTTCCTTTCTTGTGCATGTTTTTCAAACATTCTGAAAAGTCTTTGTTTTGCATGCCTTATATAGTATACTGAAGCGTGTTGCAGAAGGCGTTGAATAAGACATGAGTCTACGTCAGAAATCTTCAGAGGGCTTCACTCTTTAGATAGCTTCTGACTTCAGACACCTTGCCATGTCAGATGACTTCAGACAGTTTCTGGCTTCAGAAGGTTTCTGGCTTCAGACAGCTTGACTCTTCAGAAGGCTTTACTTCTTCAGACATCAGGCCACTTCAGATGGCTTCACTTCTTCAGACAGTATGCCACGTCCGAATGCTTCATGACTTAAGAAGGTCAACATGCTGAAATCAGAATACACGTTAAAAGCATAGACATATTTGCATAATGTCACTTAATCAAATTTGTTATTCATTAAAACCTGGAAGGTGAGACTCAGTCAATATTAATTACTTAATGACTCAACATTCTCCCCATTTTTAATGATGACAAATTTTTTTAAACATAAAATCTGAAAGAGGTTTAAATAATTAAGATAAGGTAAGAAATTTCCTCCCCCTCAATCAGATAACTCAGGTTGATTTTTGACTTAAGATTTTCTTAAGTTCTTATGGTGCTCCCCCTGAGTCAAATGCTTCTGTAAGACATTACACTTCAGATTTTGTTAGTTTATACTCCCCCTTTTTCATCAATCAAAAGGGCGATCAGAGCTTAAACATTAAATAGAATAGAAATTGTGAAGTATAATTTTAACAGAGCATGATGTATGAAAGCACTAATACTTATCAGAGCGTATAAAACAATTATATTAGACAAATTTAGCAAACACTCATATTATTAAAAGATTTCAGAGCAAATAAAACAAGGACAAAAGTGTGTGTGGCAACACATCATAGACTATTCATTCTTTCTCAATAAGGCTTCCTTTATCATTGCGAACAATTCTGCCTTGGCCTGGTCAAACTGAGATATGACAATTGCCTTGATTTCTTGTTGCCCTGCCTTGATTTGCTGTTGCTCTTGCAGAATCTTATCTTGCTTAGAAGCTAATGCAGCATTCTTCTGTTCAAGCTCTTGAACTTTAATCCTCAGTGCCATATTCTCATCTTCAGCATCCAGCAGAGGCTCATAGAAAATGGTTGAGATATGTTTGCTCCTGAATCTGAAGTAATCAAATCCCTTAGGTAAACCATACTCAGCAGGATTCTTAACAGCGTAGAAGTACTCCCTGATAGGATTTGGACACCACACAGTCTAAGCTTCATTGAGAGGTCCAGATAGAGGAAAAATTCCTCTGAAAAAGTTATGCTTCTCAAAGATTGAAACCCCGTGTAAGTCATGGAGTCTTCATCCTGTCCTGAATTCCTAGAAGCTTAACCAACTTGTTCTTTGATGCTCCAGTAGGATGACCAGACCCACTCCCTGTACACATGGTCAAGTCCTCCCCGTTGCCTTTTCAGATAGGCAGGTAGCTTCCTCCATCGTTCAAATGTTAAAGGTTTGACATGAGTGGCATAGGATGGATACACCTTAGGTTCCTTGAGCTTCTCATCAGGTTCTTCAGCAAGAGGATACCTGGGAATGATTCTATCTGGCTGAACAAAGATGTTTGTTGAAGAGCGCACAAATAAAGGCTTAGGGGGCTTGAATCCTCTAAGACCTTCAGAGAACATGATGTCTCGTTCAAACAGCTCAGCTTCCAGACATAGTTTCCTCATTGTGATCCATGTTGAGTCTCAAAAATATCATAAGGTTGTTTATGATGTTTTAAGACAACTAGATTCCCAAGTTTTAATGGTTGACAAATTTGACTTAAAGTATTTATCATAGATACACATATGCTTTAATATTTTATCTATGATTTCAGCAAGAGTCACTATGAGCCTACATAAAAAGACTAAGTGTTGAAGCTGTCTGAAGAAGCAGAACTCGTCTGAAGAGTTGAAGCTGTCTGAAGAAGTTCAACCCGTCTGAAGTATCAGTGTCGTCTGAAGTCTTTTTATGACGTGGCACCCTCTGCTGAAGTTTGTGAAGACTTTTCTGAACCTCTGCTGCACGTACCTTTTCAAACACGTTTATAGCAAGGAACACGGAGACCTTTCCTGGTGTTTTTGAATTTCATACACCACTGAGGAAATCTCTGCAACGCAGTCTCTGCAGCAACATTTGTAGCAGCTTTATGGCAGGAGCAACCTTGTACCGTGTCAGAAATATCAGAGCTCTCAGAAGCATGTCTCACAACGGATTAAATAGCATTTAATGATATCTCTAAACGGTGGTATTTCAACGGATTGAAGATTGGGTATAAATATCCCCTCCTTTGAAGACCATCAGGAGAGAAGATTTTGATTTTAAAAAAGAACCAAAAAAACTCTACAAGTTTTTCGCTGCAACAACTCTAAAAATATTTACACATATTTTAATATCCTGAGCATACCTCAGTTTTTCTGTACATCTGTAATTGTTTAAGCTTCAAGACTGACATAGTTTGTAAGCTTAAGCATTTTATCTTCTTTGTATCTATTTGTTGAGCCTGGAGAGGCTTGTCTGAAAAAGAATACTTGTTGGTTTGAGCCTGGAGAGGCTTGTCTGTAAAAGAATACTTGGTTGTAGAGCCTGAAGAGGCTTGACTATAAAAGAATACTTGTAATCTTGAAAAGATTAAGAGAAAATCCAATTGCTTGTTGGCATTGGGACTGGACGTAGCTCACAGTGGTGGTGAGTGAACCAGGATAAATTCCTTGGCTAAGTTCTCTTACCCTTATCTCTTATCAACTCTTTTTATACTAATCAAGGGGTCAGAATAATTAATCTGATATTTTATAAAGGTTCAAAACATCTTTTAAAATCAGTTTTTACAAGCCGTCTGAAAACTTCAGACAGCCCCTTAAAAGCCTGTCTGAAATCGTGCTTTTAACACCTGATTGCGAAAAAGCTTTCTAAAATATTTAGAAACACTATTCAACCCCCCTTCTAGTGTTTCCCTGTGTTCCTACAATCCATTCTTCATTTGTGAGCTTGTGTTAATCTTCAGAAAATGGATTGATGAGGCTCCATTTATGAGAGGGTGGCAACAGGCCCTTTCTAATCTTCTCAAGCTGATCAGATAGCAATGCTTCCTCACTGCCTTGCTCTTTCCATGTCCTCATTCTTCTTTCCCTTGCTTCTTCTACTGTCTCCAGAAGCAATCCTTTGTGAGTTGAAAGAGAGAGATCATCTTTGAAGTATAACAACTCCTCATAAAGGTTGGGGAATTTAGGTACCCTCATCCTTTCTTCCACAGGCACAACATAAGCCTTGTGGGGCATTTCAGCAACAACCTCCAACTCAGATGCAATTGATGGTTGCAATGCAGGATCAAAGGTTGGTTCCCATGTGAATATTCCAGCTTTGGTCGCCAGACGCAAAGATTGGGGAAGATTCCCTCCTTTCCAAATCTCTTTCTCTTGTTGCTTGGGACTTGTACTTGGTCCAGGTTCAAATTCTGGTTCAGATTCAGAAGATGAACTCTTCTCTTCAGATTTCTCTTCGGATGAAGGAGTAACATTTCCAAAAATGACTTTCATAATCTTTGGAAGTGGTGCAGCTTCTTCTTGCTTTTCTTTTTCTTTTTCTTTTTCTTATCTCTTTCTCTTTTGTTCCCTTTGATATTCAGCATACTATTAATACTTGATTGCTTCTTCTTGTTGTATAGAAGCACTTCATGTGACTCTTTGTGTTGGTTCAGGAGCAATAGATAACCATTTCAAGCGTCTTCCTCTCCTTTGCCTTGAGCCAAATCTCTTCCTCTTCTTGGCTTGCTCTCTATTAAATTGTTCATCCTCAAGATATGCTTGCTGAGAGGCAACAGCAATGGCATAATCTTGCTTTTCTTGTTCCTTAGCTTTTTCTTCTTCTTCCTTCTCCAAGGCAGTAGCCAAATCAGCAACTTCAGCTAGAACAAGATCAGAAGGACATGCAGCAATAGGAATTGCTTCAATAACTTTCTCTGAAGAACCTGTTTCAAATTCAACAGTGATTGCTCAAGAAGCAGCACTACCTTTCTTAACTTCATCAGCTTGTCCCTCAGGAATGGAGGTAGGCTTAGAAGATTGAATAGAAAGTTCCTCTCCAGTCTGACCCACATTTTCAAATGGTCCAAGGTGGACTGTCCGAATAGGTTCAGACTTTCCGAGTTGTGCTTGCCCAACTTCAGATGCCCTAACCAACTCAGCAGGTTATTCTTCATCAGCTTTCTGAAATGTCTTGGTTCTCTTCTTTCTTACCAAGAGTTTTGTAGGAGTCTTCTGAGTAACAAACTCAGCCTTCCTAGTGTTTCCTTTCAGCTCATTTTCTAAGATATCAATAGCACTTCTCCCAGTAGTTTCAGCCTTGTGAAGGGCAAAAGATTCCTTCACAGTAGGTTCTGGAGGAGGAGGCACAACATCAATCCGCATCTGCTTGATGTTTGTGATAGAGAAATAGGCGGGTGCCTTGTGGTCATATAGCCTCTCAATGGGAACTTTGAAATACATCAAAATCTTCTGGGTAAGAGTGTTGTGGAGGTAGCTGCTTGCAGAGTCGTTCACCTTCTTCTGCATATGGAATAAGATGATTCAGGGGAAATTAGCTTTCTTCTTCTGTAGGAGATGGATAAGGCAGAACCTTCCCAACTCTGAAACATGGGTTTTGCTCCCCATTTTAGGGATTATAGAGCACCCTAAGATGGCATGCAAAATCCTTGCGTTAGGAAACATCATTGAAGAGTTCGTGTTTTCTGGTCTGTCCACTCCGTACAGCATCTTGTTAAAAACTCTAGGACCATCATTCTTGCTCTCCCATTTTGGATAAAAGATAGCTCCTTTAGACTTGACTCCAGAGATTATTAAGAGAATATTTGTATCAACAAACAATGAGATCCCCATTACAGTAGCCCTAATGGAGTTGTAGTTTTCAGCCTTGTTTGGAATACCCCTTGCAGTTTACCAGAAGTTATGACACTTTGCTCGTGCCATCTGCAGTTCACGTTTGAGAAGAAGGAGGTCCATCCAGCTCCATCAAATTCTTCTAAAAAGTCTACTCCATCATTTCTCAGGTCTTCCAAGCTCACAACTTTGCTCATAACAATGTTTCCACCAGCTGACTTCTTTGGTACCATTGTGGTTGCAGAGAGTGAAGGTGGAAAATAGAAGATGAAAAGAGTGAGAGGTGTAGGGTTCTTGAAACATAGCAAAAATTCTGAGTAGGTTAGAAAGTGTAACCTTTCCTTGTCCTTCAAGTTGTCTATTTATAGACACACAACAGTAATGATGGCAGTTACTCTGGCTGCGCAGACATTGGGTAACGTGCGATGTGCAGAAGTAGTTTTGAAAAAGGTGAATATCAACCGTCTCAGATTGCCACATCACCGTTACATTTCAGTCAAGTGATATGTTCAGACAATGCATGTTTCAGACAACAACATGTTTTAGACAATGCATACATTTCATATAACATATAGGTTCAGACAACCAAGCAGTTCAGATAGCAATCATTTTTCAGATAGTTCATGGATGTTCAAATTATATCTTATGAACCTAAATCTATCTTCAGTTAGGGGTTTTGTGAATATGTTTGCCCATTGATGCTCTGTATCAATGAACTTAATATCAAAAACACCTTTCTAAACATAGTCTCTAATGAAATGATGCTTGATCTCTATATGCTTTGCCCTATAATGTTGAATTGGATTCTTAGACAAATTAATAACACTAGTATTATCACACATCACAGGAATAGAATTCAATGCAATATTAAAATCTTCCAATTGATATTTTACCCAAAGAAGCTTTGAACAACGGTTTGCAGCTGCAATGTATTCTGCTTCTGTTGTAGACAACGCAAAGGTGCTTTGTCTTTTGTTAGACTCGCTGATCATGTTATTTCCAAAGAAATAACATCCTCCACTGGTAGATTTCCTTTCTAACCTGTCTCTAGCAAAATCAGCATCACAATAACCTACTAACCTGCAATCTTTATTCTTCTTATAGCAAAGACCAAGATAAGTAGTACCATTGAGATATCTGAAAATTCTCTTTACACCCTTGTAATGAGTAATTCTTGGATTAGATTGAAATCTTGCACAAAAACATACACTGAACATAATATCAAGCCTGCTTGCAGTAAGATACAATAATGAACCAATCATTCCTCTATATATTGTTTGATCAACAAATTCTTCTCCTTCAACTTTACTTAAGATGGCAGAGGGATGCATGAGAGTTGACATAGGCTTAAAGTCATTCATATTGAACTTCTTAAGCATCTCTTTTGTATATTTCACTTGATGGATCCATATACAATTAGATTCTTGCATAATCCGAAGTCCCAGAATTTTTTTTTAACTCACCCATCATACTCATTTAAAACTCAAACTGCATAAGTTTAGAAAACTCTTTGCATAATGAAGAATTTGTTGAACCAAATATAATGTCATCAACATATATCTGGACAAGAATAAAGTCTTTGTTAGACATTTTTCTGAAAAGAATTGTGTCTAATTTTCCTCTTTCAAAGCCATTTTTTATGAGAAAATTGCTCAATCTGTCATACCAAGCTCTTGGAGCTTGTTTAAGACCATACAGAGCCTTTTTTAATTTAAAATCATGATCTAGAAAAGTAGCATCTTCAAAACCAGGAGGTTGTCTAACAAATACTTCTTCATCAATGATTCCATTAAGAAACGCACTCTTAACGTCCATTTGATATAACTTGATGCCATTATTGGATGCATAGGAAAGCAAAATCCTAATGGCTTCGAGCCTAGCTAGAGGAGCAAAGGTTTCAGTAAAGTCAATACTGTTGAGTCTCAAAAATATCATAAGGTAAATTATGATGTTTTAGATAGCTCACTTCTCAAGTTTTAATGCTTAACAAATTTGGGTTAAAATACTTATCATAGATACATAAATGTTTAATGACTTATCTATTATTTCAGCAAGTCATTCTGAACTTATAAAGACTATCTGAAGTGCTGTCAACCTGTCTAAAGTGGAAAAGCCTTCTGAAGGTTCAACCTGTCTGAAGTGTTGAAGCCGTCTGAAGTGCGCAACCCGTCTGAAGTATTGAAGCCGTCTGAAGTCTCATTAATGACGTGACACTCTTTGCTGAAGTATGTGAAGACATCTCTGAAATTCTGCTGAGTCAAGCGTTCTCTGCTGCACGTACCTTTTCAAACATATTTATAGCAAGGAACACAGAGACCTTTCCTGGTATATTTGAATTTCATACACCACTGAGGAAATCCCTGCAACGCAGCCCTTGCAGCAACAACAGTGGCAACTTTATGGCAGCAGCAACCTTGTTCTGTGTCAGAAAAATCAGAACTCTCAGAAGCATGTCTCACAACGGATTAAATAGCATTTAATGCTATCTCTAAATGGTGGTATTTCAACGGATTGAAGATTGGTTATAAATAGCCCTTCATGAAGACCATCAAGAGAGAGACAACATATACAAGAAAGTCTAAGAGAAATCACGCTGCAAGTTTTTCTCTGTAAAAACACTCTGATTTCATATTCATTGTACATCATTTGTATATCCTGAGTATACCTCAGTTTTTATTGTACATCGTCTCTGTTTAAGCTTCAAACTTGTGTAGTTTAAAATCTTAGACATGTCTCTTTGTAAGAATTGTCTTTGAGCCTGGAGAGGCTTGTCTGTAAAAGAATACTTGGTTGTAGAGCCTGAAGAGGCTTGTCTGTAAAAGAATACTTGGTTGTAGAGCCTGAAGAGGCTTGACTGTAAAAGAATACTTGTAATCTTGGTGAAGATTAAGAGAAAATCCAAGTGCTAGTTGGCATTGGGACTAGACGTAGCTCACAGTGGTAGTGAGTGAACCAGGATAAATTCCTTGGCTAAGTTTTCTATCCCTTATCTCTTGTCAATTTATTTATACTAACCAAAGGGTGTTGAAAACTGTTCTGATAATTTTAAAAAGCAAGAAACCTTTTTAAAGATCTTTTCAGAAGCCTTCTTAAGAAACTTCAGACAACCTCTTAAACCTGTCTGAAATTGTTGTAAACTTAACCGTTTGCGAAAAGCTTCCATAAATTATTAAGAAACACTATTCAACCGCCTTTCTAGTGTTTCCCTGTGTTTCTATAGTTGGTATCAGAGATCAACTCAGGGTTGAGCACCTTACAAGTGTTTGAGGATTAAAGATCCAGATGGAAGCTTCCAACAACAGACAATACATCACTGAAGGAGCCTCTATCACAAGACCCCCAACATTCAATGGAGTTGACTGCCACTATTGGAGGGATCGTATGAAGTTGTTCATTGAGAGCAACAACATTGATGTTTGGGATGTGGTCACTGATGGAGACTATGTGCCTATACATAACGGATTGCCAATACCTAAGGTTGAATGGACCTTAGAGCAGAAGGCTAGAGTTCAGTTAAATGTTAAAGCCAAACTCTATTTGATATGTTCTCTAAACAAATCAGAGTATGAGAAGGTTCATGGATGTTCATCTGCCAAGGAGATTTGGGATAAACTTGCAGCCGCCCATGAAGGAACTGAGACTGTCAAGCAATCCAAAATGAGCATGCTTATACATCAATATGAGATATTCAAGATGGAAGAATATGAAACCATAGATCAAATGTTTGGGAGGTTTCAGACTATAACTAATGGACTCAGGTCTTTAGGTAGAACTTTTGAATCTGGAGACAATAATAGAAAGATTCTGAGAAGTTTGCCAAAGTTCTAGAGACCCAAAGTTACAGCCATTCAAGAGGCCAGAGACTTAAACTCTCTTAGAATGGAAGAACTGTTGGGATCTCTCAAAGTTCATGAGCTTGAACTTGGGGAAGATGACATCAAGAAGAAATCTCTGGCATTAAACTCCAAAGCCAAACACCCTAGGCATGGTAGCATTAAAGCCATGCAAGCTGAGGAAACTTCAGAAGCAGATGAAGATTCTGGAGATAGCTCAGAAGATGATGATCTTGCTCTTTTCAGCAGGAAAATCAAGAGGATGCTGCAGAACAGAGGAAAGTTTAGAAAGAACCAACCCTAAACCTCTAAATCAGGTAAGTCAGGTAAGGATTCTCAAAATGACAAAATTATATGCTATGAGTGTAAACAGCCAGGTCATATGAAGGCTGAATGTCCAAGACTGAAGAAGAACAACTTCAAAAAGAAGAATTTCTTCAAGAAGAAGAAGGGTCTGATGGCAACATGGGAGGATCTTGATGAGTCTACCTCAGAAAAAGAGGAAGACACTTCAGAAGAGGCCAACTTGTGTCTCATGGCCAGCCTGCCCTCATCAGATAGCTCAGAATTTGTGGTATTTCCCTTAACTCTTCAAGAGATGTATGATGACCTGATGGAAAGTTCCAAGGAACTCTTCCAAGAGTATAAGAATCTGTCCAAGGCCCACACAGAAATGTGCAGTAAATATGAGGCTCTTGAGATAGAAAATATTATGCTCAAGGAGAGAATTCTTGTGACTGAAAGCAGCAGTTCACAAATTGTCTCTGAAGAAAACAAAAAACTTCAGAAACAAGTTGAGGAACTGACAAAAGACTTAGCTAAATTTTTCAAAGGAACAGAAAACCTTAACAGATTGCTTGGCAATCAAAGGGATCCCCTTGACAAAAGTGGATTAGGCTTTTGTGATCATGATACCTCTGAACCTCATATTTTCAAAAATTTTACTAAAGGCAAAAAGAAAGCTATTGGGTGTTCTCACTGTGGCAAGCCTGGACACAATGTGGCTCAATGTAAACACAAGGGAAAAGCAAAACCCAAATCTAACAAGAAAGGACCCAAAAGAATATGGGTACCTAAGAACTTGATCATTCCTGTTGCAGATGTGTTTAACAGGACAAAGGAGACCACACAAATGGTACCTGGACAGTGGGTGCTCGCGACACATGACAGGAGAAAGGTCTTTGTTCCAAAACCTTAGGCCCAGAGCAGGAGGTGTAGTCACCTTTGGTGGAAATCAGCAAGGGAAGATCACATGAATAGGGACTGTAGGAATGTCTCCTCTATCCCTTATTAAGAATGTTCTTCTAGTAGAGGGACTTCAGCACAATCTACTAAGCATAAGTCAATTGTGTGACAGTGGATATGTGGTTTCCTTTACTAAAGAAGGATGTATAGTCAAAGACTCTCGTGATCAAATTCTTTTTACTGCTAAGAGACACAACAATGTGTACAAAATTGATCTAGAGGATTTGGCAAGTCAAAATGTGAAATGTTTTCTCTCTGTTTAAGATGAAAAACAGATTTGGCACCAAAGACTTGGGCATGCCAGCTTGAGATTGATCTCAAAGTTAGCAAAACACAACCTTGTTAAAGGACTGCCCAAGCTTTCTTACAAATCTGACATTTTATGTGAAAGCTGTTTGAAAGGAAAACAAACAAGACACTCTTTTCAGAGTAAGGATGTTGTTTCCACTAGTAGACCTTTAGAATTGTTACATATTGACTTGTTTGGTCCTATTAGAACAGAAAGCATTAGTGGTAAGAAATATGGTTTGGTCATTGTTGATGACTATTCTAGATTCACACGGGTGTTATTCCTAAGAAGCAAGGATGAGACTTTCAGAAATTTCACAATATTCTGCAAGAAGGTATAGAATGAAAAAGGATTCTGCATATCTGTTATCAGAAGTGATCATGGTGGAGAGTTTGAGAATGCAAACTTTCAACTGTTCTGTGATGAGAATGGGATCTCACAGAATTTCTCTGTGGCAAGAACACCTCAGCAAAATGGGGTATTTGAGAGAAAGAACAGAAGCTTGCAAGAAATGGGAAGAACCATGCTCAACTCATGCAATCTACCAAGATCTTTCTGGGCATAAGCTATTAACACAGCTTGCTACCTTCAAAACAGAATATTGGTAAGACTAATTCTGAAAAAGACTCCTTATGAATTGTGAAAGGGAAGAAAACCCAACATATCAAATTTCCATACCTTTGGCTGTGAGTGTTTTATACTCAACACCAAGGATGATCTTGGAAAATTTGATGCAAAATCTAAGAATGGAATTTTCATAGGATATTCTGAAACATCTAAAGCCTATAGAGTATATAACTCTAGAACTTTAACTGTAGAGGAATCAATCCATGTTAAATTTAATGACAAGAAAGAGACTGATAGGGAATTATCAGATCTAGAAGATGACTTTGCAGGAATGGAGCTGAATAATCATGACAACATCAAGGATGAACAGATGTCTGAAGCACCATCTGTCACTGAACCTCTTCAGACCAATGTTGAGTCTCAGACTGATTTGATATCACCTCAGAAACCTGACTGGAGATACAAATCACATCATCCAAAAGAGCAAATCATTGGCAGCACTTCAGAAGGAGTTAAGACAAGATCAAAATTCAAGAATCTGAATTCTCTTGCTCTCCTGTCTGAAATTGAGCCAAAGAACATTGATGAAGCTCTGCATGAAGAAGGGTGGATTCTAGCCATGCAAGAGGAGCTAAACCAATTTGCCAGGAGTGATGTCTGGACACTTGTTCCTAAACCCCATGGAAAAACAATTATTGGAACCAAATGGGTGTTCAGAAATAAGCTGTCTGAATAAGGAAAAGTGGTCAGAAACAAAGCAAGATTGGTGGCTCAAGGGTACAATCAACAAGAAGGTATTGACTTCACTGAAACCTTTGCCCCTGTTGCTAGATTAGAAGCAATTAGGATTCTTCTCTCTTATGCTGTAAATAATGGCATCAAACTATATCAAATGGATGTCAAAAGTGCCTTCCTCAATGGTTTCATTGAAGAAGAAGTTTTTGTTAGACAACCCCCTGGTTTTGAAGACACTGCTTTTCCTGATCATGTTTTCAAATTGAAAAAGGCTCTTTATGCTCTGAAACAAGCTCCAAGAGCATGGTATGACAGACTGAGCAGTTTTCTTATGAAAAATGGTTTTGAAAGAGGAAAAGTAGATACCACCCTTTTCAGAAAACAGTCTAACAAAGATTTTATACTTGTCCAGATATATGTTGATGACATTATATTTAGTTCAACTGATTCTTCTCTGTGCAAGGAGTTTTCTGAGTTGATGCAATCAGAATTTGAAATGAGTTTAATGGGAGAACTAAAATTTTTCTTGGGACTTCAAATTAAGCAAGATTCTGATTGTATATGGATCCATCAAGAAAAATATACAAAAGAAATGCTTAAGAAGTTCAACATGAGTGATTGCAAACCCATATCAACTCCTATGCATCCCTCTGCATCTTTGAGCAAAGATGACAAAGAAGAACCAGTGAATCAAACTTTGTACAGAGGAATGATTGGCTCTTTGTTGTATCTAACAGCAAGCAGACCTGACATAATGTTCAGTGTTTGTCTCTGTGCTAGATTTCAATCAGATCCAAGAATTACTCATTACAAAGTTGTTAAAAGAATTTTTAGATATCTGAAAGATACTACTAATCTTGGTCTATGCTATAAGAGGAGCAAAGATTGGAGGTTAATAGGATACTGTGATGTTGACTTTGCTGGAGATAGAATGGAAAGAAAGAGCACCAGTGGAGAATGTCATTTCTTTGGAAATAACATGATCAGCTGGTCAAGCAAAAGGCTAAGCACCATTGCTTTATCAACAACAGAAGCAGAGTATATATCAGCAGCCAGTTGTTGTTCACAACTGCTATGGGTTAAGTATCAGCTTGAGGATTTTAATATTCCTATCTCTGCTATACCTGTTCTTTGTGATAATACCAGTGCAATTAATTTATCCAAAAGTCCCATTCAACATTCTAGGGCAAAGCATATAGAAATCAAACATCATTTCATTAGAGACTATGTTCAGAAAGGTGTTTTTGATATTCAGTTCATTGACACAGAGCATCAATGGGCAGATATATTCACAAAACCCCTGGCTGAAGATATATTTAAGTTCATACGCAACAACTTAAATATACATGCATTCTCTAAAAATTAATTGTGTCTGATATTATTATGTTATCTGAAATTTTTTAGTGCGCCTGAAATTTCAGTGTGTCTGAAACATTGACATGTCTGAAATTTTAGATTATCTGAAATTTATTTGTGTGTCTGAAATTTTCACCTATTTGAAGTAACTGGCTGACGTGGCTATCTGAGACGGTTGAATTCCTTCTTTTAAAGTTTTTGTCTCTTCCACGTCGCACGTTACCCGAAGTCTGCGCAGCCGGTACAGGGCATCATTGCATCATGGGTCTATAAATGCAGGAGTAAGTGTGTCGAGGAAGCCTTACACTCTCTTTCCTCAATATTCCGTTTGATCTTCTTCACTGCTCAAGCAACCTTTTTCTCTCAAAGTTTCCCTGCAACTCAACAATGGCACCCAAGAAGACCGCTGGTTCTGGTGGAAATGTGGTTAGATCAAAGGGAGTGAATCTTGACGAGCTTCGCAACATTGGCATGGATTTGGTTGAGGAATTTGATGCAGCTGGGTGGACTTCTTTCTTCGACCACATTAACTGTCAATGGCATGAACAAAGTGTGGTGGATTTCTGGTCTTCTGCTCGAGGAATACCTAATTCTAAGGGAGTGTATGAAAGCATCAAAGCCTCTGTTCTAGGGGTTTCAGTTTTTGTTGATCAAGGCATTCTCTCCACAATAACTGATGTTAAGGCTGAAGGTGCAACCTTCATTCCTGGGTGGGAGATGAAGAATGGTGGGCACAAGTTGTTTACAAAGATGTTGTATGGAACAGAAGAACCCAAAAGCCTGGATTCCAAGTTCTTGCTAGAGAAGGTCAGAGTTCTTCATGCTATCTTAGGGTGTGCAATAATCCCTAAGAGCGGAAGCAGAAACCATGTCTCAGAATTGGAAAGGTTCTGTCTGATTCACCTGCTTCAGAAGAAGAAAGTCAATCTCCCAAGAATTATCATGTTCCATATGCAGAAGAAGATTCGAGACTCTGCTGGAAATTTTCCCCACAACACTCTAATCATGAAGGTACTTATGCATTTTAAGGTACCTATTGAAAGATTATGTGACCATAAATCTCATGTGTTCTTTGGTGAGTCAAACTTGAAGAGCATGGGAATCAAGCTCACTCCACGACCTCCATCTCCTACTCTGAAGGAGAGTGTTCTTATGGAGAAGGCCTCAAGAAGAGGAACTACCCTTGAGGTTCTTCAGAAAGAGCTTCAGGGGGATATCAGAAAAGATGAGTTCAAGCCCTCCAAGCCATCCCCTCATCTGAAAAGGAAGAAGCTCCCTGTTAGGAGTTCAGCAAAGGTGTCTCTAGAAGCTATGGACTTGCACACTTAGACATCTGAACCTGTTCAGAAGGCTTTGCACAAGCCATCTGAAATTGTGGGTCAGGGTTCTGAAGGTGTAAGAACTCTAACTCCTAAGCCTACTTCTGAAACAGAAGGAAAGGCTCATGAGGAAGAGGTAGCTGAGATTGCTGATCTTGAAGCTTTGGCAGCAGCACCTATGGCTGCATGTCCTTCTGATCCCGAGCTTATTCAAGTAGCAGCCCTTGCTACAGCTTTGGAGAATGAAGAAATGGAGAAGAAGGTTGAGCAAGAAAAGACTGATTATGCTCTTGCAGTAGCCTCTCAGGTAGCTCTTGCTGAAGATGAAAGGCTAGCTTCCATTGCTCAAGAGACCAAGAAGAGAAAAAGATCTAGTACACAACAAAGAAGGAGAACAAAAACAAAGTTATTTCAGACAGCTCCTGAACCCTCTGTTAGGATTACAAGGAGCATTGCAAGTCAACTGGAGGAAATGGATGAGGCTGGCAAGTATCAAAACTTTGTCAAAGCAAACCTGTATTTCAAGAGAAGAAGAGAAGAGAAGCAAGCTGAAAATGAAAATGAGAGGGAACCTGAGAAAGCTAAACCTCCTCAGAAAAGGCTCAGGGTAAGGTTTGATAATATGACCCCATCACCACATTCATCACCTGAGAAGAAAACAGTAGAGGAGAAAGAAGAAGAAGCACTTCCATCACCTCCCTCATCACCTTCATCATCTTCAGAATCCACTCAGTCTGAAGACCCCACAGATGAACATCAGCAAGGTGACAGCTCTGAAGTATGGAAAGGAAGCATGCTGCCTGAGCACATAAGGCTAGGACCCAAAAGTAGGGACTTCTTCACAGAGCCTACATTTGATCCTTATGCTTTTCCTTTCACTCAGCACCAATATGATGAAGCTGCTGAAGTACCCCACAAAAAGTATGAGGAACCTTTCAGTGAGAGGGTCAGAGTCCCCAAGTTCCCCAACTTATTTGAAGAGCTGCAGTTTTTCAGAAATGAACCCTCCATCTCTCTTCACCATGGCCTTATCAAGCACACTATTGGTGAAGAAAGGGCAAAGTATCAAGGCAGTTCAGATCAGTTTTACTCAGGCCAGATTGAAAAGATCAGAAAGGGTGCAGTTCCACCTGCTCATAAGTGGGCTCCACTTAACCCCTTCTCTGGTGACTCCCTCAGGTTGTCTAATGATGAATGGTGTTTTGTCAGGCAACTTTCTACTGAAGCTGAACTTTTTGAGAGGGACTACATGAAGTCATTAGGCATGAGAGGCTATAGGCCACCTAGAACAATCTCCATCAGGCCAACCACAGAGATTCTGGTGCAACCTGACAGGATTGTTCCTAGGTACCCCCTGGAAGAAGGCCCTGCTGACAAGTTCAAGGAACCTAAAGCTTATCCAGTTCCCCAGAAACCTTTAACTCCAACAGAATGGAAGGAGCTACCTGCTCGGATCAAAAGACAAGGTGGAGGTTTAGATCACAGCTACAGGGATAGGGTATGGTTATCCCACTAGAAGATCAAAGAGGATGTTGGATCCTCTTCTGGATCTGTAGGACCAGATGATGACTCCATCATAGACTATGGTGTCTCCACCAATGTGCAGTATCAGTATATCAGAGGCAGATTCCCCATGTCTGAACCCTTTAATGAAGACTGGAAGCTAATCTGCCCTATAAGAACTTTCTTCTTTCTTGTGAGTCATCCCGCAGATTATGGGTTACATCCAGGATTCGATCTGCTCAGATTCATTTGCAGGCACATTCAGATCATTCTATATGAAGTGGAACTGAATCTTGAGGAAGAGAACAGGAAGCTGAGGCATCAAGTGAAGAGCTTGGAGAAAAGAAATGCTACTCTTGTTGCTAAGCAAGATCAAATCCTTCAAGAGCAACAGCTCATCAGAACTGGGCAAGAAGAATTGAAGACTACTGTCATTTCTCAGATTGAAAAGGCAAAGGAAGAATTGCTCTACTTTATGAAAGGGGCCTTGCTGAAGAAAGATGGATACTCTATGATGTTTATCCATGTTTAGTGTTACCTTCATTTTGAGTGCTTAATTTCCGTTATGTGAACTCTTTTGCCTGATAATATATTCTGTTTGTTCTCATGAATGTTGGTATCTCAATGTTTTTACTGTGATTATTTTGAAGTTATGCTCTGAAATTCCCTTTTGATTGATGACAAAATGGGGAGTATTAAAACTAACAAAATCTGAAGTAATTACAGGTCTCAGGGGGAGTATTTGATAAGAGTAATTGATCAGAATCTGTTTGACCTGAGAGATCTTTATCTGAGGGGGAGTTATTTTTTTTTAAGTTTATTTTATTTTAAAACTCCTTTCAGATTTCTTTATTTTAAACAGATTTGTCATCATTAAAAAGGGGGAGAATGTTGAGTCTCAAAAATATCATAAGGTAAATTATGATGTTTTAGATAGCTCACTTCTCAAGTTTTAATGCTTAACAAATCTGGGTTAAAATACTTATCATAGATACATAAATGTTTAATGACTTATCTATGATTTCAGCAAGCCATTCTGAACTTATAAAGACTGTCTGAAGTGCTGTCAACCTGTCTAAAGTGGAAAAACCTTCTGAAGGTTCAACCTGTCTGAAGTGTTGAAGCCGTCTGAAGTGCGCAACCCGTCTGAAGTGTTGAAGCCGTCTAAAGTCTCATTAATGACGTGGCACTCTTTGCTGAAGTATGTGAAGACATCTCTGAAATTCTGCTGAGTCAAGCGTTCTCTGCTACACGTACCTTTTCAAACATATTTATGGCAAGGAACACAGAGACCTTTCCTGGTATATTTGAATTTCATACACCACTGAGGAAATCCCTGCAACGCAGCCCTTGCAACAACAACAGTGGCAGCTTTATGGCAGCAGCAACCTTGTTCTGTGTCAGAAAAATCAGAACTCTCAGAAGCATGTCTCACAACGGATTAAATAGCATTTAATGCTATCTCTAAATGGTGGTATTTCAACGGATTGAAGATTGGTTATAAATAGCCCTTCATGAAGACCATCAAGAGAGAGACAGCATATACAAGAAAGTCTAAGAGAAATCACGCTGCAAGTTTTTCTCTGTAAAAACACTCTGATTTCATATTCATTGTACATCATTTGTATATCCTGAGTATACCTCAGTTTTTATTGTACATCGTCTCTGTTTAAGCTTCAAACTTGTGTAGTTTAAAATCTTAGACATATCTCTTTGTAAGAATTGTCTTTGATCCTAGAGAGGCTTATCTGTAAAAGAATACTTGGTTGTAGAGCCTGAAGAGGCTTATCTGTAAAAGAATACTTGGTTGTAGAGCCTGAAGAGGCTTGACTGTAAAAGAATACTTGTAATCTTGGTGAAGATTAAGAGAAAATCCAAGTGCTAGTTGGCATTGGGACTAGACGTAGCTCACAGTGGTAGTGAGTGAACCAGGATAAATTCCTTGGCTAAGTTTTCTATCCCTTATCTCTTGTCAATTTATTTATACTAACCAAAGGGTGTTGAAAACTGTTCTGATAATTTTAAAAAGCAAGAAACCTTTTTAAAGATCTTTTTAGAAACCTTCTTAAGAAACTTCAGACAGCCTCTTCAAACCTGTCTGAAACTGTTGTAAACTTAACCGTTTGCGAAAAGCTTCCATAAATTATTAAGAAACACTATTCAACCCCCCTTCTAGTGTTTCCCTGTGTTTCTATAAATACCTTCTTGCTGATTGTAGCCTTGCGTAACCAATCAGGATTTGTTTCTAACAACTTTCCTTCTTCAGATAGCTTGTTTCTGAACACCCATTTGGTTCCAATAATAGTTTTCCCATGGGGTTTAGGAACTAAAGTCCAGACATCACTCCTCACAAATTGATTGAGCTCCTCCTGCATGGGTAGGATCCACCCTTCATCACACAGAGCTTCATCAATGTTCTTTGGCTTTATTTCAGATAAGAGTGCAAAATTGTCGACTTCTCTGAGTCTTGATCTTGTTCTTACTCCTTCTGAAGTATCACCAATGATTTGCTCCTTTGGGTGATAAGATTTGTATCTCCACTCATTTCTATGAGGGAGTACATTTTCTTTCTGAGACTCAACATGAGCTGTCTGAAGAGGTCCAGTTTCAGAAGGTTCATTAGAAGGTCCATCAGAAGGTTCTTCCACCTTTGCATGCATCTTTTCAAAACATGGGTTTAGTTCCAGACATGCAAAATCATCTTCAAGATTTGATAGTTCCCTATCAGTCTCTTTCTTGTCATTGAATTTAACATGAATTGATTCTTCAACAACTAAGGTTCTAGAGTTGTATACTATGTATGCCTTTGATTTTTCATAATATCCAATGAAAAATCCTTTATCTGACTTAGCATCAAATTTTACAAGATCATATTTAGTGGGAGTATAAAACACTCACATCCAAAGATATGGAAATATAAAATGTTGGGCTTCCTTCCTCTCCATAATTTATATGGAGTCTTTTTGAGAATTGGTCTTACCAATATTCTGTTTTGAATGTAACAGGTTGTGTGAACAGCTTCTGCCCAGAAGGATCTTGGTAGATTGCTTGAAATGAGCATGGTTATTCTCATCTCTTGCAAACTTTTGTTCTTTCTCTCAATAAACCCATTTTGATGAGGTGTTCTTGCCACAGAGAAATTGTGAGAGATCCCATTCTCCTCACAGAACAGTCTAAAGTTTGTGTTTTCAAACTCTCCATCATATATGGTCACTTTTTATGGTAGAAATGTAGAATCTTTTTTCATTCTGAACCTTCTTATAAAATATTGTGAAATTCTCAAAAGTCTCATCCTTGCTTCTAAGGAATATCACCCATGTAAATCTTGTATAGTCATCAACAATGAACAAACCATATTTCTTACCACTAAGACTTTCTATTCTAGTGGGACCAAACAAATCAATGTGAAGAAGTTCTAATGGTCTGCTGGTAGAAACAACATTCTTGCTCTTAAATGAGCTTCTTGTTTGTTTTCCCTTTAGACAGTTTTCACACAAAATATCATATTTGAAAGAAAGCTTGGGTAAAACTTTAACAAGGTTGTGTTTTGTTAGCTTTGAGATTAATCTCACGTTGGCATGCCCAAGCCTTTGATGCCAAATCTGTTTTTCATCTTCCATAGAAAGAAAACACTTCACATTTTGATTTGCAAGTTCCTCTAGATTAATTTTATACACCTTATTGTGTCTCTTAGCAGTAAAGAGGATTTGATCAGAAGAGACCTTGACTATACATCCTTCCTTGGTAAAGGAAACAACATATCCACTGTCACACAATTGACTAATGCTTAGTAGATTGTGTTGGAATCCTTCAACCAGGAGAACATTTTTAATGAGGGATAGAGGAGTCATACCTACTGTCCCAATGCCAGTGATCCTCCCATGCTGGTTTCCACCAAATGTGACAACTCCTCCCTCCTTGGGCCTAAGGTTTTGGAACAAACACCTTTCACTCGTCATGCGTCGCGAGCATCCACTGTCCAGGTACCATTTGCGGTGTCTTTTTTGTCCCGTTAAACACATCTACAATAGGAACAATCAAAGGTTTAGGTACCCATATTTTCTTGGGTCCTCTCTTGTTAGCTTTGGGTTTGTTCTTCCCCTTGTGCTTACATCTACACACATGATGTCCAGGTTTACCACAGTGGTAATACCCTTTTACCTTTCTTAACAGCCTTTTTGGAAGGTCTAATAGTAGAGGTGTCTGATGATTCATCTTCAGAAAGTCCCAAGCCACATTTGTTATTGGAACCTTTCTGAATTTCTAACAATTGTTGAGGTTTTCAATTCCCTTAACAAAGTTGGCTAAATCTCTAGTGAGTTCTTTAACCTGTCTCTGAAGTTTTTTATTTTCTTCATATAGGTCTTTAGAACTACTAGCTTCAGATTCCAAAATCTTTTCCTTGAGCATAAGATTCTCTATCTCAAGAGCCTCACTCTTATTACACATTTCTATGTATGCTCTAGAGAGATCCTTATATTCTTGTAAAAGTTCTTTGGAACTTTCCAGCAAATCATCATACATCTCTTGAAGAGTTTGAGGCATTATCTCAGATTCATAACTATCTAAAGAAGGGAGACTGGCCATCAGACACATATTAGCTTCTTCAGATGACATATACAAATTTGTCCACCCTTATAGGCAAATCTTCAACTATTCCATATGGGTGTTATGTGGACTTGTTTGCAAGCTGTAGAGCTACATTTGCAGGCTTGACCTTTAAAATTCCCTGTCTTTTGAAAAATGACAGCGACATCAAATTGATGCTTGCTCCAAGATCTAACAAGGCTTTTGTGACTGGTTGAGTACCAACAATAACTGGTACTGTGAATCTACCTGGGTCTAATGATTTTTCTGAGTTGTAGACCCGTTTTGACTTTTCTACTTCTTTTTTAACTTCCTCTGGATTTTCTTTTAATTGGATACTTTCATGCACAATCTCTTCTATGGGCAACTTCTCTTCAGATGGTATGCTATCCACTAGATCACTCCCCTCTGATGTGTTACCTTCAGTAGTAACGACATTGCATTGTTCCTTGGGATTAGTCTGAGTATTGGCAGTGAATTGACTTTTGTTGTGCTCTGCTATGTCTTTTGCTAACTGGCCAACTTGTGTCTCTACAAGCCTGAGGGTTGCATCTGTATTCTTCTTATAGGCGTCAAAAGATTGTATAAGTGCATAAATTTTCTCATCCAGTTTTGACAACCTGTCATTCATTGGATTGTAACTTTGCTGTTGTTGCTGCTAATAAAGGGTTTGCCTATTGGAATTTCCAGGATCTGGTCTCCATCCAGAATTGTTGTTCTGATTGTTTCTCCAACCTTGTGAAGAATTATGAGTATTGATTGTTGGAGAAATTTCCTGACCTTACTTGATTGCCCATATAATTGACTTGCTCCTCTTGGATGTCTTGATAAGAACAATGACCATTAGGATGGTCTCCTCCACAAAAATCACAAGTCAATTATGGAGTTGGGCTTGGATGAGACTGTACTATATGCAACTGCTGAGGAAGTGTATCCATTCTCTTGGTAAGGGCCTCTAACTGTTGAGTGATGAGCTTATTCTGAGCTAAAAGTGCATCAGTAGAGTTTAGCTCTAACATCCCCTTCTTCTAAACTGGTTGTCTCCCATGTTGAGCTTGTTGATCATTCAGTGCAAAATTATCAATTATTCTAGTGGCATGCTTTACATCCACCATCATAATTGTCCCTCCTGTTGCAGCATCTATGAGCATCTTGGTATCAGGTCTGAGTCCATTGCAAAAGATGTTCAGTTATGCAATATCTTCCAGACCATGGTTGGGATACTTTCTCAGCAATGATTTGAATCTCTCCCGGGCTTCACATAATGGTTCATCTGCTCCTTGCCTGAATGTGGAGATATCTAACTTGGCCTGAATATAGTGAGATGGTGGAAAGAATCATTTTAGAAATTTATCTTCCACCATGCTCCAACAAGTCAGACTTTGATTTGGATGTGATTTCAGTCATTTCTTAGCTTTACCTATCAAAGAGAAAGGGAACAAACGTAAGTAAACAAATTCTAGATCACCTTCCTCAAAACCCATGGTACCAATCAATTCATAAAAAGTAGAAAGATGAGTATGTGGATCTTCATGATCCAATCCGGTGAATTGATGGGCACTAATGAGACTCAAATATGCGGGCTTCATCTCTAAAGATTTTGCAGTAGCAGGTACAACTATGCCTGAAAAATATTGAGACCCTTGTTGCATGACATAGTCTCCTAAGACTCTTCTTTGTGGAATTGGTTGTCCTTCTTCAGCCATCTCTTTGTTTTCTTCTTGATTTCTTCCTTGTCTTCTCCTCTTGTTCCTTCTAGATGTCCTTTCTATTTCAGGATCAAATATTAATTGATTTTGAGACACATGTACTTGCAAGAGCATAAATCAAGAAGCTTGCACAAGGGTTAGTTCGGAAGAGAGGAACTAAAGAAAAAAAATAAAATAAATAAAATAAATTTTCCTAAAAAACTCCTTAAAAAATAGAGTTAAAAGTAAAAATTAAAATTCCTAAAAGAAATTAAAAATAAAAGAAAAATAAAATATTTACAACTTGATAGGATAGACCTCCCAAGAATTTAAATTGAGACACCGTTCCCCGACAATGGAGCCAAAAATACTTGTTGAGATCTTGGCAAGCATACCAATATCACAACAGTATAATAGTAAGAGAAAAGAGTTATCATATCCACAGGGAACAGTACAATATAAACTCTAGTGGTCATACTTATCAAGTATGGGAAGATGGTTGTTTGTGTAGATTGCAATAGTAAATAAAAGAATGAGAAATTTGGATGAGGTTGAGCAAATTACTCGAACTAGGATTGAACTTCGTCTATCGCACCCTTCTTATATTTGGAGACCAATGAAATCTAAGAATTTATAACTATAATTATTGAAGCACAAATAAATGTCATTCATAAAGATCCCTCAACTATGAAATCCTTAGAATTAATTTCCTAAATTCCAATCCCTTGGCAATTTAACAAATTAACCTAACATTAAGATCAGTTGTTAATAGCTATCCATAAATTGAATCCTATTCCTAGGCATTCAACCTACAGAGTGATCTTACCCAAATCAGAATTCAAGATTCCTATTCCTAGGCTCCCAAGAACTCGCTCCTGATTTCACAAAATCGCTTCCCAGCGCGCCCCATAAAATCATATCATAACTCCGGCACAAAGGCGGAAGCTAAGCATTAAGAACAGAGTAAAAACACCAATATATTATAAAAAATAGAGATCCTTAGATAACAAAGAGAATCCAAATACAATTAGGGATTGAATTGACTACAATCAATCATAAGGGAAAGTTTAGCTACTCATGGTAGCCATTACAAACCAATAGAGAGACTGTCACACTCTTCTCTAGCTCCAGATCTGCTCTGTCGTCTCCTCCTTTGATGACTGCTAAAGGTCCTTTAAATAGAACTTTGGAAAGCCCGTTGAAATCTCGCTTTGGCCCATAAGAAATTAGGTTTCTGTGTTCCTGTGCTCAGCGCAGATGAAGCGCAGGAAACAGTGTTGAAATTCTAATTCCGCGCTTCACTTGCGCTCAACGCAAATGAAGCGCAGGAAACAGTGTTGAATCTTCATTTTTGTGCTCCACTTGCGCTCAGCGCAGGCGCAGGTGGAGTGCAGATCTCCGTATATGCTTTCCTGATTTTCCTCTTTTTGAGGTTATCTTGTGTTGTTCCTATCCTTATCTGGTGCTATCTCAATCCTGTATTTGGATTTAACATTTTATTTGCAAAAATCAATAGAATCTTTATCAAAATAGCATCAAATTCAATTTTGAATTAAATTATCACAAGAACTGCATTTTAAACTAAAAAGAGATAAATTGGGGTTTAAATTTAACATTTTACCATTGGTAAATGTTGTAATTATATAAGAATTTTACATTAATTTAACACTTATCACATGGCCATTGTATTTAGCTGAACACGTGCTTTCTGCTCACCAGTCCAATCAGCTTTTGATATGGGCACATCACTACGCATGGGAATGTAGTCACCATCAGTAATTATATCCCAAAGATCGATGTTGTTGTTCTTAATGAACAGTTTCATGCAATCTCTTTAGTAATGGTAATCTACACCATTAAAAGCTGGAGGCCTTATCACAGAGGCTCCTTCTGTGATATAGTGACTGTTGCTTGTAGAGGTTTCCATCTAGGATCTTCTTCCTCAACACTGTCAAGTGCTCAACCCGAGGTTGAGCTCTAATACCAATTGTAGGAAAACACAGGGAAACACTAGAAGGGGGTTGAATAGTGTTTCTATAAAACTTTAGCGTTTTTAGGAAACCTTTTCTGAAAATTGTGTTTTCTAAAAAATTTCAGATAGCTTAGGTGTTATATGAAGTTTAGTAGCTGTCTGAAGTAGTTTCAGACAACTCAAAAATAGTTTTCAGAAAGTTGTTCTTAAAGTTCAAATTTTATAGCAATAGTTTCAATTCCCTTCTCGTTAGCTTAAAACGTAATTGAAAAAATTAAGTGATGAGAGAACTTAGCCAAGTATTTATCCTGGCTCACTCACTACCACTGTGAGCTACGTCTAGTCCCAGTGCCAAACCTTGCAGCTGGATTTTCCACTAATCTCAAGAGATTACAAGTATTCTTTTCGGTCAAGCCTCTTCAGGCTCTACAACAACCAAGTATTGTTTACCAACAAGCCTCTTCAGGCTCAACAACCCAAGTATTGTTTAACAACCAAGCCTCTCCAGGCTCAACACCCAAGTGTTTACAAGTATAAGATGTTTAAGCTAAAGAACTACAACCAGTTCAGAGCTTAAACTGAGAATTGTACAAGTAACTGAGTATAACTCAGGATATGAAAGTTTTGTACAAGATTACAATGAAAAAATATCAGAGTGTTTTACAGCGTAAAACTTTGGCAGCGTATGGGCTCTTTTGTTCTTGATAGTTCTCTACTTTGCATGAGTCTTCATGAAGCTATTTATAGTAGCAGCTGAGAAGTCCGTTTGAAACAACCATTTAGAGATAACATTAAATGTTATTAATCCCGTTGTGAGACATCTCCTGATAGCTTCTGACATAGTACAATGTTCAGTACTGCGCTGACTTTGTTCCGACACTCTACAAATACTGCGAAGCAGGACTTTCCTTTTTGTGCATGTTTTTCAAACATTCTGAAAAGTCTCTGTTTTGCATCCCTTATATAGTATACTAAAGGCGTGTTGCAGAAGGCGTTGAATAAGACTTGAGTCTATGTCAGAAATCTTCAGAGGGCTTCACTCTTCAGATAGCTTCTGACTTCAGACACATTGCCACGTCAGATGACTTCAGACAGCTTCTGGCTTCAGAAGGTTTCTAGCTTCAGACAACTTGACTCTTCAGAAGGCTTTACTTCTTCAAACAGCAGGCCACTTCAGATGGCTTCACTTCTTCAGACAGTATGCCACGTCAGAATGCTTCATGACTTAAGAAGGTCAACATGTTGAAATCAGAATACACGTTAAAAGCATATGCATATTTGCATAATGTCACTTAATTTATTCATTAAAACCTGGAAGGTGAGACTCAATCATTATTAATTACTTAATGATCTTTTTGAGACTCAACAGATGTGGCTTATCAAATCGGTAAGGAAGCTAAAAAAATGAATAGTGGAGACGCAAAACACACAGTGTGCAGGAGATGTAAAATGAGTAGTGCACATACACGAGAATGCATTTTGGGATCTCTATAAATAGAGATCTTGGGAAATCGTTGAAGCAAGCAAGTAAGAAAATGTGAGAGAAAGAATAGAGTGAAAGTAAATCGCAAAAAACGAGTGTGTGGGAAAAATACACTAGTATAATCTCTATTACTCTTTGGTATTACACACTATAATATTTAAATAGGAGTGAGTTTCACTGGGAAACATTATATTTGTATCTCTTATATAGGAGAGTGTGAAGGAATATTGAAACTATCCTTAAATATAGTAAAATACTTTTCGGAGTTTGTCCGATAGTTTTTCCTTCTATATTGGATGGCTTTCCACGTAAAATATTTAGTGTTTCATTTTATACCCTTTACGTCTCTTCTGATTGTTGTGCTACTCTGGTGATAGATCTAACTCTAATAGATATATTTTGGTATATGTTGCTATCTTTAATTTACTCTATAAATCAATCCTCAAGTCCAACACCAAGCCCAATAGGTAATCATAAAAACCACCCACAATGGACAAGGTAAAAACTCGCTAAGTAGGTATGGGCGCGGATGAGTAATTCCCACATTTTTATGGGGTTGGGTGCTGTTAGAGTCCTACATTGCTTAGAGATAAGGCCAAATTGTGGTATATAAGCAATGGACAGTCCTCACCCTACAAGCTAGCTTTTGGGGTTGAGTTAGGCCCATGTCCAAAAATGTAATTTGGTATCAAAGTCTATCCTAGATGATCCATTGTTATTGGGTCGCCACCCGTATAGTTGTCCACGCTTCAGATGTCTAGTCTTGGGCGTGAGGGAGTGTGTTAGTGTCCTACATTGCCTAGAGATAAGGCCAAATTGTGGTATATAAGCCTTGGGCAGTCCTCACCCTACAAGGTAGCTTTTGGGGTTGAGTTAGGCTCAGGTCTAAAAATGGCACTATGGTGCCCAACTCGCCTAAAACCAACGTCCACACACACATATAAATTAATTGACATCATATATAATTATATATGTATATATTTATTAGTTTTATTAAAATGTCTAATATATTTATGTATATTTTAAATCTGATACATATTACAAAATAAAATTAGAATTAGAATCAAATTGAAATTAAAATAATAAAACATTTGATAGTATGGAACTATAGATTATAGTACCTTATGTGTGAGTGTGATTGTCTTATCCCTTTTTCTTCCACCATAGTCTGGATACGCGGCTCACCTTTGATAACTATGTTCGGATGATTTTGGAGTAATTTTTTTAATTAAGTTGTAGTTTTCTTATATTAATATTTTTTTATTAAGTTATTATTTTTTGGGTTAAATATGTTTTCAGTCCCTAAAAACATAGTGATATTTTGATTTGTCCTTCAATTTATTTTTCCATTGGTTTTGGTCATCTATTTTAATTTTATTCTCATTTGTTAGTTCTATCTCATTAAGTTACGATGTAGTATTTTGCAGATTTTCTATGATTTTTTTTTTCAAATTTTTTTTGGATTTCAAAATTCATAGTAAATTGTGTTCAAATTTTAACTTTACAGGAAAAATCATGTGGATTTTTCTACAATAAAGTAGAGAAATTTCACGCTAAAATTTGTATATAAAAATTGATTTTTTAAAAAAAATGATTACAAATGATTATTTAGAAAAGAATGGCAAGAAATTTCATTTTGCGCAAAAAAAATATCGACAGAGTCATGTGAGCTGGAATTGAGTGTAATGTTAAATAAAACAATAGTCTATTTGATTGATTTCTTATCCGAAATTTTTTTACGAGATCATTATTTTGGTAAGACGTTGAATTTGAGAATTTGGTTTTATTAAGTATAAATAATACTAGTAAATAGGTCTACCATAAAAAATATAAATAATAAATTTATATGAAAAAAGTTCAACTTACAACAATGTGCACTGAGTGTTTAACAAGAATGAGGTGCCTTATATAGGTGCATTTCAATATTTATTGTATAAAAAGTGTTAATGAGTTATAAGACCAATTTAGTGAATTTCTAAAGGTACATCGTTGAAAAAGAAAATTGTTCTTGTAAAAAGTAAAATATTATGATGTTTAATGTTGAAACTCACTTAAAATAATAAAAAGTAAAATGAGGAGGAACACGGTTGGAGATGATATAACAGCTCTATCACGATATTAAAATACTTTTAAAATTTTATGCAACCCATTACAAACTCAGGGAAACCGTACAAATCATTTTGCGCAAGGCACCGAATTCAGATAAACCACGTAAGTTGGGCTCCGCCAGTCCGGCTGGCCACGAATCAATTCAATAGTATGCTCAAATTTATCGAAACAATACACTTCGTTGAGAGAAAAAGAAACCAAATGTTCATGTTTAGATTAATTCATATAAGAAAGCTCAACGATTCTCAGTCGATAAATCATATACATTTTAACTGAAACTAAGCCAACAACAAAAAAAGCTTAAATAGTATTTACTGATGAACTTCATAAGTTTTTATTACGCAAATATTGATATTTTACAATTCAATATATAAAAAAACCCTACATAGTCTGTATATTTCCCAAAAGAGCTCCCCGCGAGTCTATATCCTTCGAGAAAATGCATCCATGATTAGAATCCAAACCTACAAAATGGATTGTGAAGTGTATACAATAATTGAAGCTCGCAAGCTGCAAATAAAACAGCACCAATAGATCAAACAAACACATATCACAACACGTTGACAATCTGCCATCTTAAATTAATTAATCAAGAATTAGAAAAAAGGTAAATCATCTCCCAAAAAATAGAAAGGAGAATTTATTAGATATAACAAAAACAAACTAATCAAGCTACAACCCAAAGGGTTCTCTAAAATAGCATGAATTATTATAAAATTGCAAAATCATTTAGTGCTGTTATTTAACTCCTATCTCGTGGGTTAAACAAGAGATGAAGCTGATGACAACACAAAATCTTTGAGTTATTCAGACCCTGAACCAACTAAGAAGGACCAGGGTATAGTTAAACTCAAGAAAAATTGGATTAAATCAAATAAGTTCACTACTACAAGTCTACATCATCTAACTCGCACAACCTACATGCAAACAACTATCTCAAGTACTAGGCAACCTCAGATCAAAAATTGCTGTCATTGGAAATGTAGTAACACCAAGTAGGTTCTCCCTGAAAACAGGGTCTTGGATAAACTACAAACTCAAACAAGTTGGATTGAATTGAAGCATCATAGGTTGATTTGCAAGGCAAAGCAAGAAGCTTGAGGAGAAACCGAATGACACACAATAACAGACATAACGTGGTAAGAGACAATTATATATGACAAAATAATCATTCAAAACTATAAAGAAAACAGATTTCGCATACTGCTGCCTCAGTAAAATCCAATGATATCATATGAATGTAGCTTCACCAAGTAGGTTCTCCCTGAAAACAGGGTCTTGGCTCCACAACACCTCAAACACGATGGATTAAATCATCGTAGGCAACCCTAAAAACAATAATATCACAAAAAAAGGCATTTCAGGAGTTAAAATTAAAAGAATATTTCAATAGCAATGATTAACAGTCACAGGGGAAAAAACCAGTTTCATATAGCATTATTGAGAGGCTCAGAGTATGTAACAGCTCTATCTATCACGATTAATCAGAAGCAGAACTGGCATTATAAGCTGAATAAATATCCTCATGGCCAACTTTAGTACAAAATCCTCAATGAAAACTACTTTTTTACCAAAAATTTAAAATCTGGCTCATATCAAGAAATTCAACCATATTTTAATCCATTTTGCTTCATCGAAAATACTCAGAAGCGCGGATAATTTGTAATCATTGCCGAAAATAAATTAAAAATTAAGATTAGCCGGTTATGTAACGGGTGTTTTCAGAGGAACAAGGCAAGAATGCAAGATCCAAAGTAAAAACGACCGCGTTTCAATTTGCGCCTCTAGGACTAGCTTCAATTTCACGGTGTTGGAAAGCAAGCTGAAGGTATAGCGAGGCGAATTCAACATTAAACGCTATCGGAAGGAAAGAAACAAACAAACAAGCAATGAATTGAAAAGAGTAGGAAATCTAGCCGATGCTTTGACACAGATCAGCCGTGAAGAACGATTGAGGCTAACCAGCAACACGAACGGCATCGATTTAGCACGTGCATTGGGGCTTTCGCGTCATGGGATCTTAGAGAAGCCCGGGAGGCAACATGCGGACGAAAATTGAAGCAAATTTGAATGTTGTAAAAATTTAAGGAGATTTTGAATGCTGCGACAAAACCCTAATTCTTGCAAGCACAAGAATGATGAGAGCAGATGGATGATTTATATAGGCATGACAAACCCTAGAAATTTTCTTTCACAAACGGACTGGACCCTATTCACCGTGTTCAGTGGGTAAGGTTTAACCGACCCAGCCTGATTGAATTAAAATTACTTGCACTTACTTTTCCCACCCCCATTTTTGCTATTCCCACCCCACCACACTGTCACCTCTCCTTTATTCATCATCTTGATTATTGTGTCAAATTTCATACAATTTTAACACTAAAAAACTAATAATCAAATAGTTGCTTTTTTTACATATTTCAAATGTATATATAATGTTAATTTTGAGACATCACAATGACATATCAAACAATTTTGGATTAATATAAAATTTTATATATATGATCTATATGATAGTAAATTTTAATCCAACGGTGGATTACTTAATACAATGATTTATTAAAAAGTTATTTAACGGTGTAACACTTGATGTAACTTACACCGGTGTAAGTTGAACCCTCCTTTTATATATATATATATATATATATATATGGTGGAGCTAATTTTTTCAGTGTGAATATTATTCACAAAACTTAAATCTAAGACCTTGAAAAGAATCAAACATGTATAATGATGGGTTTGAATATTTATTTTATTTTTAATTTAATTAATTTTGTATGTTCTTTAATTTAATTAATTAATTTGAACTTGCCCACCTAGTTACTTATCTTTTATATTTTAAAATTTTAATATAAAATAATTTTAATTTAGCAAATTGGTAAAAAAAAAAAAAAGGTTAAAAGCATTTGTAGTTTATAAACTTTCAATAATTTCAATAGAAAATTGTCTCTTGTTATTTTTGTCTAAAGTTATAATTTTAGTGCATGTTTGGGAACATTTTAAGTACATGCATTAAACCATGAGGATTCAAGAAGAACACTTATTATTGAATAAAATAATTATTTTAAGGAACTTATTTGTAAATAATTATGTATATGTATTTCTTATAAATACAGATATTTTCAAATGTCTTATGAAGGTTTATAAACTTTATTCCGCTAATACACTATACTTCTTTACTTTCAATCACATTTCATTGAAGGATGGAGTAACTACAAGTAATTAAATTGTGCTATTTTTAAAAAAAAAAAAGAGGGCAAGGCCTAAACTACAACAAAGTATTATGAGCGAAAGTTACACCAATCATGTCATTCTTAAGTAAATCAACCTTAGCATGGGAGCGCAAAAGAGATAATAATGCCCCTTGAGGGCTTCACCCCCCATGGGAGGGTATTTACCACACTTCATGTAATTTTTTCTACCCACTCTAGATGGGTTATCCTCTCTTTATAGTGAGATTTTTTTTTTATACTTCACCTTCCTTCCTCCACCCCATCATCATCTCTCCCTCTTATGTTTTTCAGTCACCACCTCCATATCCTTTGCCCTCCCTCCCTCCATAGATTCTGCCATTTTCTCATAATACGAGACCAATCCTAGCATAGAAGCGTCGTAGAGACAATAGCGCTCCTTGGGAGCTTCACCTTCCATGGGAGGGTATCCTACCACATTTCATGTGGTTTTTTCTATCCACTCTAGGTGGGTTATCCTCTCTCCATAGTGAGAGTTTGTTTTACACTTTATTTTCCGTCCTCCGCCCCATCACCATCTCCACCTCTTCTGTTTTTCGGTCACCACCTCCATATCTTTTGCCCTCCCTCCTTCTAGAGATTTTGTTATTTTCTTCTCTTTTATTTCACTATTGTTCTCCAATTCAATGGATTCTGATTGAGCTACATCTCTTAGCACTTTGCACTGCATTTTATGCATTTCTACTACAAGAGCTCGATTTTGCAGCATTGTTTTACACAGCTTAGTTGTGGTTGATGATGTAAATTTTCCTGCTTTGAGTTGATTTTAGATATGTGCCAATCCAAAATGAATAAAAAAGAAAAAGGAAGAAAAGTCCAATGCTCTTTCAAAATTTCTTTAGAATAGGAGGCTATGTTTTTATTTAGGATTGCTAAATTATTTAAATTTATGAGTATACATACTTGGTTTTTTATTTTGATTTGTAGTGCACTGTTCTGATACTCTTTTGTTTAGCATCCCACAAACTTTATAGTTTTTATTTTTATACAACAACTCAAACAACACAATTTTTTTATCTCTGTCCATCACATTGGATGAACAAATATAGTTTCTCTTTTATGTACCGCCACTTTTTTTATTTACCCTACCTATGTATTTTCTTGTTAATAATCCAAACTCAAGAAAGACAACTCCTTTTCTATTCCATCCCTTCCTCTTCTATTTCATTGCATTAATTTTCTCTAAACGTTTTAAACATAAAATTCAACACTGGTATGACAAATAAGTGCTTATTTAGAACTCAATTCTATTGAATGTGATTCATAACTTTTTGCATAATTCATTTTCCACCATTCTTTCTAAAATCAATTCAATCCAATCCAACTTGTGCATAATTCACTCGGAATCAATTCTAACGGACACAGGGTGCACTGCCCGCAGATCAAAATTGCAAATGCATTTACTGAAACAGTCAAATGACAAGCTCATTTGCGCACAGCCTTGTGATCCACTGCCCCCTTTCAAACCATGCAAAGAACATTACAACAATTGCAACAAGGAGAACAGAATAAAACTCTATCTATCTATTTCATATCCTACCTTAAAACATGATAGACCATCAAACTTCATTCTTCTTCAGATTCTGGTAAATTAGTTCTTCACAGTCATACTATCATCCATGTCAAGTGCCGATTCCCAGCCCACTTAGCAGCAATTCGCAAGCCAATAGCTAAAGCTGCAAGAAGAAGTGGAATCGGAAGCCTCCTCTCCAGTGTTCCAACTTCTTCAACTTGTTTCCCTTCTGAAAGCATTTTGGAATACTGATAAATAGCTAAGGCCATGTATGAAATAATCACCAAAACTCTAACCCAAGGTTCCCCAACAGCAGCAAGCACAGCTGCAACAGGCATTGCAGATGAAACATCATCTCTCCTTTTGATAAACTTTGAAAAACCATAAATCCCAAGCAGAAGGGTCCAGAACAAAGGTTCAGAGATAAAGCCTCTAACAGCAGCATAGCCAATTAGACCAGATACAGTCAGAACATAAGGTTGGCTGCTGATACAATTTGGTACAACAGCTTCAGCAACAGCTAGAACAACTGATGCCAGCAGAATGATGGTGGTAAGGTCTGGTACAGGGGCACAGTTAATTATCCAAGAGTAAAAAGCCCGAATGCTGTAAAGCAAATCCTCAATGCATCTAATTGAAAAAGTGATTGGATTTCCTATGAAACGATAGACTACTGCCAAAGCATATTTCAAGATGTATCCTATAAAACGAACAATTCCAAATGCAGCATTCCTCCAGTTTGACAGTTCAAATAGAACAGCTCTCCAAGCATAGATGAGAAAAGCCAGCACTGCACATTGTCACATGAGTCATGTCATTAAGGAAATAGAGCAGTTGGACAAAAGGATTATAAATGGGAACTGAGAGCATGTAATTTTCAAACACCCATATGCTAAGTTAAGGCCATCTTAGTAAACAGCATCAATAATAGACGAAGGAAAAACCTAAAACACACAGTCACCCCTAGATATAGAGCCTTTGAGGCTACAGAGTAAAAGAACTTCTTCCTATTGATCATCTATCAACAATGACAAAATTTCTCCCAATATAACAAACAAACCCTAGAAAAATTAATGTGTGGAATGATTGTAAAGAAATGAATGAATGTGTTTAAAAAGTACTGAATCAATATCCCAACAAATCTTAATTCGGAACTGAATTTTAACATGAGTGAACAATTTCGTCTAGCTAAATAGTTGCCCCTTTCCCCTAACAGAAAAAAAAAAAAAACAGAAACAGAAACCAAAGGCACGAACAAAGAGAGAGAGAGAGAGAGGTGGAACTGACCTATAAACCATGGCCACCTCAGAGGAGGATCGGGAGCTTCTTTAGCGAGGTACCTAAACCGCTCCGGCATAGTGCTCTGCCCTCGAGCCTCCTTTTCAGCTTCATCCAACCCAACGACAGCACCGCCTCCACTCTCATCGTCGTTTTTGGCGAAACGCTTCACCAAAGGGAATCTGAGTGTTTTGGGGGAAAACCCAATGAGGTTGCGCGTGAATTGAGGCCTGTATGCTTGGACTCTAGTTGACGTGAGTGGCTGGCGTCGGTGGGGGAATGAGGGTTTGAGGGAGAGGTTGGAAGATACGAGGGATGGGATTGTGGTGGACATGGCTATGGACTCGTATTCGATTAGAGAGGGATTACCATTGCCATTGGCATTGCCATTTTTTAGTGGATTGGAACAAAATCGTTAATCTGCTTTGTATGATAAAACACAAATTCAGCTGTAGCTACTACTACTACCCTACTTGCCTCTTCTCTCTTTTTTTTATTTTTTATTTTTTTTGTGAAACTTGGCTCTTCTGAGTAAACCCACAAATTGGTCCCTGATTTTTTTTTTTACATCGGTCAGATTAGTCCCTGACTTTTATAAATGACCACATTAATCACTGACATTTTCTTCACCGTCCATCAGTTTAGTTCAACGTCACATTTTCCGTTAACGGAAAGTTGAGTTGTCACGTTAAGTGACACATAAGATCCAAAAAACCTGCAAATTAGTCCCTAACTTTTTCTAAAATCAGGCAGTGTAGTCCTTGACATTTAAAAATGACTTTATTGAGGATTAAATATTGTAGAAACGCGTAACTCTATTCTGAACTCTAAAAGACCTCTCAAAATACATTCATTTCCATTCAAAAAGTGACTAATTATTCTCTCAATGATCAAATATGTTCATATTAAATATCTTTCTTTTAACTTCTAGTTGCGTTCTTCTCTTCCTTATTTTGATTTTTGTTTTTATTTCAATTAACATATATTTATTAAAGGAAATGAACTCTCTTAAGAGTTAGATTCTATCATTAGATTGGTAATCAGTAGAATCTTATTTGCATTATAAATTCATGTGATAAAGCTAGGAAGGCAATCCCACAGGGACAATAAGATCTTAAAAGAAATGAACCATCTTAAAGATTAAGTTTCTTATTCTTATATTCTTCTTCTCTTGTCTTTGTGTTAATCATTTTTATATGGAGAAGCACAAGTGCAAGCTTTACTTCATAAGTTTTTCCAATGAAAGAGATTTGGGGTGCTCTTATGAGGAAAGTTCACCAAGTGAAATTTTGTTCAAGGAATTTATAATGCAAATAAGACTGTGCTGAACAATCTAATGATAGAATCTAACTCTTAAGAGAGTTCATTTCCTTTAATAAATATATGTTAATTGAAATAAAAACAAAAATCAAAATAAGGAAGAGAAGAACGCAACTAGAAGTTAAAAGAAAGATATTTAATATGAACATATTTGATCTTTGAAAGAATAATTAGTCACTTTGTGAATGGAAATGAATGTATTTTGAGAGGTCTTTTAGAGTTCAGAAGAGAGTTACGCGTTTCTACAACATTTAATCCCCAATAAAGTCATTTTTAAATGTCAAGGACTAAACTGCCTGATTTTAGAAAAAGTTAGGGACTAATTTGCAGGTTTTTTGGATCCTATGTGTCACTTAACGTGACAACTCAACTTTTCATTAACGGAAAATGTGACGTTGGACTAAACTGATGGACGGTGAAGAATGTCAGGGACTAATGTGGTCATTTATAAAAGTCAGAGACTAAACTGCCCGACACAAAAAAAGTCAGGGACCAATTTGTGGGTTTACTCCTTTATAAATTGTAATGATATATTTCCTTTTTTTTTTATCTTATTTTCTTTTGACACTGTTTAGATAGTAGAAATAAGGTGCTCTATAACACGGTGGCCCCGACATCTTCTTGTGAGAATTGCTTCGAAGAATTGCTCATAACTCAACTTATGAGACCCACATTAAAATAATAGTTTTTAAATTAAGCAATTCATATTAAGCAACAACTCCCGTTGGAGTTGCTCTAAGTAAGAGACCATAATTTTGAACCATCATAATTATATTTAACATTGATTTGCCCTACCCATGTATAATACTGAGAGAGTTGAGAACCCGAACATGTAAAGGGTGGCACTTTGAAACTTCCATGATGATGCAACATTTCTATTTGAAGCGAAGAAAATAGTTTGTTTATACATGTTCAAAATGCACTAAAAAAATTTCTTATGAGATGTCATGGTGATGTTAACCCTTTGTTTAGATGTCATGGTGATTTCGACGCTCCGCCTCAGGGAATGAGGAGTTTAAATATGAGTTTTATTCTTATTTAATGTATTTAATTAATATATGTTCCAAATTTGGCTTTTGTTTCGATGTTGTTTTGGGAACAACCAATGTGCAGAAGTATGTTAGTATGTTATAGGAGAGAAGAAGGGATATTAATTGTGTATAAAGGGGTCTCATGTTTTTTCAATCATATTTAGTTGTGAAACCTTTTAAATTATAATTTATAATCAGTTCCTATTTTGTGAAGCCTTGTGCCAGTGAATTTGATGATGAGGCTCCTAGTTGAAAAATATAAAGGATGAGGGACATAATAGTAAAAGTGCTAAAAAAAATAACTGGTATTCACGGAGTAATCGGAAATACTCGGTCAAGAAAAGAACCCATAGATGAAAATTGAGTAAACCCCTATATCACTCCTTGACTTTTTTAGCGTCATATACTTTAGTCCCTGAGATTTTAAAACGTCTCCGTTAATTCTTGACATTTATCTTCGTCATTCACTTTAGTCCAAAATGGTTAACGACGTTAAAATTGTGCTGACGTGTCACGTAAATGACACTTTGGATTCAAATTAGTCCCTGTAATACTAAGAATCATTCACTTTAGTCCCTAAAATGATTTTGTGTATGGAATGACAAGTTCTTAGTAACATTATGGAGAAAAGAAAGTTCTGACTCTTTTCTATTAGATCTAATTAGTTTATAACCATTTTTATTAGATCTAATTAGTTTATAACCATTTTTCCCTTCATAAATAGTTAATATTTTCTAATGATGTTCTATGTACTGAATAAATTGAATTCTCAAGTATTATCTTCTTTGTAAGTAAATATGAACGTGGAAATGTTTAATTTTAAATTGGTTATTTATCAATAATACTTGACAACTAGTTGACACTGTCTGTACTAAATCCAATGCTTTAAGCTATATATCTCTCAATAAACAGCAAATTTATCACCAAAATAACTTAAAAATTGTAAAACATAGCTAGTTTCTTTTCTCTGAGTGCAATTTCTCAAATGTGACAATCAACATTTAATTGAGGGATATAGAGCCATGTTTTACATTTGAGAAATTGCACTCAAAAAAGGAACTTGAGCTATGTTTTACAATCATTAAATTGTTTCGGTGTTAAATTTGCTACTTATTGAGAGATATAAAAATTATATAACTTCATTTTCTAGATAAACATATATCACTTAAAGCATTGGATTTAGTACAAACGATGTCAACCAGTTGTCAGAGATTATTGATAAATAACCAACTTTGAACTAAACATTTCTATGTTCATATTTAATCACAAAGAAGATAATACAACAAGTGAGAATTCAATTTGTTCAATATGGAACATCGTTAGAAAATATTGACTATTTATATAAAGGGAAAAATGGTTAGAACTAATTAGATCTAATAGGAATATAGGTTGGATACAATTAATAAGAGTCGGAACTTTTTATTCTTCATAATGTTGCTAAGAACTTGTCATTCCATTCACAACACCATTTTAGGGACTAAAGTGAATGATTCTTAATATTATAGGGACTAATTTGAATCCAAAGTATCACTTAATGTGACACGTCAGCACTCATTTAACGCCGTCAACCATTTTGGACTAAAGTGAATGACGAAGATAAATGTCAGGGATTAATAAAGACATTTTGAAATCTCAGGGATTAAAGTTCATGACGCTAAAAAGTCGAGGACTGATATGAGGGTTTACTCGATGAGAATTTCTTTATGGGTACCATCGTAAAGGGCACCATAGAAATAAATATTTAATTGACTTAATTACATTTTTTTTTCTATAAGATTAAATATATTTTTAGTCTCTCAATTATAATTAATATATAATTTTTTTATAACCAACGAGGGTTGATTCAAGTGGTACATGTTTGATTCCTTAACCAGGGTATCGAGTTTGAGTCTTATGGATTAAAAAAATCCTCGTTGGAAGAGCTAGCCCCACTATTACATGGATATTCTAGACTCAAACAAAATTGTCTCCCGTGAAAAATACTGGTGGTTTAAAAATATAAATTTTTACAGTTTTTTTAGTAAATTTAATCCCTAAATTTTTTAATATTTTTATTTAAAACTCCTAATTTCTTTTTTATTTAAAATTTTCATTCATTGAATCAATTAAATTGTTTTAAACCTTTTTTTACTTGAAATTTACTTAGCAAAATATGGAACTTTACCTAAAATTAAAAGACATAAAATTTCTCCTTTTCAAATCATAGGCTTGCTTGTCCTTTACATCAAAGGATAAATTTGAATATTGTTTCTTACTATTGATGGGAGAAACCAATTTCTTAATATGTTGGGCTTTATGAGCAATATAAGGACATGTAAAGGCCTAATAAAATGGTATTGTTGCTTTTAGCGACCTAATATTTTTTATTGGTAAAAATGATAGGTTGTATGGGATAAGTTAGGATCACATGTGGGCTAAGCCTACTTTCAACATGTTTGTAAAAATGTGGTCATGGTAAACAATCGATTTTTCAACAATTGAAATCAAATCACTTCAATTAATTGTGTATTTTAACTCATGCATAACTCATTTTTAGCTATTGATTTTAAAATCAATTATATCTAATTGTAAACCAAATGGACACTTTATATATCATAGATTTTATTAAGGGTTTAGTTATGAGTGAGTGGATATGATCGTAGGTAGAGGTGTCAAAACGGGCTACCCGGCTCGGCCCGACCCGCATCGGGTAGAGGGCTTTGTGAGCCGGGCTAAAATACCCAACAAAAATTCGGTCATGTGAAATTAGAATCTATGCTCGACCCTATGTGGGTAGCGGGCTAGTGCGGGCCAGCCCGGTTAAAAACTAATTTATTAAAAAATATTGCTCTTTAAAAATTGTAAACAATTACACTTTTACAAAACTAAAAAATTTACAATATAGTTATAAAAATCATTTAAAAAAATCATCTACCCTAATAAAACACATTCAAATAAATTTACATTTTAAAAACATTGAAACACATTCATCCATCAATCCTATCAAAGTAAAATACATTCAAAACTTGAAGCCTCTTTGAGCTCCTCCTTTGCATTAGTGTCCTGAATGAAAAATAACACAGAAATGAACTTAGATTTTGGCTATTATGTAATGAAAGGTATATATTTATGAAGCTTTGGTTACATATGTAAATATTAACAAATATGATCTTTGATATTGGTATGAATAATAACAATGAATGGAAAAGAAAGAGCATAATTATTTACTTTCATTTTTCTTGCCATCAAGTTCAAGAACTCATCAAATTCAATGGTTCCATTGCCATCTGCATCGACTTTATTTATCATAGCCTGAAGTTCTTCTTCAGTTGGGTTCTGATCCAATGACCAAATGATAGTGGCAAATTCTTCCACAGTAATGCATCTTATTCAAGATTCAAGAAGTCAACCACCAAATGCAATTATTTGATACTGATAAGAATTCTGTCAATTTATAGAAGAATTCAAGTGAATAAAAAGGGCCAGGTACGGGCGGACAACAAAGCACGCGATTTTTTAGTCCAGCCCAGCAAGCAGCAAGTTATTTTTTTTAATTAATTCAGGCTGCCAGGCCCGAACCCGTTTTTGGTTCGGGTTTTTTTCTTCCGGGCTAAAAAGACCGGCAAAAGTATGGGCCTCTAGTTTAAGAGCCCAAGCCCTCCCATTTGGCGGGTTCGGGCAGGTCGGCCCGGTCGAGCTAGCCCAATTTGCTGACTCTAATCATAGGCAAAGCAAATGAACATGAGGGTTTCCTTAAAGGTTATGTGTTGTTGTTGTCTGATAGTGTCGTTTATGGATGCCTTTTGAGATGGCTTCATGAAGGATGACCTATAGAGGGAATGACATGAGGCTTCAAATGTGTGGCTAAATGCATCCATATCTTTTTTATCCATACTAGTTAGTAAAATCTATAATGAGGTTTCCTTATGAGTGGTAAGTGTTCTATTTGTTATATTTCTTTTAATTTTCATTATGTGGGGAGGGACAGTTTTACAGGTAAACTTTGTGTGATCATGACTTAAGTCTTTTATTCAATTTTATCATGTTTAATTTAATTTATATTTTTATTTATTTGTTTGATTTTGAAGCAGTACAATGATTATCATATTTGATTGTGTGTTTGTATTATGATTGCCTTTAATGTAGGGTCGTCAAGTGATAGATTGTAGTTAGTGTGATTATAGGGTGGTAAGCGTGATTTTTTACAATATATTATTCTTATTTTGTCTTTAAGACGCGAATGTAGTGTTATATGTTTATTCTTTGGAGGTTTAAAAGGTCATTTGATTGGTAATGACAAGATTTTGGAAGAATCGTTGGTTGTTGTTGATCCTTGAAGTACAAGGGGTTGGTATTGTTTTTTTCTCATGTGTTGTCATTATTTATGATAACATTTTAAATTTAAATTTCTCTCATTGATATTATGTGTGGGATGTAGAGTTAGGTACTGTGTATACTTATGCGTAGGGATAAGGAGAGATAAACAAAAGTGTCCATCTCCGGCGAAGACGCAACACAACGGTGTCCATGGCCCAACAGGGTGTTCCAACAATGAAGGCTTCAGGCTTGGGATCTTTATTTGGTGATGGGAATATGGATAAGACGAAAAGAAAAGAAAAACAAAAACAAAAGAATGCAATCGTTCCTGAATCATTAGAAAGAAGCAATACAGACATCAACGAAAGTGGAAAATCTCAGACTTTGATCCCAACAAGCAAGGTGGTTGCTACGGTGGGTTATTTAAAATTTGTACCACCGGTGCTACACACCTATTTTACCTTGAATTCCAGGTTAGCTAATCGAATAGGAAAAATAACAATATTTTTAATGTGTAAAATATTATTTTTAATAATTTGCAAAAATTCCCTCTTTTTCTCTTTTCTGTTTATTGTTACTCTGTCTTTAGCTCTCGTGCTTCAGAGAAAGCCTCATTGCAACTCCACTAAATGGTCTTTCGTGGCGTTGGTATCATTACTGAAGATCTCCCATCGAAGGTTTTTTGGTGTTGATTTCGTCCGATCTGTGCTACTTTTTGTGTTTTATGGTAGCTGAAACTTGGCGAGACGAAGGACGAAGGCTATCACAGTGACGATGGCACTTTTTGACAGAGGATGAAGAATCAATAGGTGGATGCCGGGATAGATCTGTTCATTTGTAGTATCGTTGAGTCTGTGAGCCGATATTTGGTCAGATCTGCGATTTTTATCTTGCAGATAATGTGATTTTGTGAAGGCAAAAGGAGGAATTTATTGAAGAACATAAAAATTAAATAGGATATAATGCCCAGAGCAAGTTTGAGATGCTAAGAACCATCTAGAAACAATAGTGGAATGACACTTCGCCTCTCAGGGGCCGAAGCCTCAGCCTTTAAACAATGGGAAGGAATTTCCTTCTCTAAACATTGTCTCCTGTGAAAGTACTGTCAGACGGTTAACCTGATATGGGTATATAGGGGAAGGGTACAACCCATTGTTGCACGACGACATGAACAATTTCTCCATCAAACCAAAACACAAACATCTTTAATTAACTCCTTAAAATGTTATCATCACTTTCTCTTATACTACACCCACACAAATGCAGTCAACCATTAAACCATTCCATTTACATCTCAGAGGTTAATAAACCAATAACAGAGCAAGTTGAATCCACCAAAATCTTTGAAACACCCTCTGCGAACCAAAGGAAGCCACCCAAGGAAGCCTACACCAAAATCTCTAAACTTTACTTCTTCAATGTGTGCGATAGAACTATCACCCCAAGGATTAATTACAAAATATTTAAACTTTGTAATCTAGAAATTGACTTTTAATGATGATGGATATGACAAGTATAAGGTAGTTGATCTACACCATTGAATATTAAATCAATATATCTAACGGTTACAAGTTTGTGAATCATCGGTGGTGCAACTTTTTGGTAACCCACCCTAGACAGCACCAACAACCAAAACTACTGATTTGAATGAACAAAAAATATATTTTAAGTTTCACTTCATTTTTATTTCCCGGGTCTTGGTTGATCCAACTGCAATAATCTAAACTTCTGGAATATTTTGAATAAATGAAATATTTTGAAAAAAAATGGTCTAACCGGGTAGATCTGTGATAGTAGGTCATTTTCACTTGTGTATCATTACACAAATTTACGCTAGAACTCACCTTAATATATGATGACTTTCTTTGATTTCCTTCTATTCTTGCAAAAGAAGAATAGTGGGCCTGTTTGGTTTGCATTTTTATTTCCTGTTTCCATTTCCTGTTTTCTGTTTTCTTGAATTTTACAAAGGAACAACTGGAAATGCTGAAAACAAAAAATCGTCGTTTCCAGCATTTCCAGTTTTTCCTTTGTAAAATTTCAGAAAACAGGAAACATGATGAAAACGGGAAATGGAAACAGGAAATGAAAATGTAAACCAAACAGGCCCTAAACCACTCATTTCAAATTCTCACAAAAGAAATTATTAATGACTAAACTAAAAAACTTGTCCACCACTTTTTTAGGGTCATGTTTAGTCTTTAAGAAATAGAAAATTCCAATATAATCCATGACTTCTTGCTTCGTTTATCACTATGGTTCAACTATGTGTTTTCCGTTAACCTTTTTATTACGTGTCATGTTTAGTGACACTGCATCACACTATTTTTCATTGGGCACAAAAATGATGTTATTGAGGCTGAGACCTTCCAACGAAAGAAGAGAGAAAAAGGGAGTATAAGGAAGCACACGACTGAGTTGAGGTCTTTCAAGCTATAAATTTGACTGTTAGAGTTGAGGTCTTTCAAGCTATAAATTTGTCAAAACCAGGTCATTTTTGTGTCACAATGGACGTTATAGTGATAAAAAATGTGACACAGTGATACTAAACGCAACACGCCATTAAAAAAATTAATGGAAAACACATAGTTGAACTATAGTGACAAACAAAGTAAGAAGTTACTAATTATATTTGATTTTTCTATTTCTTAGGAACTACATACACGACAAGACTGTAAAAAAGTCATGGACGTATTTACTACTTTACTAATATATGCATTGATTACGTTGCAAAAGAAAACATTATCATCACATGTGTTGTTACGTTGTAGTATTGAAGAGCCTTGAGTCCCTTAATTATGTGATTATGGGTTCGATGCATGGACCCATATGTACTGAGAAAAATATTGTTTCGAGTAGTCATGTTTTAATGTTTAATAGTATATTAGGAGATTAGTCTCTCACCTATAGAGTGAGATGATACTTTAAAAAAAAAGAAATATTAAATATTTTTTATTTCTCAATATATTTGTGATTAAACTCTCATTTTGGTCCCCGAAAGATTTGGAGACCTTCATATTAGTCTTTGAAAGAAAGAAGTTGCTTTTTCCATCTCTAAAAGATGAAAAGTTATTCAATTTAGCCCTTGAAAAATGAAAAGTCATTCACTTTATTCCTTGAAAGATTTTTTAAAATGCCAATATAGTCCCTAAAAAGGATTAAATTGAATGATTTTTTCATCGTTCAGGGACAAAAATGCAATTTCCATGTTTCAAGACTAATGTGACCGATTCAAATATTTCACGGACCAAATTGAGGGTTTACTCCTTTATTTTTTAATTTGTTAATAATAAATATAAATATTTAACAAGAATAAAAACATTAAATGGAGAGTCAACAAATATTTAATGATTTCTTTTTAAAAAATGTACAAAATTACCCATTAAAAAGAATTACTATATTAGAATTTACTGAAAATATATGTTTATCTTTATCTTTATCTTTATATATAAAAAAGTAAGGTAGTAAAAGTGGTCTTTGAAATCTAAAGTGAGGACACAATACTTGTTGGACCTTGGCAAGCGTACCAATGTCGCAGCAGTATAATAGTTTTATAAATAAGGATGTCAAACCCACGAGGAACGATTTCAATTAAAATTCGAAGTTTAGCTTACTAAGTATATGTACACAAAGAAGAAAATTTTCATTTGGTTTTTGGTGAAAAAGTTGAAAAAGAAAAACAAGTTCATAAACTAAACAAAAGCAATAAAATTGGATGAAAATAGATTTATAAAGTGGGGATTGAACTCGTCGTTCTCCCTCCTCCGTATTCCGCTAGTTCCTGTATTTACACCCTCTCTAGGTCGATCCCTCAAACCTAAAGGTCCTAAGAATATACCTTTGAATATCGATTTCTCCAATATCCAAACATATATTCACGGATTCATTGACATTGATGCAATACACTAAAGTCGCCTACACCGATTCCTCAAATCTAGAGACCCTAAGAATATACCATTGGATACCGATTCCTCCAATATCCAAACATATATTCCAGCATTAAAAACAAGTATTCAAAGCAATCGATAGATCGAATATCTATTCCTAGAATATTAAACCCACCGAGTAGAAACGTTTAGTTCGAAATCAAAGACTTACCTCCAGGCTAAGAATAGATTTAATAACAAGAACTATCTCGTAAAATAGATTCAAGTGTTAATACAAAACGAAACTACCAATGTCAAATGAAAGTAAAATACAGAAATCTAAATGGAATACATCGAAGTTTGAAGACTTTGTTCAATCCCAGAGGAGGAGGTTAGCCACTCATGGAGGAGGGCAATCCACAAGGTGGAGATGGAAGAGGTGGAGGCACAAACCCTAGCAGAGGAAACTTGGAGAAGAGGACTAGATGTAATAATTATACCAAAGTTTCTCTTTCTTCCTTTTATATTGAGCTCGAAACTGATGAAATTTGTGTGCGTTTCAGCATCAGCTAAGTGAGCTTCAGCGCACTTCATTCTTTTAGAAAAGTATAGCGTACTGCAGCACGCTATCGGGGGCTTTAGCACGCAGTGTGCTTCAGCGCACCAAAGTGTGCTGTAGCGCACCTTAAGAATTGAGTAAGATGGCTTCGAGCTATCTGAATTTTGTGCACTTCAGCACGCGAAAGCGTGTTGCAACGCACTATTTTTAACATGCGCTTCGAGCTGCTTCCTTCTGAACTTGGGGGCTGCAGCGCGCAAAAGTGTGCTGCAGCACACTATATTGAACATGAAGCTTCGAGCTCCTCCCTTTTGAATTTGGGGGCTGCAGCGCGCAAAAGTGCGCTTCAGCACGCTTTAGAAAAAATGCGCATTGGCTTGGGTAGTCTGAATATTGCGTGCTCAAGCCCACAAAAGTGTGCTTGAGCGCACTCTCGAGAAGAGGCAAAGCTCGCTTTCAGACTTTAGCCAGTCTGAAAATTGTGTGCTGCAGCACGCAAAAGCGTGCTTCAGCACACTTTTAGGAAGTACATTTTCTGCTCAAATTTCTTCTTTGGCTGCTTCTGAAATTTCTTTTTCTTTATCCCAAGCCTGAAAAAAGGGTAATTTCCTCATCAAAATAGCTTCAAAACTCCAAAACTAAATTAAAAACTACAAAAACTAAATTCAAGCAATAAAAGGGAAATCAGGGGCTAAATTAAGAACAATTATCATTCCAAAGTGCTAAAATTATACCCTAAAATTACTAATTCTAAGCACTTGTCAATACTAAATTTCTTTAAGAAAAACTTCTAAAAATAGAAAGTTTCTTTTACATTTTAAATGATTAATGTTATGCATCACCATTAATTAACTATAGTAATTATATTAAAGTAAATATCACTATAAAAATAATAAATAATAATAATAAATATAAATAATGATAATTTAAACATATTTGATAGTTTTAAAAAATAAAAAATAAGAAATTTAAAACATTTTCAAACACTTAAAAAACCATTTTATAATTATGTTGATAGTAATTATAGTAATTATTTAATTATAGTTATTTTTTATATAAAAACTCAATATTATTTAATGCCCATTTTAACAATTTCAATATTAAAAAAATAAAGGTTTGTAACATAAATAAAAATATACTATGAAATTTAAAATAATATTAAAAATTATTTAATAATTACATTAATAATAATTATAATAATTATTTAATTAGTATTCTTCTATGGGTTACCATTTTTGTTTAAAAGTCTTTGTGACCTAGGATCAAGAACAACTTTTCTTAGTTTTCATACTTTGCAAATGTTAAAGTCCCTACTAAATATTTGAAAAAAAATTAAATTGTGATTGGTTATGATAATCTTTATTTGGTTTCTGAGTTTTTTTATTTTAATTTTATTTTTGACGGTGATAAATGAAAAATTGAAAATGTTGCAGAATTTCGTTAATTAATTAGTGGCTTATATGTGTATGTGTTGCAACAACTTAATTGTTTTGAAAAATTTTACTTGATAGGAAATTAAAATTTGATTTGGTTATAGGTAAAACTAGCTAGCAAAGTTTTTACGTGGTCCATGAACTGAGCAATGCCTATAACCAATAAAATTTAAGTTTTATTCAATTGTACTGCCAAATGCGAGCATATATAAGTTGGATAGAAAATTATTGGTATTTAGAAAGAAATATTATAGTTTGGTCTATTTGAATTTAAACCTTGAAATAAAATAATGAATTTTACGTCTGAAAGTAAATCCAAGAATTTTAAAATTTTATCCTATACAAGAGGCATTCTTGGAGCACTAGAAAGAATACTCTAAAAGACCATTCATTTTTTTTTTACATCATGTACTAGAGGCATTCCATAAGCAATAGAAAAAATCTCACTAAGAGGTCATTCAATAAGCATTAGAGATAACACGTTATATATTATATTGTATGAATTTGTTATTATAGATCAGATAACAAATCAAATAAAATAAAATCTTTTCAAATAAATAAAAAGGAAAATACTATAAGATATAAGAGTGTGCTAAGAATAAGATACGTAATAATTTAATTTATCACTCTTTTTGATAAATGAGAATAGATAATATTAATCATAAGTGAATCTCTTTGGAGAAAAATTCTTTCTGTATGAAAGGGGATATGAGAGGGAAAGTTTCAAAAATTGGTCAATTTCATGGATATGTGCAAAAAATATAAATATGATTTCCATGGAAAGAGAGTTGATAGAGAGTATGATTCAAAATGGTGGTGAGACATATTTTCAGTTAGATAATAAATCGGTTATGAGGAGAAATTATATGACAAATAGTTATCTACCTTAAAAAAAGTTAGTTATCCCATTAAAAATGTAATATATAAAAAATTCTTTGACAAACTACAAAAAAATAAATAATAGTTCATTTTTTAAAAATGTACTTTTGAAACTTTTAAAATGTTTAAATAATCATATTTTTGGAAAATATTATGTAATGAATAAATTAAAATAATTTTAAAAGTTACTATGATTTTTAACTTCTTTTATAGATATAATTTAAAATATGATTTAATGGATATACACGGATAATATAAAAAAGTTTACATGTTTGGGTGGAATGAAAGATAAAAGGGAAGTATCTTGAGTTGGTTGGATATATTGTGCAATTGAAAAATTGAGGCAGGGATAAAAATAAAAGATGAATAGAGAAAAATAATCATTCACGTTAATATGCAAATTTTAACTTTCATATATTATGAATTCTATTTATTAAAAAATTATTATATGTCTTTTATTCTATCAAATTATTATTGTATGTCTAATATGACAAAAATGCCCCGTGTATGACACGAGTACACGACTAGTAATAATTAATGGGTAATTGTTTTTGATAATTTTTTCTTACTAGAAATTATAATTTTTATATTTTAAATAAGTTAGATATATAGCTCAATATTAATAAATAATTATTAAAAAAATTAATTCTCACTTAAAAATAAAAGATATGAGAAGTGCTAGCAACACACTCTCTCCAACACACTCCATGTGATTGGTTAAAATTCACATGAGTCCCACCAAATTATATGGGCCCACAACCAATATGGTGGGACCCATGTGAATTTTAACCAAAAAAAAGTGTATTCTTCATTTTTATTTTATTTTTTTTACTTTTAAAATTTAGTACATCCAAAATAGAAAAACTTCCAAATTCAAAGAACACGAGTATTTACAATTACCTAGCCCGAACATACGAGTGGGCTTTTCATTTTTATTTCAATTCTTAACTAATTTCTAAAATACCATTTTATAAGAAACATTTCTAACACCAAAATCCAAATTTCATCTATTTTTTTCTCTGGATAATAAATCCCCTATTCTTTCCAGCTCAGTCTTTTCTTGTACAAAACATCATTAGACTTTCACAAAATCGCATTGAATCAACCGAAAACATAAAATATAATTCATGGCTCCATGCTTTTGCAGCGTTGCACCTTTTTCCTTTCGTTTTTTGATTTTGGAAAAATAGAACTCATTCTGTGTTTGGTTTACTTGGGTAGAAAGAAAGCTGACCAACAGAGGAAATTCTGAAGAAAAAGAAAAATACCCCCTCTCCCCCAATTATGCTTTATCAAATGGCAAATGCTTATTTTTTCTTTCCAATTTCCATCTTTTATATAAATGGGGATGGGCTATCAATTTCATTCTCTCTTGTTTATTGCAAATTGGACTGATTTGCTCCTCAGTTAACTTGCTTTAGAGCTTGAAAGGTTAAGGGGAGTCCATGACCCACCCAATTTCTAGCAGGTATGATTTTTCCTTGTAGTTCGGTGTTGACGTTGTTTGTTTGGCTATTCAACTCTCTTTTTTTATTATTTTTCTCTCAAATGTTTTCTGGTTATTAACTGAGGTTGGACTTGGTTTTGGCCACATTGAAAAGAAGGAAAAAAAAAAAAAAAAGAATAACAACAAGAAGAAGATCGACATCATACACTCTGTATAGTTTGCTTTTGTATGTGTTTCAGATATATAGTAATTTGTCAAGAGTAACGATTGCTTTGATTTGATGGTGCTAACGCTGCTCATGGCAATAGTGGCAATGTCAAAGGTTATTTTACACACACACACACACAAATATATACATAGACAGAGAGAGAGAAAGAGGAATTAACATCCCTGCTTGCATATGTGAGTAGATTTTGGTTTCATACTAAAGAAATCATTGATACTGGTCATTTAGTTCTTGACTCTTGTATAATCAATCACAGGCTCACAGCTAATAGGAAAAACATTTTATTCTAGTAAGACAGGTCATTATTACATATGGATAGTCATATGAATTCAAGATGAGATGGACTATTAACAAGATGGGGAGGAAAAAAAAGCCAGAATGGTAGAACTAAGGAAGCCTCAGTACACATACAAATCGTGTTGATATTGGCTAGGTTGTAAGCCCTTGGAAGCCTAATAAATAAAATTCTTCTAGATAAACATTTGTAGTTTGATTTTATACGAAGGTTGTAAATGCATGTTAACAAAATTCAGCTCAGTATTATTTGGAACTTCTGCATACACGGATTGAGAAATCTATGGCTTCACTGAACATTTAGATCATATGCACTTTTTTCTTGTACATTTATATATTTTACAGTCAAAGGTTTAGCATGATACCTGCATGTGCCAACATCTTTGTTAATGTATATCCTAAATTATTTTCCTTTCACAGTTGTAACTGTTGAGAGATGGAGGATCCACACAACTACAAGGATGATGAGCTAGTCTTAGGACACCGACTTTCTCAATCAGCAAATAGTCATATGGAACCTAAATTTCAGAATTTTACATCTGAGAGACAGGGTGATTCAATTTCTATTCCAATGAACAGTATATGTTGTCATGGGAATGACACCAATATTTTGGGATACTGTAATTCTTTATTGAATGAAAGAAGAACAGTTACAGAGGCAAATGGCAATGTTAATAGCTATTTTCAGCAAAATCAAGGTGCGAGTAGGTGGGAAAGGTCAGGGAAGTTTTCTTCTGTAAATGGAGGAAACAGGAATGGTTGGTTAGGTGACAAAAATTCTGTTAAAAATGGCCACTTATCTGGGGTGGTGGGAATGCGATATGATTCTTATAGTACAACCTGCCCAAGACATTGTGATCACAGAGCAAATCAAGCAACCAACTCTAAAATTTTGCATTTAGTTAATCCTCAGGTGACTCTTGTCTTAAACTAAAAAAAAAAAGTTTTTCCTCACATATATATTGTCATAGATACATTGTTATATATAAGTCACATTTAAATATGCTTTTAATATTAGATTCTGAACAAAACTTGATGGTTGACTACTTTAGAAGGTTTTAGCAATTATTTATCACTTTGAGTATCTCATTTGCAGTTCCATAACATTCATAATGGGGATGCTAAAAGCTTGGTTACAAGAATATCCTCATTTCTATGCTTGCATATTCCTGGAGTCATAAGCCCTCATGCTGAAGCTGTACAGCAGTGGAACAGATTTTTTGTCATTGCTTGTTTAGTGGCAATTTTTGTTGATCCGTTGTTTTTCTTCATGCTATCAGCAATAAAGGTACAGTAATTTCTCCTTTTTATTTCTAAGGAAAAATATAGAATAGGAGTTGTTGATATTGACTCATTTGAGTATTTGACTGTATATTGTTGGTACTTGTTTCTATGATAATAAGTTTCTGCAAGGTTTGAGTGTAGACTTGTGTATTGGTGGTGGTACTATACTCCTCATCTGAGTTTCATTTGTAGAATGCATGATATGTCTCAGAATTTAAACAATTAATAAAACATCTAATGAAGTATTCCAATAGATCTAGAGGCAATGAATATATTTGTTGCTAAGTTATGGAATACTCTGGAGGATTCAAGTTCCACATTGTAATACATATATGTTTCAACATTATTTTCAGTTTAAAGTGGTTTACTTTAATCTTTGATTTGAAGATATTATCACTATTAATATACTGCGCTTCCCAAAAAGAAAGGAAAAGTACATGAGAATAATTTCTACATTATAAGAAAGTGATCCTCTTCTCGCGCTGCATTCATCCTGAGTTGAAGCAGTTATATCAACCGTGAATTTTGAGGATATTATCTGATTTTAATATCTGTGAAATAGTAGTTTTGGTGAATCTTTATGCTAACAACGTGAATACTCTAATCATCTAATGAAATAGTGATCTTCCAATATATTTGTAGTGTGACATTTGAGTACTGAAATTTGTGGTAATTGTTATCGATTTATCAATAATATTGCACTAATATACTAGTGACTTTTATGCCAATGCTTCCCAACATGGCTGGTAATTTTTTGTTTTTGGTGTTCTCTGATTATTATCACCTTATATGAGGGTACTTACAGTTACGGATTCTGTATTTTTTCCCAGCCTTAATAAACATGTTTCTTTCATGAGCTCTAGAGTTGTGAACTTGTGATGATAAAAATAAATTGAATGTGTTTGGCTACTTCAGTTTCTGCATTTTCTTTTATATTTACGCAGTTCTTCCGTGCCTTGTACAGGACAGTAAATGCATAGTTATTGATTCAGCCACTAGTCCCACTACAATAGCAATTGTAATTTTTAGAAGCATGACCGATGTTATATACTTCTTGCACATACTTCTCCAGGTAAATGCTAATCGCTTCTCCCTTTCATTTCATTTTTTCCCATGGTTGATTTGATTGGTAAAACTTTGAGGAAGAGGAATAGGATCTTATTGGAAGTAGTGTGGTAGAAAAAATATCTTATAGTGTGGAGGCAGACATGTCAGCAACTAGATTGTAAAGTAAGGATAAAATATTAGAACTTAATAGCTTTGTTATAGTATAAGGAAACAAATAAAGTATGCTCCATACTTCTACTGAGGGGCAGGGTAAATTAATATTGATAAAATAATCTAAATCTAAAGTAGCCTTTGATGGAAGAAAATTGGCGTAAGTTGTAGAACTGAGATAATCATTTAGGGTGGCGATGTGAAACCAACCTGCTTAGACACATTTCCTTCCGTTGACCTCAGATTTATGATATGTCAATGCTATATTTGTTGTATGCATGACTAAATATGCAACACTGTGCCATAATTGGATAGGATAAACTCTAAATCACTGAAAATATGTCTGATTTGTCCCTTTGCAGTTTAGGTTGGCTTTTGTGGCTCCTGAGTCTAGAGTGGTTGGTGCAGGAGAGGTGGTTGAACATCCAAAAAAAATTGCACTCAATTACCTTAGTGGCTACTTTCTCATTGATATATTTAATGTAATGCCAGTTCCTCAGGTGAGTGTCCTTCTAAAACATGTTATTTCTAGTAATAAATATGTTCTCTTCTTTTTTTGACATATTGCAATTTAAATTTCTCATTTTCAGCTAAACTAATGAAAGTTGGGCATTTATCTATACCATCATACTAGACATTTGATTTGAGAATCACTTTTGGTTTGATTCCTACCCTTGGACTTGATTAAATCTATAAGTAAATTTTTTTATCTTTACTTAAACATACAAACTTAATATTGTAGTGTTTAGAATGTCACACTTTAAAATTCTTTCCCCCTCTAACTCTGACCCCCAAAAGAGGAAGGATGCTCAAAAGTATCTCAATTTGACTTTGAAATGTATTATCATTTTGTACAAACTGAGTACCATGCCTTTTGGTTCAGTTTCATCAGGCACTGAGCATGAGAGAAAGAAAAGAATTAGAAATCAATGCCTTAACTACTGAGAAATTTTCATAGTCTGTATCTGGAATTTGGTGTGTAAGGATAACTGATGTCATGAGCCAAGAGTCAGAAACCTGGTCTTGATCCATTCAAGTGGTCATGCACTTCACGAAATGTATAAAAGCGCGGGGTGCTTATGGATCTTATAATGTGTCTGTCATCATTCTAATATACATGTGATACAAGATTTAAATAATGCATTGTTGCTTGCCATTTTCTTTTAATGAAAAAAGCTTGTCTGTGCATCTTAAACTCTGTTGTCTAGGGATCTGTTATTTCTCTGAAATGAGTTGATTTATATTTCCCTGAAGATTTATCTTCTTTCTACCACTGCATAATTTATCTTTCCTAATATTTTTTTGCAGATTATATTATTTATCCTACCAAAATTCTTTGGATCTTTTGGAGCTGGAGCTAATACTGAAAAAAATATCTTACGGGTTTCTATTCTTATTCAATACCTTCCCAGACTGTGTAGGTTTCTTACTTTGATTGCTAGGCAGACTCCAAGTGGATTCATTTTTGAGTCAGCGTGGGGAAATTTCATTATCAATCTTCTAATTTATATGTTGTCTGCCCATGTTGTGGGTTCATGCTGGTATCTCTTTGGGTTACAGGTGAGTCTAGGTCATTACACCATAAATATTCTTTTAACTGTCTCTGGGATAATGTGCTGCTCTTAGTCTTTAACAATTTACTGTAAATACTTTCTTTTTTTCAGGGATTCACATTTAGTTGTTATGCATAACTTAATAGCTATTAACCCTCAGATTAGAATCAACAAACACTACAGGATTAATACATGGAGATAATTCTCTTTTAAAATGAATATCAGATTGATCTAGTCATCAGATGACAAGGATATCTACAGGACATTCTTCCGTAGTTATCACCATGACGTGATTTATTTTTTACTTGCATTATACTAATATTACTATTGAGCTTTAAAATTTTTTGTACATTGGACACAATATACTATACTAGCAGCTATTATTTTTAATGAGTTTAAAGCTAACAAGGCTGTTGATTTCCTTCCAGAACTTCTTGTGGATGTTAATATTAATAGCATATCCTTTACTAGGAGCTATGTTCTTAATGTTTTCAAGTATTGTTTCAATATTGAATACATACATTGATAGATGATAAATTTAAATTTAATTATTTTTCCGACAGATGATGCTCAACCCTTAATTTATATTTCTATTCTTTCTCCTGTTGTTCATCCAGAGAGTTAACCAATGCCTTCGAGATGCTTGCCATAGCTCCAACTTTGAGTCATGCATGAGGTTCATAGATTGTGGGAATGGGAATGCTAGAGACAGTTTCCTTGTTGATCCAATGTGGAGTATATGGATAAATGATGCCAATGGTAGTGCTTGTTTTCAGAAAGATGGTTTCCCATATGGAATTTATTCTGAAGCTGTTGGTCTTACCACTATAAATGATAGACCGTTTACTAAAAATATGTCTATTCATTGTTTTGGGGATTCCAGGTATTCAATTGTTTTACTTTTTCTGTAGTCCTTACATTTAGATGCATGTCAGTTTGCATACTTAGCCAGCATTGAAGTATGTTTTTTTAAGTTTTTCACCTAGCCTTAAAAATAGTTTTAAAACTCTAGCCCCGTCATTGTACCCAATTTTTTTTTTTTTTTTAAATGAACATTAGAACAACTTGTTAAATTGTTGTCAATCCTCGAGGCAGGAGCCATACTTTTGATACCCTCCTAACTAATTTTTTCTGCTTTGACTTTATTTCAATTATCATGTGCTGATTATCCTCTATTAATGTTATATTTATACTGCTCATTTTGATCAACTGAGGACCAAGAAATTCCTAATTTATCGTAGTATAAAACATTGTTTTTGGAAGTTTCATGGTTTAAATTTTTGACATAAAAAACAATCGCAGAGGTTATTTGTAAATTGAATAACTGCATACTTCTTAGCTAATACTAAATGAGAAGCCGAAGTACACATATGAAAAATTTGATGGGTCTTCTTATGTCTTTTTGCAAAGCAAATCAGCACTCTAGCTGGAAATCTAGTTCCAAGCAACTTCATTTGGGAGGTTCTTTTCACCATGGCTATTATTGGGCTAGGCCTTTTGCTCTTTGCTCTCCTCATAGGAAATATGCAGAACTTTCTTCAGGCTCTTGGACAGAGGTATAATTTTCAAAGTGGTTTCTCTCCCTTGGGCATGGCATGGAGGTCTTAGGTTTCTGCATAGTAGAGTCAGTGCATCCCTAATTACGGATAGTGAAAACTATTTATTTTTATCAAATATCAGTTACATGTACAGGAAGCTGCATTGATTGTAATTTCCTAGCTTGAAGAGTAAACTGTTCTTATGCTTTATGTCAAAGAAACCTTGGTTGTAATAGGTGGCTTAAAGCTATCTCAACCAAAGTTGAAAGTCCTAGGAGATTAAAATTTTTGGCATATTAACATTTCCCATGAGGTGTGGATGGATCCAATAGGAAGTATCTAGATTTTCTTCAGGGATTCATCAATTACCTCTATATGCTGAGCTATATTGTTTCTATTTCCTTTCTAATTGAAGATTATGTTAGCTTCTTTTTTAGATGGGATGGGGTGTTTGATTTTGTATCAGGAGATTGGAAATGTCATTAAGACAACGGGATTATGAGCAGTGGATGAGCCATCGATGCTTGCCAGAAGAACTAAGAAGGTATGTTATTTTATTCTGCAATATAATGTATCTGCAGTGATGATACTCATACCTACTGTAAACTAGATTTTCTGGTGTAATTCTGTGCTTATATAATGCAGTTGTTGGAATTATGGGGCATAGATAGGGTAATACTCAGAACAATAAGATTACAATGTTATGTAATAATGTGGTGTCACAATGGCTACTTGCCCACAATGGAGTATTTTAAAATCTGAATGTTGTGTTATGACTTTATCTAAATGCAATTTTATCATCATATATATGTGCCATAAATGCTGCACCAAACAGTTAGTGGGGAGAACTTATGTCATTGCCCTATCATGCAGGCAAGTGAGGAATGCTGAACGGTACAACTGGGTTGCCACCAGAGGGGTAAATGAAGAAATGCTTTTGGAGAATCTGCCTGAAGAACTTCAAAGAGATATAAGACGCCATCTCTTCAAATTTGTGAAGAAGGTGAGTGTCACATTATTAAAGTCGCATAATGCACTTCTTTTGATTACATAATAATGCGTTTGTAGTGTTTGCATGTTAGATTATATTAAATAGCCATGATGATGTGATTGTATTTCTCTGCTTCAGTTTAAGCGGTGCATTAGTAGAGAACAAAAATATTTCTACTGAAAAACTTTGAATAGAAATACTTTTTTCTTGACTAGTTTGTTTGTTTTTTTTCACAAAATAACTGACACTTTTGCACCACGTAGGTATATCCAGCTGAGTTCCAGTAATATCTGTATCATGTCTTGAACCTGCATTACTGTTTTTTTTTTTTTTGTTGACTATTGCACCCTTGTCACCACCACTTGTGGGGCTTAAGTTGATCACACCATGCTCATTCCTAATGTAACAGATAATTATGCTGAATATTAGTTTGTGGGTCCTCTTATTGATTGTAAGAATTATCTCTGACAAAATTTGGGAAAGTCTAGGCTGATCATCATGCTTTATGCACAGCACAGAACTGAATAAAAATGTCCAAACTCCAAACTAATTAGAAGATCACAAGCTTTCTTTAGAATGCTATAAGTATTAAACCATTTATGATTATGTGACTGTACCTAAGAGCTAATGCTTTTTAAGAGAGTTCATCCTTGTTACTATAAACTCTATAATGAGCTTCTTATCACAACTTAACTTACATTGGAATGCATATGCACACCTCAAGCCCACACGATCTGAAGGAGTTACAATATAGTTGTATGGCTAGGATCACTATTGTGAACCCCCCCTCCCATGCATATACATGCACATGTTAACATCTTTGTATAAATATAAGCATAACACATTTAAATACATCATTTGAGGAATAAAAATATCATGCAGGTTCGGATATTTTCCATGATGGATGATCAAGTCATTGATGCTATTTGTGAGAGACTAAAGCTGAAGATATTCATTGAAGAAAGCAAAATTCTGTATCCTGGTGGTCCAATTGACAAGATGATTTTTATTATACGAGGAAAAGTGGAGAGCATTGAAGATAAAACCACAATTTGCTTATCTGAGGGGGATTTTTGTGGCGAGGAACTTCTCACATGGTGCCTAGAGCATTATTCAGTAAATAGAAGTACAGTCTCTATTAACTACTTTTTGAACACTTCCAAAGTGATGGTTGACTTAGCTTTGTATAATCAGGTCTTTGAACCCTTCTAGGGAAAGACTTTCAAGCAATAATGTAGTTTGATTTTTTATTTCATTTTGCCCTTAGTTTAATCAAATACTGATTCTGTTGCAGATGGGAGAAAAGTAAGGATTACAGGACAGAGACTGCTAAGCAACAGAACAGTTAGATGCTTAACTAATGTGGAAGCATTTGTACTTCAAGTTTCAGATCTTGAAGGGGTCACTAGTCTTTATGCTAGATTTTTGCGGAATCAACATGTTCAAGGAGCTATCAGGTGAGTGTCTGCTACATAATAATTCAGGTTCGATTAATGTCTTTCATTTAGTAAGACTAATTAAGAACTTGGTAATAGCAACATTCTTTTGGTTCTTGGCTTTCATACTCTCCTAGCTATTAAAAACTCAAGAGAAATTGCCATTGAGTTTGTAGCTCAATTAGCACTGTCCTTAGTCTCCAAGAATGGTGTACGTGATGATGTTAGAAGTTCAATCCACTACTATATATGATAAAATAAGTTAACAATATACTATCTAACACAGTCTCAAACTATAATAAGGTGATCTTAAATTAAAATCTTCCATGTTTTGATTTATCTTTTCTGTTTTGAAATATATAAAATTTGCCTTTAACATTTTAAATTAGCCGCTTATGATTGGTTTACATACTTGTGGTAGGTATGAATCACCCTACTGGAGGGCTTTTGCAGCAAGATGCATTCAAGTAACATGGAGATACAACAGGAAACGTCGACAACGGGAACATGCTGAAACTATTGATAAAATATGGGAATAAAAAGATGAACGAGTTCGGTCAAGCACCAGACTTATCAAATACTAGTCCATTTGAGTTTATATCCAAGTTATATTCCTAATAGGACTAACATACTTTTATAATCATAGTCTCCCGAGCTTTTTTTCCATGCATATAGCAAGCGCATCGCGCTTCATATATTGTGTATATATATTCAATCGGTATAGGATGTGAAGCACAAATCTTCATCCCAGCCAGATGCTTCTATATTCCATAGAAAGGTCATGTTAGAATTGGATGGCTGCTTGAACAATCACATATGCAAGTTTATATTAGAGAAAATCTCAACAATAAATTGTAGTGACAGTTGTAATTACTATTAGGGGTTATTAGATTTTGGACTGGGTCTAACTCAACTCCAAAAGCTAGCTTGTAAGGTGAGGACTGCTCAAGACTTATATACTATTAAATGACTTATCTCTAGGCAATGTGGGACTTTCCATGGCCTTATCTCTAGGCAATGTGGGACTTTCCAACACACCCCCTCACGCCCCGGGCTGGACATCTAGAGCGTGGACACATCAAGGGGTGGGGGCCCAATAACAACGAATCATATAGGATAGGCTCTAAAATCATCTTAGATTTTGGACCTGGGTCTAACTCAATCCCAAAAGCTAGCTTGTAGGGTGAGGATTGCCCAAGGCTTATATACCACAATTTGGCCTTATCTCTAGGCAATGTGGGACTCTTAGAGGGGTATTCACGTATTGGATTAGATTGATTTTAAAGAGAAAAGTCATTTGATCCAAAATCTTGGTTTTAGTCCTTTTTTTTTCTTTGAGTAAATAAATATTAAAATGTAGGGTTAAATATATTTTTGGTCTATGAAGCTTTTAGTCTTCACTATAAGTTACGTTCCATTAAGTGATGATGCAGTCATGTTTCTTGTAAATTTTTTTATAGATTTTCCTTCGAACGCTTTTGCGAATTTCAAATTTTGTAGGAAATTTCATGTAAAATTTGAAATTTTGAGGAAATTTCCTACCAATTTTTCTACAGTAAAGGAGAGAAATTATACAACATTTTTACTTAAAAAATTGGTGGTAATTTAAAAATTTATTGCAAATGATTTTTTTAGAGAAAAAATTTATAGAAAGTTTCCTGTGAATTTTTATTTAGGAATAGCCGCAATGGAATTGTAAGAGTGATTTATTGAAGGATGAGAACCGGAAACATGTGGTTTTAAAAAATGAATGATCAAAATTTAAGAAAAAAATAAAAGAAGGAACAAAACTATATTTCGTTATATTTTCAAGAACTAAAAAATATATTTAACCCTAAAACAATATAATAAGTATGCACTGACAGTGTAAAAAAGTTTTACACCATCATCCAATGATGTGCTGCCACATCATTTATTAAATTTAATAACACATGAGGTGTAATACTCATTAATTGATGTGACAACGCATCATTGGATGACAGTGTAAAACTTTTTTATATTGTCAGTGTATAGTAATTAAACTCTTTAATGAATGTGACGTTATTAAATTCATTAAATGATGTGGCAATATATCATTAGATGTTTGTATAAAATTTTTTATACTGATAATGTATATATATTAAATTCATTTATAAAACTTTGTACAATATATTAATGTCTGAATGTAAATTAAAATTCCATACATAACTTATCCGTGCGTTGCAGGAGCTTTCAAATTTGATACATAAAGCTAACATAATACTCGTCTTACAATATAATGTAATAATAATATCATGTTAATGTCTTTAAATATCTGTTTTTTTTTTAAGATCACATGTATATTTTAATGAAGACAATACTATTCAAGTTGGATATGAACTTTATAGGTGACAAACTTAAGATTATGAGTTAAGCTGTAACAGTTCCTTGTTAGCTGAATTACATGCTCGTGGTATTTAAATATTTGTTTTGATATAACATAATAGTTCATATTCTAATTATTTGTTAGTACAATTATCATGAAATCTTGTGCTAGACAAATCACTAGAATAATTTGATTTTTATTAGAGATATTATAATACTTTTTTGAACTGGTAATCTAATTGATTGTCAAATAATTAATAATATCACCAAAAGTTAGTCATATAAAATTTCATTGAAATAAAATACTAATTCCCTGAAAAGAATGTTGAGGATCCTCCAGCAGAGTCCAATTTTGTCAGTAGTTATAGCTGTTTCATTGTATTGTATTCATAACAGAATCATAGAATAGAAGCCCAATCCTCTCCCATTACCAACGGTTTTCTTCTCTTCTCACAGAAATTATTCTCTCTCTGTGTTTACTCAGTGACTGATCAAGAAGCTCTTTTGTTTTGGGCTCGTGCCCACCAAAAGATTTCTCCCAACTTCCATTCTTTATCCCCCCAAAGATCCAAACCCAGAACAGAAGATCTCTCCTCTCCATTTTCTGTCTTCTGCCGTCACATTTCATCATTTTCTCGGAAAATACAGTTTAGTTTCCGAGAAAATAAAAGAAAAACACATCAAAAGAGGAAGCTGGAGAAGGGTTGGAATATGAGGCGAAGAGCTGCGGATTTTCGAAGGCCAGTGCGAAGGAGCGTTCAGGATGTGGCGTGCTGGGCATTGTGTAGCGTAGTGGTTGTTTTCTTTATTTATATTTTCACAGAAGGGAGCAACAACGAGTCGACACCCCATTTCTCCAGGGTATAAATAATGTTTTATCTTTTTAATTTTCTGTTATGGTTTGCGTTTTCTCAATCAGAATATAAATTTCTGTTTGGTAAAATGTGTGGGAAGAAGTATGCAAATTGATTCTTTTTTCCTTCTTGTTTGAATTTTTGACAGAGTCTTAAAGTTTAAAAAAGTAATCAATTTTGTATTTTTGGAGTTACGTATTATGTATCTCTAGGAGATTGTATCAGCTGGATATGGTTGCTTGTCAATGTCACTCTTTGTAATTTGTATAGAGAGAATTACAATGTCTTTATGTGAGCGGTGAGACTTAGGAATAATCAATAATGGTAATGGTGACTGTTGATGGGATGAGATTAGTGTATTTTTGTATATATCTTTCCTCTTATTTTTTTGTTCTTTGTAATGTTTGTTATTAATATCAGATCATCTTGATTTTCTTGGATTCATCATTTATTCATTATATTTATGTGCAGCAATTGACAAATTTAAACTATGCCAGAATATTTTTGTTCACTGTTCTTTATGTGTTACTTTATAATGTTTGGGAATTGGTAGGAGGAAGGGTTAAGGGGTGAACTGAATCGAATATACTAGTTTGAATGACAAAAGATATAGGCTATAAATTTCCATTGAACAGGGCTCATTTTTTATATGTCAGAACTTGAGCGCTTAATAATTTGGAATAGCAGTGTTATGCTGACTAAATGTTACATACTGCTGGATTTTTTAATACATCAACTAGAGCACAATTTATTTTTTAATACATGTGTTGTCACATTTGCAAGTTCACAATATTATATTTGCTAGCATCGACACCATCAACTTTACAGCAGGCAAATTGTTCTTGTTCCCCTCTCTTGGAAGTGAAGACAAAAGCTTCACATAACCATTGGGGTCAATCCATAACTTGCAACCACTCAGTGCTAAAATTCTTAAATTTTGTTTCAAAGATATAACTGCATATCATTGTTCCAGATTTTGTTCAGAATCATTGCTACCAAGCTTATTGGTGAACCTGTTCATGCAATAACAAGATCAGTATTGTTTCCAAATGATGCACTTGATCAAGTTTATGCTTCATTTCTTATTATGAAGTCAAAGCATTATAAATTGTATCAAGTTCTTGTGGGAGGGAGAAAGTCAGATAAGGTCCTTATTGTCCCTTTCTTACTAATAGATCATATCTCATGTTATGCAGAGAACATTCAGGCATGATAGGGTCATAGAAGGCTTTAATATTACCGAAGAGATGTTAAGCCCTAACTCAGTGGCCAGACAACTGAATGATCAGATATCTCTAGCAAAAGCTTTTGTTGTAATTGCCAAAGAAAATAATAATCACCAGTTTGCTTGGGAATTAAGTGCCCAGATCCGCATTGCACAGATTTTCCTCTCAAATGCTGCCACTAGGCGTGCTCCTTTAACTATCAAGGAATCGGAACATGCTATTCATGACATGGCACTATTGCTATATCAGGCCCAGGAGCTTCATTATGACAGTGCAACCGTGATCATGAGACTGAAAGCAAAAATTCAAGCTCTTGAAGAACAGATGAGTTCTGTAAATGAAAAGAGTTCAAAATATGGACAAATAGCTGCTGAAGAAGTCCCAAAGAGCCTATACTGCCTTGGTGTCCGGTTGACCACTACATGGTTCAAAAATCTTAGCTTGCAAAAGAAATTGAATGACAAAAGGCTAGTGGAGATGAAGCTTAAGAACAATGATCTTTACCACTTCTGTGTGTTCTCTGATAACATTGTTGCTACTTCAGTTGTGATCAATTCAACTGCAATAAATTCCAAAAATCCAGATATGGTTGTTTTCCACCTTGTCACTGATGAAATAAATTATGCTACAATGAAGGCTTGGTTTTCTATGAATGACTTCCGAGGGGTGACAGTTGAAGTTCAGAAGTTTGAAGACTTCAGTTGGTTAAATGCTTCATATGTTCCTGTGCTCAAGCAACTTCAAGACTCAGAGATACAGAACTACTACTTTAAAGGCAACAATGATGATGGCAGGACACCTATCAAGTTCCGTAATCCTAAATATCTATCCATGCTTAACCACCTGAGGTTCTATATCCCTGAAGTTTTCCCTGCACTGAAGAAGGTGGTGTTCCTTGATGATGATGTTGTGGTTCAGAAGGATCTTTCTGATCTTTTCTCCATTGATTTGAATGGCAATGTTAATGGAGCTGTTGAGACATGCATGGAGACATTTCATAGATACCACAAATATTTGAATTACTCACATCCTCTTATACGAGCACATTTTGATCCTGATGCTTGTGGATGGGCATTTGGGATGAATGTATTTGATTTGGTTCAATGGAGGAATAGGAATGTAACAGGCATCTACCACTATTGGCAGGAAAAGAATGTAGACAGGACATTGTGGAAACTTGGTACCTTGCCACCTGGGTTGTTGACATTTTATGGGTTAACTGAGCCTTTGGATCCATCATGGCATGTTTTGGGTTTTGGCTACACAAATGTTGATCCTCAGTTGATAGAGAGAGGGGCTGTATTGCACTTCAATGGGAATTCTAAACCGTGGTTGAAGATTGGGATGGAAAAGTACAAGCCCTTGTGGGAAAAATATGTGGATTATTCTCACCCTTTGTTGCAACAATGCAATTTTCATTGATTTTCAACTGCGTTATTGTAGTTGGTACTTTAAAAAAAGATTAGGAATGACAAGTAGTAGCCAATAGTTATTCATGTATTTTTTACAATTCAGAATGAAGAGCAGTGACCAATCATTCTTGATCCATTTTAGTCTTGAAACTTTTGAGAGGGTACAATGAATGAAGGATCCAATATCCACATTAACATGCCATTGGCATCAAAGTTTTAAAGAGTTATGCCAATGTCAATTGACTGTTAACATTTTTTTTAATAAAGGATAACCAGGTGAAAAACCATTTGTTCCAATCATGTTTTTTTTACCACCATTAAATTTCATTGATTAATTTTACAGAATTAGAAATTGAAGTTTTTATTTATTCTGTTCGGCAAGACACTGTTTTTCTCATGTTAATTTCATCTTTGTTAGCCTCTTCCAACACAGTGCAAAGGGAACAGTTTTATATACTTCTCCAAAACTGTTTGCTGTTCATTCGTATAGTGTTTGATTTGGCGTTGGCATACAATGCAATACATCTTAACTAAGAGATACACAAGCAAGCACAACAAAGAGAGAAAAAAACACACTATAGTTTCTTCGTATGAATGTTGGCATCTTATTCTGTTATGGAAGTTCAAATAAGAGAGAAAACCAAGTTTGTTAAATGCTAATTGAAGTGAATAATAATTGGTGTGTACCCCCCCCGGAGAGATATAAAAACAGAAGAAAAATGTGAGGGTGATATGATGTGATAAGAAAAAAGAGAGATAAAAAAAAAAGATGAGGAGTGTTAAATATGTGTAGAAATTTATTAGGGTATGTATTAATGTTGATTTTCTGACAAGCGTATCAAAGTCAAATGTATTATAGTGATAAGTAAAAGGGTTGTCTATACACAAGGAACTTGAGGTTTCTATTCAATTTCTTAATTACTACTCCGCACTTGAATATAAACAAAAATAACTAAGTTCACACGTATTAAGAAAGTTGGTTAAATTCATTAAATTTTCTTGGTACCATGTAAAAAGTATTTGCATTGCCTAAATTACCCTACATTCAATTTTATTGAAAATTGTTTCAAGTGGACATACTCTCTTTCTATTGGCACATGATTCATTAAATAGAGTGGTTGGAAAGTAAAATTTGAATTAAATAAAGGACATTTTGGGTTTATCTCATTAAATAGGGTAAAATTAGTTAAAATTTGCTTATATTTTAGTCCACCAAATGTGAGTTTTTTTTTTCTTATATTCAAGTCCGGAGGGAGTAAATAACTCACTAAGTGTATTTACAAAGAAATCAAAATTTATCATGATTTGGTAACGAGAAAATTAAATAAATTGATTTCAAGCATAAAATAAATGCAATAAAAAGGGTGATAGAAATTCAATTGACGAAATTGGGATTGAACTTCATCGATCTCACTCTTCTGTATTCTAGTACTTCAAATATATATAGAAATCAAAACTATTGATATTAATGCAACACACTGATATCCTTTATATTAATTCCTCAAATTAAAAGTTCCTAAGAAAAATCCCCTAGATACCGATTCCTCAGATATTTAACAAATTATTCAACATTACGAACATGTGTTATAAAGCAATCGATATATTGAAATCTATTCCTAGAATAACAACATGGAGTAATTTTATTCGGATCGGATTTTAAGCAATACTTTCCAGTTAAAACTTAGAATCGAAATCAGGAAACTATTGATCAGATAGAATCAAGCAATAAGAACGGAATGAAATTACCAATATCGAATAGAAATGAATAACTATATATATAAATCACTAAAATACATCCAAGATTGATTCGGTTACATTCAATCCCAATGGAGAAATTAGCTGCTCATGACAGCCATAACAACAAAAGAAATCGGAGTAGAAATGATTGGAAACAAGCTTCCGGAGCTTCCATCATTTCCGCTTTCATTCTCTCTTAGTTTTTCAATCTTTTGATTAAGTTTCCATCTTCATCATCTGTATTGTTTCTGCCCTGCTTTTGATCTGAATAAGTGGATTTTCGCTTGAGCGAGCAAATTCTCACTCAAGAGAAAAGGTAAAAAAACACATCTCTCTTGGAACATTTTCGCTCCAGCGAGAGTTTTCTTACTCGAGCGAAAAATTGGCAGAATCAACTTTTTTTCATTTTACCCCTTTCTTCTTGTTTCTTCAATCTTTCTTCTTTCTCCTCACTTTGATCACTCTACAAAACAAACAATTGAGATCAAATCGAGTTCATTTTCAATCACATCTCGGACTAAAACAATTAGATTAAAAATTCTTAAATTAGGAGAATTTTACTTTAAGATAAACACAAATCAAACAATAAATGCTTTAATTCATCATGGAATTTCACTTAAAAATAGCATTTATCAATCAATCATTATTCAATTGAAGTGAAAGAAACTAGAATCTATCCCTTGATTTATAGATTTCCCATCTAGCCAATCAGAATGAATATGCTAGCATCTATATAGGCTATATTTGATAAAAATAGTATGTTTGTTTATAACTTTAAAAATGGCTTTCTTTAATTAAAAAAAAAATTGTTTGACAAAAAATTTTTAAAAAAAAAATTGAAAAAATTAACAATTCTTTTAAAACTAAAATTTTGAAACTATTCTGAAATATTTTGGAAAATTATTTTTTAGTTTTTCTGATATTGTGGTGGCAATGCTATTTTAACTAATCACTTCATTAATAAAAAACAGTTCTTAAAATTATTTTTTAAAACAGTTTTTAAAAATTAAAAAAAAATCAAACACATCCTAAGTTAACTTAAAGCTATTAGTTAAAATCTGAAAACTTATAAGCTAACTTATTGAATTAGAAGTGTTTGATAGAATTAGTTGTTATGAGCGACATAAAAAATTATATTTATATAATATTTTTTATATAAATCTTAATTTTATTTTATTTTATAGGTAAAAATATATTTTTAGATAATAATAAATTTAAATTTTTTGTTAATTTAAACACTTTTTTGTTTAAAGATCAATTATTTTAATTATACTATTTTTTTTAGTTTTAGTTATTTTATTTTGTAGACAAACAGTCTAAGGTTGTTTTTCATTTCAATACTTTAATTTTTTTTCGTTGTACATATATTCTATTATTAATTTATATTAAAAGTAACTTCATGAGATGATCTAAGTGTCATAAGTGTCATAATTTTACAAGAGAGAAAAAGAAATTTTATTAAAATATTAAGGGTAAAAACAAAAAAGAAAGATAATAAATTATAAGTTATACACTTAAATGCTACTTGAAATAGCATAAGAAAAATATTATAAGCTATAAGATATTAAACTCGTTTACCAAACATCTTTATTTTGGTCAAACATCTTTATAAGCTAATAAAATAAGTTATAACCTAACTTAATGTTTTACTAAGCACTAGAAATGGAAATAGGCTAGTTTGCCTATTGGGAGCCTATGGCCCAGCTCATCTAAAGTATGATTTGTTCAATAAAAATGTCAGTTTGGGCTTCCAAAAGAAAATCATGATAGATCTACTTATTTAAATAATATTATATTTTAAGCCTATTAGCTCCTAATTAACCAATTTGCACATTGTCCAATTTAAAGGCCTATATCAATGCCTTACTTACGTGATTAAATAGAAAACCTACTAGCACATAAACATATATTGTCCTATTTAAAGACCTTGATAAGAAATAAGTTAATAGGCCAAGCTAGTTTGGGATTGTTTTTTTTATTATATATATAGAATACTATTTATTGGGATTGTTTTTTATATTATATATCAGTGCCTTACCATTTTTTGAGATTGTTTTTATATTATATAGTATACTATTTATTTTAATTATTATACTATTATTTTAATATTTTTTTATTTTTTACGTTATCTTTGTAAAATATTTAAGTTAGTTTTTAATTCATATTGTTAACTTTACTATTAATTGTGAATTTGTCCAATGTCCATTATAATCAAGAATCCTAAGTATAGTACCCTAACACATTATACAATAGTGTTAGCATCGTTAAACTTATTTAAATATTGTAAATGAGATATGAGAAGGAGGAAATGTGCAAAAAAAAATTAGTTCAAGTTGCGCAAGGATTTTGGCTCTCTGAATGAGTTTAAGCAGGTCGATATTGTTACATAGTGTGTCAGGGGTACTCCATACATGATTGTGATGGATGTTAAACATATCCATAAATAATAGTAGAATTAACAATAATGACAAAAAATAACTTAAATATTTCATAAGGATGAAATAAAAAAGAAAAAAAATTTAGGGACGAAAATCAAAACTCAAATATTTTATAGGAATGAAAAAGTTAATTTACCCAAAAAAATTATTGTATGAATAAAAAGGTCTCTCAAATAAAATGATAAAAGTTACAAAAGACAATGTTTTTTCCTAAAGTCATAATTTGAGACACCATAAGTCAATTCTAACTTTTGTATAGGTAAAATATATAAAATAATAATGTACAACATTGCATACAATAATAAGAGAGAAGTGTGTGATGTGATAGATGATGTGATAGAGAGAGATAAAAAGAAATAGTATGTTGTATGAATTGTTGTATATTTTTATTGTATAAATAACACTTTTCAATAAGAAAAAACTGACACCAGTTAAATGTGCTTATATAATGCAATTAAAGCTTTCGGTATGATGATAATCTAACATGCTCGGGAGCAAAATTTTTCTCACTCCCAAACAATTGTTAGTCGAACCTCTACATGTTGGATCTGGATCTTCTCCTGCTTCTCATTCCTCTTCAACAAAGTTAAGCTACGAGATCACTGGATAATTAAAATTCATAGCGAATCCGTAGCTATTTCGCAGCAAAGGATCCCTACACCTACATGTTAGGAACAAAATGATTTCATATCATATAAAGATTTATATATTTATGTTAAGAGTAATTTTCTTAAAATAAACATTTAATATTTTAAGAAAAAGTAAAAATTTATTGGATAAAATATGTTTTTAGTCCTTGTAACTGGTCTGAGTTTTGCTTTTAGTCATAGTAAATGTTTTTTTACGTCCTCAAAAATGCAATTTTTTTAAATTGCCTCTGTTAACCTCTTTCTTCCCCTCCCCCTCCTCCTTTCGCTTCTCCTCACCTTCTCCTCCTCCTCCCCCATTATTTTATATCATGTTTTCTCTTCTTTTGCACCATATTTTTTTGAATAAATAAATAAATTTTGCTCTTAACCAAGAGCTTCCCATATAGACAAAAGTTTGACAATAAACCCAAATTAAATCACACCTAAAATAGGAGAATGAGAAGAAGAATCAAATGGAGGAGGAGGAGATGGAATGGCCAAATGATGTAATGATAGATATGTATTTGTAAGGATGTAAAAAAGAAGAAATTCATTGGCGAGAGCAAAAAAACAAAACCCAAATTGATAGTTATTAACAAAATTTTAACGAGTAAGAACGTAAAAGAAAAAAAAAAACATTTACAATAACTAAAAATAAAACATGTATTACCCTAATTTCTTTAAGTAACTAAGAAGTTTATTAACCTGTTTCGTCACTAACATTTCCTCGTTACAATGCTTTATTTGATCCAATCAATTTTCCATTCAGCACGCATGGTTAACTTGCGAAGAATCAGGAAGGTTAATACTTTAATGCTAACAAGAGGCTATAATTAAACAAGTCCTTTTAAATTCCAAAGTTTAAACATGCAGTGGGCCTATCCATTGAATCCGTTGCCGGCGTTACACAAACGGGCGGAAATCCCACCAAATCACTAATTCCACTTCTGCTGTTATACTTGGCTGTTTCCTTTCTCAGCTTCACAACATCGTTAAAACAAAACATCACTTTCCATATTTCTTTCAACTAACCCTTCTAATTTACTAGAGATTTAAATATAAAGATAAAATCATCTATTCCTTTATAATATAAAATATAGATTTTTTATTATTAAATGAATTTTACATGAATATTGTTAAAATCACTTAAATTTATTCTTTATCACATGAAATTTGCTTATATTTAAATAATGTGAGAAAACAATGTGTGGAATTACTAGTAGTAACATCCAATTAATGGTAAGATGGAAAATTTTCCTTATATATATCTTATTTGGAAACATTGCCTAATATATAGAATAGAATCTAATTATCTAAGTAAGTATCACCCCTGAATCAACAAAATAGATGTAGCAAAAGTGCAAAACTGTGGTGGATCAGTTAAGCAAACAAACTAATCCCCCTTATGTGCCGGCGCATATCTCTGTATTAATATTTTGCCGCGCCTGCCTTTCTTCATAAAACATCTGCTACTATGTTCTTCTCTTCTCTTCTGTGATCTCCATCTTCTTGTTTGTTCCCATGAACATGAAGAGCCCCTCTAATGACTTGGTATCTACGGTTTCTCCGAAACCTAGAACCCGTCAAGTGAGTTCCCGCTACTTGTCTCCATCTCCAACAGAACCCGGTTCAGCATCTCCCACCGACTCACGGCGTTGGCTGAAGACAAACTCCGGCACTCTCGCTGATCACATCGGCAATGACAGGCTTAAGGACAGAGAGGAACACCACCTTCATTGTCAGAATAAAAAACCCACGACAACACCAACCTCTGTTTTCCCTGTTCTCAGGAAACAGAGAAGTTGCAGGGAGTTCAACAATTCCGAGAATGAGAATGATCAAAATCAAACCTTTATTGGCAGGTCCAAAAGATACAGTTTTCCTGAAAAATCTTCCTCTTCTCGATCTTCATCTGTAAAGAAAACAAGCTGTGATGATTCTGGTGTGGTTTCGGGAAGACTGTCTCTGGATGAGAATGCTTTTTCTTCTGATGATTCATGGATGGTGAAGAAGCTCATCACACAAAAAGTAATAAAGAGGGCTAATTCCCTTACTGGGTACATGAGCTCCCAGTCTCAGTGGGCTTTGTCCCTGGTAGGACAGGGTCACCTCCCATGTCTGTGGAAAGTAAGGGAAAGCCCTTGTCTTTTTCAAGCTTGAGGCCTCCCAACAAGAGTGTGGAGAAGATTCTGAACATGGGTTTTGACCTTTTCAGGAATAAAAAATCTTCAGTTAGTTCTTCCTCATCGTCTGAGGCCTTTTATCAGCTACGTCTGCTTGATAACAGGTTGCTCCAGTGGCGGTTTGCAAATGCAAGAGCTCATGCTGTGAATCACTGTATTTCTCTTCAGGCAGAGGTATATAATATATGGCTCACACTTTTGTTTTATATGATTGGTAATTTGGTACCGTTTGACACTCCATTCAATTGATGTTTTTGTGAATGTGTATAGAGAAATTTGATATATGCTTTGGATGGTCTTACAAAGTTGAGAGGTTCCGTGCTGCAAAAGAAGATACAACTTGAGAGAGAAAGGCTTCAGATGAAGCTAAATTTTGTATTGCATTCCCATGTGAGTGTAGCAATGGATTTCACTTAATTAAGATTGAATTTGTAAATACATTTGCAAATGGGTTATTGTTTTAGAAATTTAATCATGTTGTGTTATGGTAGATGAGGTTATTGGAAACATGGGGAAGTATAGAAAGACAGCACCTAGCTGCAGTTACTGCAATGAAGGAGTGTTTGCATTCTGCTGTTTGCAAAGTTCCCCTTTTAGAAGGTGCAAAGGTAAGTTCAATAAAAGATAATTAGGTTTCATGTCTGTTTTAAGAAAACTGCATTTATAGGATATTTGGGATTTCAGGTGGATATACAATTAGCATCCATTGCTCAGAAGCGTGCATCTGATCTAACAGCTTCCATCAAGTCAGTGTTATCTAATTTTTCACCCTTGGTATGTATGGTAATGGTAACACTACACAAATGGTCTAATCTGTTATTATCTGGTGACGACTCAAAATTGAAATTGAAATTCCTTTATAACCAGGCTGACAAGACTGCTGAATTGCTATCAGAATTAGCAGAAGTTGTTGCACAAGAGAGGTTGCTCTTAGAGGAATTCAATGATCTATTGCGGACATTATGTGTTCTCGAGGTAACTAAATATGACTTGTTTTAATAAGGCATGATTCTTTTCCTTATTTTTTTAATTTTTATGGTATTTCTTTTTAAATAGGAAAAAGTCAAGAAAAGTAGAACTTAGTTAAGCTTCCATTTATGTCCAAGTCCAACTAAAACAAAGCTCTGATAAATTTTTAAAACATCAGAAATTTTTGCTTATTTAATGCTTAAACATGAAATGTTTTATGGTTTTTATTTTTTCCACTGTGTGTTGGCAGCTTAAAGAAAGAAGCTTGAAGTGCAGTCTCATTCAACTTAAAGGTTGAGAATGAAAATATTATGCTGCAATTTCTGTCAGAAATCACTTGGTAGGTACTTATTTGTGTAAATAGTAACAGATATCTGTATATCTAAATTACAAATGAAATTCAGTGGGATAGAAGTATTTGCATAGAATAGTTTTTCTTTTGGGCAAATATATGTAGGTTAATTTATCTACTTTATACTTGTACAGCATAATTAAGTTTTACTCTGCTGTGCAGCATTCTCATGTCAATAATGCTAAGAAGTGCAATAATTTCATCACATTTTCAGATACATTTGCATATAGTAAGTAGCCATGTATTATGTATAAAATAAAATCAATAGATTGGTATGATTGTCAGTATCATACCAGAATGACTTGGACACTTCAACCCTCCTACTCGTTCACGCCACAACTTGTTACTTGCCCAAAGGCTCATTTGTGGTCTTTCCTCAAAAGAAATGCATCTGGGGGTTGGAGCAGTAGTTCGGGTGAGAATGTTTTGATTTGATCATGAAGATGAAAGGGCTGTACATCTTTTTTGTTGATACGTGTAAAATCTATAGAAAATACATTGGGGTAAGATATTGACTGGGTTAGATTGATTTATGTCCTACTCTTATTAGGTAATAATATCAATTCATATTGGGAAAAAGGGAAAACAAAATAGTAATTGTTGCCACTTACTAAAGCGTACCTTATAACTTGTAAATAGAGGCAAGGGCGTTTTTTAATATTCCAATATATTCTTCAAGGTTTCCATTGATTCATAAAAAGTTCTTGCAATTAAATTAATATTGAAAGGTTCAATTAGTCATCTTATTGAAAAGTTAACTTGATGTGTAACAAAGTCAGACGTTGATTCTCTCCATCAAATGAATGTCGAGTTTTGGTTGACACATGAAGTAAGAGCTGGTATATGAATCTCCAAAGGGATTCTTATTTTGTCTTTTTTTCAATTCGGTCAAGTTGTTGTATACTCATTTTGAGCTGGTAATATTCAAATGATACAGATTATAGAATAATAGTTGACCAAGCCAAAAGAATGAGGCAGAGCTAGACCAGCACTATACTACTGAGTAACAGAGAGATCCTCCTCCATAATAGGACAACAATTCATTGTAAGAGAATTTGGGTGCAAAACTGAGTCCTATTTAGAATTTGTGATGTGTAGATACCAAATTTCCTACAGCAGGAATCTCAGCATCAAGCATGAATTCATGTCTAAGGTCAAGTTGGAGAACCATAAATAGCAATTCCACGGCTGTACCCTTTTTTTATAACCACAGTTACTCTTATTACCAAGGCAATTCAAACCATGCTTCCTAGTGTGTTTAGTGGGGATTGAACTCCAACAGGAGCGGACCATAGCAATGACGGGAGCCATGGCTCCCCCAAACATTTTTTCAAAATTTTTTTATATACATATGCATATAGTATATATATATATATATACATATATATATTATTTCAATTTTTTATATATTAATTTTGAGACTTTATTTTGGAGAATGAGACACTCACTTTTCTACTCTCCCTTCTATACAGTCTCACGTTATTTTCTATATTTTATTCTTTGTTTTTGTGTGTAATTCACACACCTCATTCACAAAGATTTTTAAACATTTCCTTAATTCTATCTAAATCTTTTGAAAGATGATATTTTAAAATCTAAATATTTATGATTCTACTTGTTAATCTTTTTTTCCTATTACAAATTTTTTTATTAATTCAAATATGAATTCTTATTTTTACCATTTAATAATATATAATCATCAATTAATAATAATAACAAAAAATGGTTGATTTCAAAATTTTGAATAATATGATTATTGATTGATATTTTAAAATTTAAACTATAAAACATGATATAATAATTTTAAAATTATATGAAATATTATTATTGATTAGTATGTTTGGAATAATTAATTTTTATGAATTAATAATTAAAAATATTTTATTTTATTTAAATCTCAAGTATCCTTCACGAGAGACAATCTTGCTCGGGCTGGGAACATTTACATTATGGTGTGGTTGACTCTCCCAACGGAGATTTTTTCATCCACAAGAGGGGTGTATTTTCCAATAATTAGAAAGAACAAACCTTTAAAAAATACAAAAAATAGTAGTAATTCCTAATAATTAATATAAGAAAAGAAATTAATAGGCATATAGTTAGAATCTCATTGATATGGGTGTAAGAATTTTCAATTAGTTAAAAGCTGAAACTAATAGCTGAAATCATTTTAGTTGTGTTTGGTAAGGTAACTTTTTTATGTAGTTAATAGTTTTTCATTAGTTTTTTTAAGAGCTACTTGAGGTATTTTAAAAAAAAAAAACATCTATTTTCAACTACCAGCTAAAACTTTATTACAATTTTATCCCTCAATAACTTCCATTCATTATTACTTCTTCCATCCCACTTTACTTGTTTTTTTTAGAGAAAAAAATTGTCCCATTTTACTTTTCATTCTACAATTTCAAACAATATTTAATTTTTAATTTCTTTGCCAAATATATCCTCTACCATTATTGTTTGAGTGACTTGAAATAAGGTGTCAATCATTTAATATAGTATAGTGGAATAACTGAATTAATGAGTGATAAGGGCTATAATAGAAAATCAATTAAAAAAAATTATGAAAATAAGAGAATTAATTGCATTTCCTAATTTCTATGCAAAATCCTTAAAAGACAATAAAGTGGGACAAAGGAAGTATTTAATAATTAATGATGTCTTTATTTGTCATTTTATCGTTTCAACTAATTTAACAACTACTTTTATCATACATTTTCAATTAAATCGACTAACCTTTTAGCTTTCAACTAACTTTTCAGCTTAACTATGATTAAACCAAAACTACTTCTAATTGTACAAAATACATGTGATTAATTAAAAAATTTACACGGATTTTAGGGGTATGTTTTGATAAAATTAAATATTTGGCTCCCCCCAGGTTTTTCATCCAAGGTCCGCCACTTAACTCCAATTCTTCCCACAATTTCAGTCTTAATTGATTGTCAATTGAGCTCTAACTCTTTGTTAATAGGAATTGTATTTCCTTCACCGTTTATTTTCCGAACTTTTATTTTGGACTCTCTTTTGTTTATTCATATTTCATAAAATCAAATTAGGCCAACTAGTTCAAAGAATCATTCTAGTGAGCCTATTTAATTAAAAAAAAAGGCTGATTCAAAGCAGGTTATAATTAAAAAAAAAAAAGGCTGATTCAAAGCAGATTAAAACTTACTGAATAAATCTATGTTAGAAAATTTGTTTTAAATTGGTCTTTCTTTTTAAAACATTTTAAACTTTCCTTAATTTTTTTAAGTAAAATATTTTAAAAATATATTATGATACATGTTAAAAGAATTACACACAAATATATATTATTTTATTAACTTTTATTAATTTTGTATCTTATAAAATATATAATAAGATCATTTATGTTAATGTATAGCTTTATATATATATATATATATCGGTTTTTTTTAATATGTGCAATCTTAGGATAATAAATAAAAAATGGAAAGATTTTATTGGAAATTACAACTACTAGCATGGTGACCCGTGCGAACGCACGAGAAAATTTTTGTCTTTTGGGTTTATATAAAAATAAATTGCATAATATTAAAGTTGAAATATTGAAGAATCAATTTTATATTTACAATAACAATTTAAGAAATGAGTACAAATTAGTGAAAATAAAGTCCATATTTGCAAAAGTAAAAACCTCAAAATTGAAACCAACCAATTTATAGTCATTCAAAATTCCATCATTGCCTACAAAAATACAATACTGCTTGAAATAAATTAAACATCACAAAAAACCTCTTTATAAAAACATTTTTTTTATAGAAGAGCAATTTTTCCATCTTCATCTAGGGTTAATATTTTCAGACTTTTTCTTGACCTCACTCTAGAGACTGCAACATATAACTGCCCATGTATAAACAGTGGTTTTGGAAGAAAAAGGTCAACATGTGACAAAGATTGTTTGACTTTTATTAACAGTCATTCCAAAGTACACAAAGATATTGGAAATTGCCTTCTTTCAAATCTGAATTGAAATTTTGGATAAGAAGGAACCATATTCATTCTTAGAATATATATCTTGTCTCCAATATTGGTTCCCGGTGATAACTTTCGCACCAATAATATTCTTTCCTAATTCATTAATTATTATCCTTGTACCATTACATAACACTTACAAAAACACATGAAATGTGATATTCACGTATTACTTACTAAAAATCATAGATATAAAATATATCAATCAATAGTATAAAAACATTTAGATTAAAAAAAACACACACATACAAAGGTACATATTATTTAGAAATTAAGATAAATTAATAAAAATTCATTTTTCGTATAATTAACTTTTTCTTTGATAATCTCAAATCAATAGTCACAACAAACCGAGATTCTTGCTCATATCTGAATTCCACATTTTCTGAATCAACTACTACCAACTTAGACCAAAATGATGAATAAGCACCAAACTCGCCACACCTGCGGACTCTCATCATAACCTTTGTACTTCCATTGATTCACAATTTGAACAATATCATTTTATTAAATGGAATTAATTATAGTTCTAAAATAAAGACTTTTCATATACCAATGGGATTGGTTCAAGTGGTACATACTTGATTCCCCTTAAGCAAGGTCTCAGGTTCCAGCCTTGTGGATGGAAAAAATCCCCGCTGGGAGAGTTAACCCCACCATGCTCGAACAGGATTGCCCCCCGTGGAGGATACCTGTGGTTCACACAAAAAAAATCTTTTCATACAACATTGCTTCTTGATATGAATCTTGCTTCCAAAACCTATGTATTCATATGAGTTATTAAAAGTTGATTATCGTTATTTTCATAAAGAATGATCATCTCAATGTGATATATTTTTGCTCTTAAATTATTATATTTTCATACACAAATACTTTAAATTTAAATGCTAATTGATTATATTTTTTCCTATTCTAATTTTAATCCATATTTCTTAATTTAAATTGAAAATATTATCCTTATCATTTAAGTCTTGAATTTTTAAGGTAGGAGAATAAATGTTGGCATAAATCTAAATTTTAATTGGCTTTCTTTCTCTCCATAATAGGCTCCATATTTATAGCAATTTCTAATTACATCATTAACCCCATTTAGGTGGGAAAAAGTTACCCCTGGACTTCATTCCTTTATATATATATCTATATATATATATATATATATTATATATATATATATATATATATAGGAGCGAGAGAGGAGAGAGAGAGGAGGGTTCAAATTAGGGATGGCAATGGGTACCCTATGGGCAGGGTACCATAGTGCCCATCCCCGTACCCGCGTGGGCAGAGTAACTTTAGTGCACGTCCCCGTATCCGCTGGGCACCTATATGCCCGTACTTGCGCCCCGTTACCCGCCACTTTTATTAAGTAAAAAATTAACAACTTATTAAAAAAATATTAATTTAAAAAACTATATCTCAATTGAAAAGTTACTCGAAGATCGTCCAAACATAATTTTTAAATATCAGTGATACAACAATTTAATTATATTGAAACACAATATGTTAATGTTCTAAAACACAACAAATGATCCAAAGTTCAAAATTTTTATTAAATATTACAATATACTTTCACGTCACACTATTTTATAAAACTTGAATATCATGTGTTAGAATTCTTCAAGATCTATAAAAATTATTATTAACACTAATTAGTCATATATTTTTGGTAAAGACTAATTAGTCATATATTATAAAGTAAAAAAAAAAACACAAATAGATAGTTATAAAAATATATTTTTTAATTTGTAATATATTATATATATTAATTTTAAAAATATGTGTAAATATATTAGATATTTTAATAAAATTAATATATACCTATATATAATTATATATGGTTTTTTATTAAATAATTATATATATGGGTGCGGGTATGGGCGGGCTGGGCATCAAAGTGCCCGTACCCGCGCCCCGTCCCCATGAAAAAATGCGGGCTTTTGCCCGTACCCGTGCCCATACCCGCATTGCGGGTTTTTTACCCTGCCCATTGCGGGGTAATTTTTGCAGGTACCCATAGGGTTTGGGCTCAATTGCCATCCCTAGTTCAAATTACACCGGTGTAAGTTACACCAAGTATTACACGGCTATAACTACAAATTAAATATGTTTTTTTGTAATCCAACCATTGAATTATGTTTATTCATCGTCATGATGACAATGTTGATAATTTTTATGAACTTTATTAGGGTTTAAAATAATTTTCATTAGGCTGTCTGCTAAGCGATCGTTGCGTCGCTTCACTGTGTTGAAAGAGAACACTATTGATATGTTCTTTCATCATCGCATCAACATCGTTTTTCTGTTTAAAATGCATAAAAAAGATGTTCAATCAATAGTTTTAGACATCAAAAACAATTTTTTTTAAAAATATATTCAAACGAGATTTTTGTTTTTTAGTTTTCAAAATCAGTTTAATTTACCAAGCAATTTTTTGTTTTCTCATTTTAAAAACAGTTTTCAAATCAGAATAACTAACATTTTTTTACTTTGTTTTCTCAAAAAATATTTTTCAAAATGCATTTTACAACAATATTTATAAAAGGGTTAAATATGTTTTGGTCCCTGTAAAATTAGCGATTTTCGCTTTTGGTCCCTCTAATTTTTTTTTTTAATTAAATGGTCCTTCCAATATTTTTTTGTTTGCAAAAGGTCCTCCCCCCTAAATTGAGTGTGTCAGAAGCTGAGTTGGCACATTATCTCTCCTAGTCACCTGTCCTACGTGTAAATATAATTACCTACGTGGATTTAAACATTTTTTAACAACCTAAAATTAATTTTACCCGGTTTCATTGAATTAAAAGGGGAAAATTTCCCGGTTACTTCACTTTTGTGCCCTATTGAATGTTCTTGACCCACAAAACTCACCCCTTGCACTAAGCATTTTCTCTCTGTGTCTGTGACTTTCCCTGTTGATAGTGTGCGAATAAGAGAGTAATCGACGCAGTGAAGACGCGTGCTAAGTGGAAGGGAGAAAGCGTTCTCCTTGCTGCAGTGGATAAGGGTGTGTGGAGTTGAGTTCTTTATAGAGCGTAAAGGTAAGTTTTTCACTGTGCTTTGACACTGTTCTTTGATTCCCTCGTGAGTATGCATGTTTGTACAGAAGTGGGGACCAAGGGAATCTTAAATGTTGGGTGGTAAGTGCCATTCTTTATTCAGTTTAACCCTAGCCTCATTTTTTAATAACTGAAGTGTTATGTGGTGCATTGATTCTCGAAGATAGTTTTTAATGGTTTTGTTTGTTTGGTAGTGGAATTTTTAAATGGAAAAATGCTTGTTTTATTTTGCAGGGATGTCTTTTTCAGTTGCTTTTCATGTTAGGGGTTGTTTTGTGAGTGACCCAAGACCTTATTACAAGGGTGGTGAGGTACATGTCATAAACAAGTTAGATGAGGACAAGTGGTCGTATTTTTTAGGCAAGTGGGATATTGAAAGAGGACTTGGGGCTGACTGGGAAGCTTAGTCTCTGGTGGAAAGAAAAAAGATAGCTGCTTTGAAGATGGTTTTGAAGAGGATAAGGGATGACAAGGATGCAAACACAGTGACTAAGTATGCTATTCTTAACAATTGTGTTGTTGACATTTATGTGGAGAGTGATTTGCAGGGAGGGTAATGTGGGGGTGAAAGGGGTTGGTGGTGAAGGTAGTGGGAAAAATAAGACTAAGGGAGGCAGTGCGAATGTCTAGATCATACTGCATCATCCACTCATCCAAGACAGGTACCCTCTAACCATGCACAATATTCCAAAAAAAAGGTTGTGAATGATTTCGAACTCATATTATCTTTCTTTGTTGCACCACAGGATAACCCTTCACAGACTGCTGCTACCATTTCTGCTCAAACCCTCACAAATTATGTCAAGGTAATGAAAAATTTCAAAAGTTGTTTTTAGGATCGAATTTTGAAAAACTTCTGATTTTATTCTCTGTTGTTTAGGGAAAGTCAAAGGCAACTGGCCCAAGCAATGTTGCTTCTGGTAAGAAGGCTTAGGCAAGAAAAAACTGGGTCAAGCAATGTTGCTGCTGGACCACCAAAGTGTACCAATCATGTTGCTACCTAAGTCAGTGCCTACCACATTACCTGGACCAACATCAACCAATTTTCCTACTGTTCCAACTCAGTCAACAGCAAGTGAACAAATTTAGATTTTGCAGAACACTCATAATACATTTCAGTTCATGCAGCAAAGTACTAGTAAAGCCTGCCACCTACCCTGGTAGAGACAAACAACATCTTAAGTGAACTTATGGTAATTGCTAACAAAGTCACCTCTGGGAAAGAATATGACTGGAAGCTTGTTGCACAACAGTTAGGACTAACCCAAGTTGAAGGGTATAGAATTTCATGAACCACATTGTAAGCATACAAACTGGTCTTAGTTACATTTTGCATTAAAAGTTTTGCCCTTGCATTGTCTATACTGAACTGTAATTGTGTCTGTTTGTTTTAGGATGAAGCTAAAAAAATATTGTGCAACCAATGACCCTACTAAGCCCGCTGCAACCAATGACACTAACCATGCAGCTGCAAGCAATGACACAACTCAACCTGCTGCTGCTGCCTGATGTAGTAGGGACCCAACATTCAGAGGTGGGATCAACACAGATGGGGATCAACAAGCACAAGGGACCTACCTATTAGATGCTCTACTGTTTAGGAGATTTCTTAGCTTTTATTATAGTAGGGGAACTGGGCACAATGTTGGTGAATTTTGAAGTTAGTTGTATTTTGTTTGGCTGTGAATGATGGACAAGCATACACCTTTAGTTTCAGTTTTAGAATAGGTCAATTTCAGTTCCAATGTTGCTGATCAAATTGGGGATGACAGACTTTTGCTTTTCTAAATCTATCATACTTGTTATTCTTGACAGTAAATGCAAGTTACAATTTTTCACACAAACAATCACAACATCTTAAATGTCACAAATCAACCTTTATATAACCAAAATCATTCATTGAAATGTTTTCAAAATTACCATAGGAGCAAGCCATGGCTATAGCTTATCAATTTTACATAAACAAAAGTCAACCTACCCAATTTCCCTTAATACAATATGGACCACTTGTTCCTAAGTACAATACATCAATTCTGAACCAGGATCCTCTTCCTAACCCCTTCAGAATTCATCACAGCCCACACACATACTATCATTGTGATGACCATCGAAATAGTCATCAAACAAACAGTTGCCTTGAACTTAATTCTTTCACCACTCAATTTCCTCTTCAGCTTTGTAAGATTTTTTTCAAGTCTTCAATTTCCTGCACATAACACTGAAGTTCATCAATCCTCCCGCTAGTGTCAAGGATCTTCATCATTGCCCAACGAAAATAATTGCAAGTAATTTGTTTATGCAAAAACCAGAAAAAACCAAAAACAGAGGTGTACACACAATATTCCATCAACGAATTAACAGAAATCATAACAAAATCAACAAACACCCTACTTACATCCCAGTTTGGGCACCCTCCAAAACATTTCTGCCAGGATTCTTTGGCAGATCTAGACTTCATAAGAGCCACTTCATCACCGCACGAACAAATCTGCTTCGTGAAATGGAGGAGGAAGAAGACGATTTGCAGACACCGCTCCTCATCTCTGGAATACAAGTTTTCCCTTTCAGACGTGCTGGACGAAATAATCTCTCCAACTCGTAAAGCTTCGCGAACGTTAATGGAGGGAGAAGAAGCTAGGGCACAAGGAGAACATACGAAGAAGAAGGGGACCCAGATTCAATTGGTTTGTATAATTTATAAGGATTAAGGTTGTTAAAAAATGTTTAATCCACGTAGGTAATTATATTTACACGTAGGACAGGTGACTAGGAGAGATAATATGCCAACTAACCTTCTGACACACACAATTTAGGGGGGGAGGACCTTTTGCAAACAAAAAAATTTTGGAAGGGACCCATTTAATTAAAAAAAATTTAGAGGGACCAAAAGCGAAAATCGCTAATTTTACAGGGACCAAAAACATATTTAACCCCTTTATAAAAATTACAAAACAAAACAAAATCAAACAAGCTCTGTAGTTTTTAAAAATAGAAACAGTCACATATTTTAAAAACTATTTTCAAAAATTTCTTCCAAACAATTTTTTTTCAAATTTTGTACTTTTAAAACAAAAATAGTTTTTTAAAACGGTAAACAAACAGACCAAAAAGCTCAAATGCATCTTAATTTGAATCATATTTTATTATTTTTTTTCAAAATAAAATAATTGATTATATCGAGGAGAATTTATAGATAAGTATAATAATGAATTTATGACGAAGGAAAGATGATGTTTTACATGCCCATTCTTTATATATTTACCAACGATTCATAAAACACTCATTGTTTTATTGTTTCTTTTAGTGTTATTAAACTCAAACCGGTCATTGACTCAGTCATTGGTTGAACTGGTTTTAAACCAAAAATATATTAAATAAATTTATAAGAATTTCATTTAAGTATTTATATTTTTATTCAGATTCATAAAATATATATGGTTTAAATATTAAAATTGGTATATGGATAGTAAGAAATGGTTATGGTATAGTGAAAATACACCTTAGCCAGCACGTGGAGGAGCATGGTCGAATCCATGTGGGTGAAACCTCTGATATTTTTAAAGTAAAGAACGGTTTGATTGCTGAATTTCTCCACTTGAACAGATTCGGTCACACCAGTTCTGATGCAGATCCGATCTAAAATCTAATTGGACCGGCCTTGGGTCTGATTTCCAGTTGGACCGCCAACCGATTTTAATAACAATAGTTTTTTTTAGTGGCTATGTATGCTTAGATTTGTACTTATAGGTTTACAATTAAGTGGCAAGGCACCGTCAAATTGATACAATATCACATGATAGATTATTTAAATATACAATTCTTTAATTTTTCCCATGGTTTTAAAACATTAACCAATAAATAAATCGGTTGAAGGTACTTATTTAAGATTCATTGATTCAATTGTGGTTGAATTATAATCGATGAGGTAATAATTAAGTATATATTTTTAATATCATAAAACATTTTAAGTAATAAAATAGCACAATTATAAAAAGGGAAATGTTAACGAGGTCTAATGGCACTTGCTAAGTAAAAAAATAAGAAAGTTTTTTATTAGAGTGTGCAACATTTAATGTTACAAGTGCAATCACTATTGTGATTTCCAATAACAATCTTCTATATATGAATTCCTTAACCAATGACCTTAGAACACTCGATTCCAGAACCATTATAAAAAAATAGTGTTAAATATGTTTTGGTCCTTGAAAATGTAGCGAAATTTGGTTTTGGTCGATCTCATTTTTTATTGGTTGTTCACACCTTTATTTTAAAATCACCTAACTTTGTTAGAACCACAGGAAACACCTAGAAGGGGGGGTTTGAATAGTGTTTTACGCTTTCGTGGTTCAATCTTGTAAAACTTTTATTTAAATCATGAAGATGAATAATGTTTTAAAAATGAAATCTTAGATAGAGAGATAATTAAAACGTGCGAAAAGATAAGAAAAATAAAGTTCTTTTTAAGTCTTAAGATTATTTTAAACAGATACTTCTCAAAGATATCTTCTGAAGATTATTACATTGAATGTTTTTCAAAACTGTTTCTGAAATACTTCAGATGACTATAGGTTGTCTGAAGTCTGTTCCAGATTTCTGAACTGAGGGTCTTTCCAGACTCACTTCAGATAATGTTTCAGAAGTAATTCAAAAGACATTCTTTGTAATGCTTCAAGTGATATGAGAAACATCTCATGTTTTGTTCTTATGAAAGATCATTGTATTGAAATCGTTGTGTTAAGTTTGTTATGAAAATAACTTTTCAATCCCCAACATAAATATGAAAAACTGTAAATAAAGAGATTAAGGGAAAGAGAACTTAGGCACATAATTTATCCTGGTTCACCCACAAACCCGTGAGCTACATCCAGTCCCAGAGGCAAACAACCACTGGATTTTCCATTATCTGAACTCAGATACAAGTATTATTTTACCACAGCCTCTTCAGGCTAAACAATGAGTATTCTTTCATTTTCAACTGCCTCTCCAGGCAACTCATGCAGTATTCTTTTTCAGGCAAGCCTCTCCAGGCTCTACCGAGGACCGTCTCTCCAGACATCACGAGTACAGTCTCTCCAGACATCACGAGTACAGTCTCTCCAGACAACACGAGTACAGTCTCTCCAGACAACACGAGTACAGTCTCTCCAGACAACACCAAGTATTCCTTTGTTTTCAACTGCCTCTCCAGGCAACTTATGCAATATTCTTTTTCAGTCTAGCCTCTCCAGGCTTTACGACTAAGTATTCTTTTGTTTTCAACTGCCTCTCCAGGAACATATGCAATATTCTTTTTCAGTCTAGCCTCTCCAGGCTTTGCAACTAAGTATTCTTTCTTCCACCAAGCCTCTCCAGGCTCTCATACACTAACCACAGTAGTGTATGAGTATTCTTTCTTCCACCAAGCCTCTCCAGGCTCTCAGACACATAAAGTGTTTACAATTTGAACTAGTTTAAGTTTCCACGAAACATAAACTTAATTTCTTCCTGCACTAGATGTTAACTGAGTACTACTCAGGATACAAATGTTGAATTCTAAGTACAAGGTTAAGACAGTGATACAAGTATATAAGTTAGGTACAACCTGTCTCTGATGTGAGGAATGACATCCTCTGAGAATTGGCTAGATAGATACTGGATTTGAGCTTCAGCCTTGTTCTCCAACCATTGGTTTCCATGGGCTACATTCTCACCCGTATCATTGGAATAACCAAGGTATACTTGCGCTTCAAACCATTCTTGGTTCATTTGAGATTAAGCACAACCTGGTTGGTTGTTCTTCCGAACAATCTTTGACTAACTGACCAATAGGTCGCAGTATGGTTGATTCTCTTTCAACGTTTTCAACCAACAACCAACATCTTCAATTCAATCTTGAGGCTATTTATATGTTCTGTTGGAATATAGCCGTTTGAAGATGATTCATAACCTTGAGATAATTGATGATGTGGCTCATATAGCCGTTGTGTAGTAATGTCTCAAACGGTCTTCTCCTTAAGCAAATAAGTGTTCAGACAGTCCTGTTCTGACACTTCTGTAGATGAGCTCTTTAGAGAGATTTTCTTGATATTATTTTGCATGTTCTCTCTCTTGATATCCTTTTGCTTTTCTTCAGCTGTCTTGTGATTTCTTCTACGTTCCTCAGCTGACTTCTGATTTCCTCTGCTTTTCTTAGGAGTGTATATGAGGAGATATCCGTTGATTTGTCCTTTTGCTTATTTTGTATATGCTCCTTTTCTGTTTGCTTCCTGACACATTTCTTCTTCTTCTTTGAGTGAGGTGTCTTGTCGAATAGTGTTTGTTGTAGTTTCTTCTTTGAATAAAGACATATGATATTATAGTCGTTGTATCATATAGTCTTAGCTTCTGTATTGATTTCTTCAATGTTGAAATCTGTTCCATGCACTTAGAGAGTTTATCTGTTCAGACAATATACTCAAATGCTTGCTTTTATCTCATCGTGATGTACTTCAACTTGTGCTTATCATATTAATTCAGGCTTTTCTCAATTCTTCAGCTTGAATATTATATCATATTAATTCCACTTTTTCTTCTACTTCAGCTGATTGCTATTATGTTCTTCTTTGCATTTTTTCTTCTGAGATATAGATGAATAAAGATGTTGAATCAATTGTATTTTATTCAAACATCTTTCTGGTTGCTTTTTCTCAGTCTTCTGATCAGTTCTGGGCAGCCAGCAGGTGCAGGTGCATGTAGGTCTGCGCACACAAAAATGCCTTTTGTTGCAGGTGCACCAGGCTTTGCAGAAAGTCCTTGCAGAGTTTCCTTATTTGTGCAAGACTTTGATCGAGGCATAAAGCATGTTTAGCTTTTATACTGAAATAAGTGTAGTCTCTTTGGTAGAGTGTGCTTTACACTTTAGCAACGTCTTCAAGAGATCAATTCTTGATTCTGTTTGTAGACTTCTTCGGATAGTCTTCACGTCTTCAGATGGTCTTCACGTCTTCAGATGGTCTTCACGTCTTCAGACGGCTCGCGCACTTCAGACAGCTTCAGCACTTCAGATAGTTGCGTTCTTCAGACAGCTTCAGCACTTCAGACGAGTTGCATTCTTAGACAGCTTCAACACTTCAGACGGCTTGCGCACTTCAGACAGCTTCAGCACTTCAGACGAGTTGCTTACTTCAGACAACTTCTTTATATTAAATCCTGCATTTGTTCTTCTGATCCTGATCTTCTGATTCTGATGTTGTTCATCAAATCTTCTTCTTCTTCTAATGAATATTTCAACCTGAAACACAATCAACAACCAATACCTTTCTCAGTAGAATCTTTTTATATAATCTTATTTGTTCTTATTATGTTCTTATATGTTCTTATTTGTTAATCATTAAAACTAAAGATATTGAGTCTTTGAGTCAAGTTTGAATGCTCAAACTGATTAATAGACTTCACAATCTCCCCCTTTTTAATGATGACAAATAAGATATGTATAACTTACAAAATGTTTTAAGGAAAGATGGTTAAGTATATAGAAGGCTCCCCCTATCTATAATACTCCCCTGAGAAGAACATTTATTCTTTAGTTTGTTAAATGTTTGTTATTATTCTAAATACTGACAAGATTAGATACATTTTGTTATCTTATCTTTAGAAACTAGATGTTAATCTTTAGATTCCAATTGTTAACTACTTAGAAACTAGATGTTAATCTTTTACATCAATTATTAATCAGATGTTAATCTGTTAGATACCAATTATTATTTGTTTGTTATTCATTGAAAACTAATATTACCACATATTGTTAACTTATCACAGATACCGATTGTTATATAATTACACTATTATTACATATATCAATTGTTATCACAAGTTATTCTTACTGTTATGACAGTTTTATCTTCTGAGTTTCTAGTTACCTGTATACACCATTTTGTTATTTGTATATTTCTCCCCTATTTTTATATTTCTCCCCCTATTTTTATATTCTTTCAGTGCATACAATATTAACATCATTTTGTGAGTTTTATATTTCTCCCCCTTTTGTCATTAATTAAAAAGGTTCATGGTTTCATATTGTTGAGTTTCATATATATCTTCTTATTTTAAGTTTATTTACTTTTATCAATTATTTTTAGCCGTATTTCTTTACTGATTATATTTCTCCCCTTTTTATCTTACATTAAGGTTTTTAGACAATGTCTGAATCTTGATATCAGTTGTTCTAATTTTGCAGGGACGTTATTACTCAAATTGTTATTATTATTATTCAGATACCAAAGATTAAGGAATAAATACCAACTGTTAAAAAAATACAGTAACTTCTTATACCAATTGTTAATAAATAAAACAACTTTTGATAAACCAAATAAATGAAATAAAACAGAAATACACAAGTTTAAATTTTCTCAAAACATGTGATATTTACAAAAAGCAGGTTTTGAAAAAGAGGGAAAACTACATCAAACAGAAAATACATTTATCATTACATCTTCTCTTTTCTTCCTATGAAGATTGAGGCATAGCCTTATCAACAGCACCTTTCCTTCTTCAACCACACTTCCTCCTTGGATTAAATCCTTAGAAGTGTTGATTAGAGCATGTATACTCTTCTCAACCGTGCCAAGCAGCACTCAATCTCCTTTTTGGGGCTGGAATGAGGGAGGTACATTACCTAACTCCGTGTTAAGGTCACCAGCAACAAGCTCTATCCTCAGGACCACTTCTGAAGTGGTTCCCTTCATAAGATTGGCTATACTGGGATCTACCGGTGGGTAGATTTTGTACTCCTTGATGTAGGAGAGCTTCCATGGTCGAAGTAAGGAAAGACAAGTTTCCATAAGAAACCTCCTTTTTACTTCTCATTCCACACATCATCTTATATGATTTGGTGTCCTCATCAGTTCCTTCCAGAATTCCTTCTTTTATTTTCCTTTGCTTCTTCATGGTCTTTCTGGGAGCAAATTCACTCAGTATCTTAGACAAAGCTATAGAAGAGCTTTGCAGATATGAGCTTGTGTGAAGTGCTCTTGTGAATTTATAGGACTTTGAAGCAAGGGTAAAATAGAGAAGTGCATAGATTGATCCTTATGGATGGTTGTTTTACGAGATACAGAGATGCTCTTTGTGGCCACAATAATGACTGTTTTGAGAATATCAAAACGTATGTCATTGATAGGTCAGGTGTTGTATATAGGAAGTCAGTCATTTGCATTGATAAAGTATGTTTTGAAAATGTTTTTGAAAAATCAATTAAGAGGAGACAGAAGCAGAAAAGAACAATATTTTTTGAAATATTTTTGAAACAGAAAAGAACAAAACAATAAAAAATAGAAGAGAAATTGTGAGAAAACATTTACGAGGAAAACTTTTAAAACAATTTTTATGGTATCAGAACAAAGGATTTTATGATTATTATTATCTGAGAAGCTTTTAAAATTTTGAGTCTTTTAAGTTTTTACTCATTAATTAAAGTTTTATTAGTTGATTAAACTCTTTACTAGAGGACAATTTTTCACAGATATTTAAGTTTTAAGGTGAAGTAATGTTACCATTATTCTCTGGATGGAAGAATGCTTTTCTGACATTGCACCTTTCTTTAAAGACTTTTCTTTCTTCTGAGGTCGCTTGATGTCTGCAAATCCTCCTTTTAGTCTTTTGTCTTTTTGTGCTTCAGAATCTTTGAACAATCATCTTAACCTGTCCCTCAAGGATTGAAATAGACTTTAATGACTTGAGTTTCCATTACTTTAACATTTCCGTCCCACAATTTCAGGAGGTTCACCGAGAGCCTTCTGAACAGGTTCGGAAAGTGGAGATGTTACTAAGTCCAAAATTATCCTTTCAAGCGTAGAGGTAGGCTCATTGCTTTGTGTATCAACCATCTAAACATTTCTGACCCACAATTTCAGTAAGTTCATTTTGAACTGTCTGAACAGGTTCAGACAATGGAGATGATATCACACTTAGACATTCTTTTAGATGATGTTACTTTGATTTATACGTTCAGAAGGTATTTTATTCTGAGGGTCTTCTTGAGATTATTCTCAAAAACCTGTTAACTGAAATATACACAAACTAAAAATACCTTTTAGTAGCACCTGGTATATCTTAAATCAGTTTGTTAATTATTGAATTAAATGTTTTAGGTTGCATATTATATTTTACCAAATTATCTTAGAAAGTTAATTGATTTTAATTCTCTTATCAAATTTTATCTTTAATACTACCTTTAAGTTAATTTGGATGTTTTATTTATTTATTTTTTTTATTTTAGGGATACTATTTGTTATCTGGTTGAGAAAGAATTATGTTAATGATATGACTAACTATGCACAATTAGAAACACAAAAAATAGAAGACAAAGAAATTAAGCAGAATAGAATATTAAAATTATAAAAGACATAAATACAAAGACTCTGAAACAAAGCACAAGTTTATCATTGATCATTAGATTGGTTCTTGTTTGCATTGGCTTTCTCCTTTTGTTCTTTCAACATTGTCAACTCTCTTTGATAAAACTTGAGTGTGTCTTCCAATCGTCCAATACGTTCTTCCAATCTCCTTAATTTGCATTTTCTGAAAATTTCTTTTGAAGAGCCAGATGAATTCTCTTTGTTCTTAGATGGTGAGGAAGTATTGTCAATGTGAATATGACCTTTAATTTTCTCAGCTGTTACTTCCTTGATTTGCTCATATTCGCTCATAGTGAAAGAGGATGAGGAGTCTTGATCAAAGAGTCTTTCAATAGGAAATCCTTCATGTTGTAGGATTTTCATTATCAGTGTAGTATGAGGAAAGTCCTTGACTTCTTCTAATTTTCTTCTCATCATATGATAGAGGATGATTCTGGGAAGGTTTAGTCTTTTTCTTTGAAGAAGATGAATCAGCACGAATCTTTCCATATCTGAGATGATGACTGCATCTTTCCTTTTAGGAAGAATACAACAATTAATAATTGCCAGCAAAATTCTGGGAATTTCCAGTAATTGTGAACATACTGATGTTTCAAGAATTCTGCGACCAAATAACATTGATCATGCATCTCTTTCTCTCTATCATTGATTTCCCAATCTGAAGAAAATTATTCTCCGGTTGCTTCAACATCAATGACCTCCCTCAGAACTTTGAAGTCCACCTTGAGAGATATACCCATTACAGATGAGTTTAAACCACAAGTCTCTTCAATGAACACCTCTGAATTGTTCCAGAAATCCAGAACACTCTGTTCATGCCAAGGAAATGATGCCTTTTCTATATAGGGAGTCCAGCCAGCAGTTTCGAAATACAAAATATTGAGTTCTCCTTTGTCAAAGTCATTTAGTCTTACCCCTCTTGTGGGAATAATTCTTTCATCGTACTCGCATGAACTTTGAACACAAGATATTGGAGATATTGATGCCATTGAGATAGATATAGACAAATTGGTGAGGTATTTTCTTCCAGAAGATTGATTACTTGTGAATTCCTTCCAATGACCCTCCAATCCTAAATAGGCAGTCAAGCATCGCTTCATTTCATGAGAGGTGACGGTTACATGCACTTAAGCGGTTATGAAGGGTTGTGCTTCAAGCATTTATGAAGTGGCGGTTGTGCGCTGAGTCGGTGTGGGAAGTAGTGCATCGTGCCGGTTGAGAGAAACTCGTTAATGATTCAATGATTCACATCGTGTTGTTTCATATTTTCAAAAACAATTATGACTCACATACACGACTCTTCGTCTATTTCACTAATGATGCATATGACACAGATTTCATGCAGCAATTAATGATCACACATATATTTATGCAGATAATTATTAGACATGTGCAACTGTTCATCTTATTTAAACAAACAATAAAAATATGCAATAACTTTATACATAAAACAAATTACAAGTATCAGGCAAAAACATATAGGACGCTTAGCATACAATAAATTATTTTTTTTTTACAAAATAATTTCAATCAAACAGATCATGCAACACATTTTCATATTCACCAAATGATTTCAATAAAATAAATAACAGATAAGTAGTTATACTTAAATTTAGATTTAAACAAAGATAGGAAAGATGTTACCCGTTTGTGATCTAGAGATAGATACACTTTACTTTTCCAGCTATATCCTTCTGAAAGATGCCTTGTATGAATAATGAGTTTTAAGAAAATGATTTTCTTTTCTGTAACATCCCCTTTTTGTTAATTGCTTTTAATTGCTTGTAGTTGCTTGTAATTGCTTTTAATTGCTTTTTAGCCACGGAGGCTCTTTGATCTTGTTATGTATTTATGTGGGTGTATTATTATACTGGATTGGTATTTTCTGAGTTTCAGGTCGTTTTGGAATTCGGGAAAATATCCGGTTTTTAGGGGAGACTCTGCCGAATTTTCGGTGGGATTATTGTGATCTAAATGGCCCTTTTGGTAGGCTAAGTTGAGGGAAGAGAATTCTCCTAAAAAAAAGAGAGAGAAAAGAAAAAAAGGGTGCAGCGAATAGAAAACGAGGGGGTGCAGCAGAAAAACCGCACACACATCCCCAATTAAAGGCATCAGCGTTAATACGCATGGTGCCTCTGTTTCGTTTTTTCAATTCTCCCCTGTTCGTAGAACTCGGCCGAGAGAGAGGAAAGAAAATTAGAGAGAGAGAGGCTTTGAAGGAGAAGGAGAACCACTTGAAGGTGCTCCATCTCTAAGGCTTGACCTCCACATCCCATTCATCATCTCCTTCCTCATTCTTCCTCTTGGGTGAGTATAACTCACACACCTCTCTACCACTTTGTATTTCCTCTCTTTGATCCCTTTTCCTCTAATCCTCTTCACTTTGATTTTTATTGTTAGTTTGTTGTTGATTTGATTGTTGCACATAATTATTGTGGCTTAATAGCTTGTATGGGAAACCCTAGGGTAGTGGATTTTTGGGGATTTTGGGGTTTTGTTGGAATAATTGATGGTTGGAATTTGTGTGATTTATTGGTTTATGTTGATTTATTTCAAACTATTGAGTATGTATGAATTGGTGGTGATTGGAAAAGTTGGAGAAAATGATTGTTGGATTGGCCCTACACTTGTATTTTTAAGCTTTGGCTTCGGCCCCAGTTCTTATTAATTAATTAAGATTGGACTCCGGTCCCCAGTTAATTTGGACTTCGGTCCCCAGTTAAAACACGGGTTTCGGCCCCAGTTAATTGGCGGTGTTATGCCCAAGGGAGACGTTCCTTGTAGTCTGAGCTCAGGTCTAGCCCCAGATAGTGATAAGACCCCGCCTGCCGGGTAATGCAGAAGTTCACGTTCATGTTCAAGTTCTTATTTATGTTATGATGACATGTTATGAGTAGTGTTCTCTTAATTTGTTGCATTCATTCTATATTCCTCCCCACACTACATACTGCATAGTTATATTCACTGAGGCAATTGTCTCACCACACGTTTCGTGGATTATTCTAGATGCGCAGGTACCTCCCCGCCCGGGAAAGTGATTTAGAAGATTAGCTGCAGAATTCTATTTGTGGATGTATTTTGATGGGGGTTTTGGGAGTATATGTGTTTGATGATTATTGTAATCTCTGAGATTGTATTTTGGGAGGATACAATTGTACATGTGGTATCCTTGTAGTATTAGGACACATGTATGAGGCTATCCCCAGTCAGTACTTGTATTTGACTTCTTTTGGATTTCTAATTTCATGACAGGCATGTATTTATAATTTGTATTATTTAAGCGATCGTTGGTAACTTAAATAGTACTTGATATTTAAATGGCGCGAAATAATTTCAGGAATTTGAGGATTAGTTTCCAATGGGCTAAATCCTTGAATTAGAAATTAGGACGTTACATTTTGGTATCAGAGCAGTTCAATCCAATTGGGTTGTGGCTTTATGTTCCTGAAGTTTGTTATTATTCTTTTATACATTATTATGTGAATTGAGAGACTGATCACCTCGATGTTTGCTTAATGATGTGTAGAGGATATGGCAGGCGGCAGGAGAGGTCGTCCAAGGACCAATCCCTCATCTTCTTCCTCTCGAGGAACTTCCCCTGACCCAGTGGCTACAGCTCTACAGATGCTCACTCAGATGATGGGTGAGCAAATGCAGTCCAACCGCCAACAAGCCGAGGCGGCACGGGAGCAGGCTGCTGCTAACACGGCTGTCTTGCAAGAGCTTGTCCGAAGACCATCGGGAACGCCTACCCCTGTTGTGGTGGACCCGTTTGTCCAAGGATTAGCAGAGTTCCAAAACATGCTCCTCCTCAGTTCAACGGGGTGTATGATCCGGATGTGGCGGCAAATGGCTCCGCGATCTCAACAGAATCTTTGAAGTAATGAAGTGCCTTGATGAGTCTAAGGTGGGGTTCGCGGTCTACATGCTTCGAGGGGAAGCGGAGGATTGGTGGAAGACGGCAAGTTTAAGGGCTACTGTTGTGACACCCCGATTACCTGGGGGACATTCCAGACTCTGTTTTTAGAGAAGTACTTTCCGGCGACGGTGCGGCGGCAGAAGGAAACTGAGTTCCTTCAACTCAAGCAGGGAGCATGACTGTAGGCCAGTATGTGGCCAAGTTTGAAGAGCTGTCCAAGTATTCAAAGTACCTGCAGACAATTCCAGATGAGGAGTGGAGGTGTGCACAGTTTGAGGGAGGTTTGAGGCCCGAGTTGCAGGATCGGGTCGGGACACTTGAGATCAGGGACTTCCCTACCCTGGTTAGCAAGTGCTACATTGCTGAGAAGAACCAGAAGAATGCTGCACCGCCTTCACAGCCTGACAACAAGGGTAAGAGGAAGTTGGAGGACCCCAGCCCAGGCAAGGGCTCTAGGCCCAAATGGCATGGCACCGCTCCTCCGACCACTCGACCCGCTTTAGGGCAAGGGGAGTACCCACCTGCCCTAAATGTGGAAAGGGGCACCGGGGCCAATGCTTATTTGGCCAGAGTCTTTGTTTCTTCTGCAAGGAACCAGGTCACTTGAAGCAAGACTGCCCCAAAAGGCAGGGCCTTCCAAAACCCCAAGCTACAGGGAGAGTCTTCACCCTCAGTGGGAAGTGGCAGCTTCTGTGGATAATCTCATGAGAGGTATGTGAACCCTAGGAGATAAGACCTTAATTGTATTGTTTGATTCGGGGGCAACCCATTCTTTCATTTCTTATGATTGTGTGGAGCGGTTAGACCTACATGCAGTTCCTTTACCTTACCATCTAAATGTGATAACCCCTGCCAAGGAGGCGATTCCCACTTCCCTTGTGTGCTCTAAATGCCCCATTGTTGTACAAGGGAAGGCCTTCGAGGTTGACCTAATTTGTTTGCCATTGAGGGGCCTAGATATTATTCTTGGTATGAATTGGTTATCCCAGAACCAGGTTATGCTTACTGCTTCAATAAGAAAATTGTCTTCCCAGTTCTCCCTCCTCTTCCGGGGAGAAGCCACTTGTGCTCCTGTCCAGTACCACCCAAGTGTCCAAGTGCCTAAGTGACGGGAGTAGTTTTTTATTTTATTACTTTCCTCAACTCTAGACTCCAGTGTTGACTTGAGCAGTGTAGCCACGGTTAGGGAGTTTCAAGATGTTTTCCCTAGTGAAGTAACTACCTTACCTCCGGACCGAGAGATAGAGTTTACCATTGACTTGGCACCGGGCACGGGGCCCGTTTCCAAGGCACCCTATAGGATGTCCCCGCTAGAGCTTAGTGAGCTTAAGACCCAATTAGAAGACCTTATAGCTAGAGGTTCATTAGGCCTAGTGTGTCACCCTGGGGAGCACCAGTGCTCTTAGTCAAGAAGAAGAATGGGAGTATGAGGTTGTGTGTGGACTATAGGCAGTTGAACAAAGTCACAATTAAGAATAAGTATCCCTTGCCTAGGATAGATGACCTTTTAGATCAACTTAGAGGGGCTTCGGTCTTTTCTAAAATAGACTTGAGGTCGGGATATCACCAGATTAAGATTAGAGGTGAGGATATACCTAAGACTGCCTTTAGGACCAGATATGGGCATTATGAGTACTTGGTGATGCCTTTTGGCTTAACCAATGCTCCCGCCGTATTCATGGACTACATGAATCGGATTTTTCGGCCCTACCTTGATCAGTTTGTCGTCGTCTTCATTGATGACATTTTGATCTACTCCCGGAGTCTAGAGGAGCATGAGCAACACCTTAGGGTAGTCCTAGGAATCTTGAGAGAGAAGAAGTTGTTTGCCAACCCAGAGAAATGTGAGTTTTGGATGGACAGGGTCCATTTCCTAGGGCATGTGATTTCTAAAGAGGGTGTGTCAGTTGACCCTAGCAAGGTAGAAGCTGTCCTTGAATGGGAAAGGCCTAAGACCATTACGGAAATTAGGAGTTTCCTAGGATTGGCCGGCTACTACCAGATTTATTAAGGGATTCTCCCAGCTAGCCTTACCCCTCACTAGATTGACTCGGAAGGGTCATGCCTTTGTGTGGGATGAGAAGTGTGAGCAAGCTTCCTTGAGCTCAAAGAGAGGTTGACCACCGCCCCGGTACTTGTGCTACCGGATTTGTCTAAGACTCTTGAGGTGTATAGTGATGCCTCGGGGATAGGGATAGGGCTAGGTTGTGTGTTGATGCAAGAGAAGAAAGTGGTGGCCTACGCCTCTAGGAATTCAGGCCCCACGAGGAGAACTACCCTACCCATGACCTAGAGTTGGCCGCAGTGGTATTTGCCCTCAAGATTTGGAGGCATTACCTGTACGGCGTGAGGTTTGAGGTCTTTAGTGATCATAAGAGTTTGAAGTACCTCTTTGATCAAAAAGAGCTCAACATGAGGCAGAGAAGGTGGATGGAGTTCCTTAAGGATTATGACTTCGAGTTGCATTACCACCCGGGCAAGGCCAATGTAGTGGCTGACGCTCTCAGTAGGAAGTCCATCCATGTATCCTCCATGATGGTGCATGAGATGGGATTGTTGGAAGAGTTTAGGAACTTAAGTCTTAATGTTGAGGTCGGAGAGACTAGCCTAAGGCTTTATAGGTTAGAGGTCACCAGCGAGCTTAGAACCCTGATTAAGGAGGCCCAGAGTGCGGACTCGGACCTCCAAGTTAGGAGAGGGCAGAAAGGGTTTACCGAGTCGGGGGATGGGATGCTACTCTTTCAAGGAAGAGTCTGTGTCCCTAAGGGGGGTAGTCTCAGGCAGCAGATTATAGAGGAGGCCCACAAGGGCAAGCTTTCCATACATCCTGGCACTACCAAGATGTATCAGGACTTGAAGAGAATGTTTTGGTGGGATGGCATGAAGAGGGAAATAGCAGAGTATGTTTCTAGGTGTCTAGTGTGTCAACAAGTTAAGATAGAGCACCAGAAGCCAGCAGGAACCCTTATGCCTTTAGAGATTCCGAGTGGAAATGGGAGGGTATATCCATGGACTTCGTGGTAGGATTGCCACGGGTCCAAGCTGGTTTTGATGCCATCTGGGTCATTGTGGATCGGCTGACTAAGTCGGCCCACTTCCTACCAATTAGGAATACCTATTCCCTGAGTAAGCTAGCAGACCTGTATGTCAAGGAGATTGTGAAGCTCCACGACATTCCCTCTAGCATCATTTCAGATAGGGACCCTAGATTCACCTCTAGGTTTTGGAGTGCGCTACATCAGGCCTTCGGGACTAAACTTAGATTTAGTACCGCTTATCATCCTCAGACCGACGCCAGTCTGAGAGGACCATCCAAACCTTAGAGGATATGTTGAGAGCTTGTGTGCTAGAGGAGTCGGGTAGTTGGGATAGATACCTGCCTCTCATAGAGTTTGCCTACAACAACAGCTTCCATAGCAGCATAGGCATGGCCCCTTATGAGGCTCTGTATGGTAGGAAGTGCAGGTCCCCCTTATGTTGGTATGAGTGGGAGAGAGGACCTTGTTGGGCCCGAGTTGGTACAAGAGACCTCGGATAAGATTAGGGTTATTAGGGAAAAGCTTGTAACGGCCCAAAGCCACAAAAGCTATGCTGACCAGAGGAGAAGGGATTTAGAGTTTGAGGAAGGGGATCATGTGTTTCTAAAAGTAACTCCTGTCACAGGCATTGGGCGAGCCATCAAAGCCAAGAAACTCAACCCCAGATTCTTAGGCCCATTCCAGATCCTGCAGAGGGTTGGCCCTCTTGCTTACAGGATAGCATTACCTCCCCATCTGTCACGAGTCCATGATGTGTTTCATGTTTCTCAACTGAGAAAAATGTCTATGACCCTTCACATATCATAAGCTCCGAATCGGTACAATTAAGGGAAGATCTCACGATTCCCACTAGGCCGGCACGAATTTTAGACAGAAGTGTCAAGACCCTGAGGAATAAGACAATCCTCTAGTGAAGGTGTTTTGGGAAGGTCAGACACCTGAGGAGGCGACTTGGGAGAAGGAGGATGACATTCGTTCTCAGTTTCCCGAGTTATTCGGTTGAGGTATGAGTTGTGTGGGTACCTTCTTCTTTAGCTAATTTTGAGGGCAAAATTGTTTTAAGGGGGGTAGAATTATAACATCCCTTTTTGTTAATTGCTTTTAATTGCTGTAGTTGCTTGTAATTGCTTTTAATTGCTTTTTAGCCACGGAGGCTCTTTGATCTTGTTATGTATTTATGTGGGTGTATTATTATACTGGATTGGTATTTTCTGAGTTTGGTCGTTTTGGAATTCGGGAAAATATCCGGTTTTTAGGGGAGACTCTGCCGAATTTTCGGTGGGATTATTGTGATTCTAAATGGCCCTTTTGGTAGGCTAAGTTGAGGGAAGAGAATTCTCCTAAAAAAAAAAGAGAAAAAGAAAAAAAGGGTGCAGCGAATAGAAAAAAAAAGAAAAGGGGTGAAGCGTATAGAAAAAGAAAAGGGGTGCAGCGAATAGAAAACGAGGGGGTGCAGCAGAAAAACCGCACACAGCATCCCCAATTAAAGGCATCAGTGATGCCTTTAATACGCATGGTGCCTCTGTTTCGTTTTTTCAATTCTCCCCTGTTGCGTAGAACTCGGCCGAGAGAGAGAGGAAAGAAAATTAGAGAGAGAGAGAGAGAGGCTTTGAAGGAGAAGGAGAACCACTTGAAGGTGCTCCATCTCTAAGGCTTGACCTCCACATCCCATTCATCATCTCCTTCCTCATTCTTCCTCTTGGGTGAGTATAACTCACACACCTCTCTACCACTTTGTATTTCCTCTCTTTGATCCCTTTTCCTCTAATCCTCTTCACTTTGATTTTTATTGTTAGTTTGTTGTTGATTTGATTGTTGTGCATAATTATTGTGGCTTAATAGCTTGTATGGGAAACCCTAGGGTAGTGGATTTTTGGGGATTTTGGGGTTTTGTTGGAATAATTGATGGTTGGAATTTGTGTGATTTATTGGGATGTTTATGTTGATTTATTTCAAACTATTGAGTATGTATAATTGGTGGTGATTGGAAAAGTTGGAGAAAATGATTGTTGGATTGGCCCTACACTTGTATTTTTAAGCTTTGGCTTCGGCCCCAGTTCTTATTAATTAATTAAGATTGGACTCCGGTCCCCAGTTAATTTGGACTTCGGTCCCCAGTTAAAACACGGGTTTCGGCCCCAGTTAATTGGCGGTGTTATGCCCAAGGGAGACGTTCATTGTAGTCTGAGCTCAGGTCTAGCCCCAGATAGTGATAAGACCCCGCCTGCCGGGTAATGCAGAATGTTCACGTTCATGTTCAAGTTCTTATTTATGTTATGATGACATGTTATGAGTAGTGTTCTCTTAATTTGTTGCATTCATTCTATATTCCTCCCCACACTACATACTGTGTAGTTATATTCACTGAGGCAATTGTCTCACCACACGTTTCATGGATTATTCTAGATGCGCAGGTACCTCCCCGCCCGGGAAAGTGATTTAGAAGATTAGCTGCTGAATTCTATTTGTGGATGTATTTTGATGGGGGTTTTGGGAGTATATGTGTTTGATGATTATTCAGGAATTTGAGGATTAGTTTCCAATGGGCTAAATCCTTGAATTAGAAATTAGGACGTTACATTTTCTCATTATCATTCTTCAGAGTTGCTTCAGCTTGATGAGATTTCCATCTTCTGAGGATCTACTCCTTCTGCATTTGTTAGATGCTCAACCCGAAGGTGAACTCTGATACCAATTGTTAGAACCACAGAAAACACTAGAAGGGGGGTTGAATAGTGTTTTAAGCTTTTCGTGTCAATCTTGTAAATCTTTTATTTAAATCATGAAGATGAATAATGTTTAAAATGAATCTTAAGATCAGAGATAATTAAAACGTGCGGAAGATAAGAAAAATAAAGTTTCTTTTAAGTCTTAAGATTATTTTAAACAGATACTTCTCAAGATATCTTCTGAAGATTATTACTTTGAATGTTTTTCAAAACTGTTTCTGAAATACTTCAGATGACTATAGGTTGTCTGAAGTCTGTTCCAGATTTCTGAACTGAGGTCTTTCCAGACTCACTTCAGATAATTGTTTCAGAAGTAATTCAAAAGACATTCTTTGTAATGCTTCAAGTGATATTAGAAACATCTCTCGTTTTGTTCTTATGAAAGATCATTTTATTGAAATCGTTGTGTTAAGTTTGTTATGAAAATAACTTTTCAATCCCCAACATAAATATGAAAACTGTAAATAAAGAGATTAAGGGAAAGAGAACTTAGGCACAGAATTTATCCTGGTTCACCCACAAACCCGTGAACTACATCCAGTGCCAGAGGCAAACAACCACTGGATTTTCCACTATCTGAACTCAGATACAAGTATTATTTTACCACAGCCTCTTCAGGCTAAACAATGAGTATTCTTTCATTTTCAACTGCCTCTCCAGGCAACTCATGCAGTATTCTTTTTCAGGCAAGCCTCTCCAGGCTCTACCGAGTACCGTCTCTCCAGACATCACGAGTACAGTCTCTCCAGACATCACGAGTACAGTCTCTCCAGACAACACGAGTACAATATCTCCAAACAACACGAGTACAGTCTCTCTAGACAACACAAGTATTCCTTTGTTTTCAACTGCCTCTCCAGGCAACTTATGCAGTATTCTTTTTCAGTCTAGCCTCTCCAGACTTTACGACTAAGTATTCTTTTGTTTTCAACTGCCTCTCTAGGCAACATATGCAACATTCTTTTTCAGTCTAGCCTCTCCAGGCTTTGCAACTAAGTATTCTTTCTTCCACCAAGCCTCTCCAGGCTCTCAGACACTAACCACAGTAGTGTATGAGTATTCTTCTTCCCCAAGCCTCTCCAGGCTCTCAGACACTAAAGTGTTTACAATTTCGAACTAAGTTTAAGTTTCCACGAACATAAACTTAATTTCTTCCTGTACTAGAGGTTAAATGAGTACTACTCAGGATACAAAGGTTGAATTCTAAGTACAAGGTTAAGACAGTGATACAAGTATATAAGTTAGGTACAATCCTGTCTCTGATGTGAGGAATGACATCGTCTTAGAATTGGCTAGATAGATACTGGATTTTTAGCTTCAGCCTTGTTCTCCAAACCATTGGTTCCATGGGGCTACATTCTCACCCGTATCATTGGAATAACCAAGGTATACTTGTGGCTTCAAACCATTCTTGGTTCATTTGAGATTAAGCACAGCCTGGTTGGTTGTTCTTCCAAACAATCTTTGACTAACTGACCAATATGTCAGCAGTATGGTTGATTCTCTTTCAATCCTTTTCAACAACAACCAACATCTTCAGATTCAATCTTGAGGCTATTTATATGTTCTGTTGGAATATAGCCGTTTTGAAGATGATTCATCAATACCGTTGAGATAATTGATGATGTGGCTCATATAGCCGTTGTGTAGTAATGTCTCAAACGGTTGCTTCTCCTTAAGCAAATAAGTGTTCAGGACAGTCATGTTCTGACACTTCTGTAGATGAGCTCTTTTTAGAGAGATTTTCTGATATTATTTTGCACGTTCTCTCTCTTGATATCCTTTGCTTTCTTCATCTGTCTTGTGATTTTCTTCTGCGTTCCTCAGTTGACTTCTGATTTCCTCTGCTTTTCTTAGGAGTGTATATGAGGAGATATCCGTTGGATTTGTCCTTTTGCTTATTTAGTATATGCTCCTTTTCTGTTTGCTTCCTGACACCATTCTTCTTTCTTCTTTGAGTGAGGGTGTCTTGTCGAATAGTTGTTGTTGCAGTTTCTTCTTTGAATAAAGACATATGATATTATAGTCGTGGTATCATATAGTCTTAGCTTCTGTATTGATTTCTTCAATGTTGAATATGTTCCATGCACTAGAGAGTTTATCTGTTCAGACAATATACTCAAATGCTTGCTTTTATCTATCGTGATGTACTTCAACTTGTGCTTATCATATTAATTCAGGCTTTTCTTCAATTCTTCAGCTTGAATATTATATCATATTAATTCCAGCTTTTTCTTCTACTTCAGCTGATTGTTATTCTGTTCTTCTTTGCATTTTTCTTCTCTGAGATATAGATGAATAACGATGTTGAATCAATTGTATTTATTCAAACATCTTTCTGGTTGCTTTTTCTCAGTCTTCTGATCAGTTCTCGGCAACCAGCAGGTGCAGGTGCAGGTGCAGTAGGTCTGCGCACACAAAAATGCCTTTTGTTACAGGTGCACCAGGGCTTTGCAGAAAGTCTTTTGCACAGTTTCCTTATTTGTGCAAGACTTTGATCGAGGCATCAAGCATGTTTAGCTTTTATACTGAAATAAGTGTAGTCTCTTTGGTAGAGTGTGCTTTACACTTAGCAACGTCTTCAAGAGATCAATTCTTGATTCTGTTTGTAGACTTCTTCAGATAGTCTTCACGTCTTCAGATGGTCTTCACGTCTTCAGACGGCTCGCGCACTTCAGACAACTTCAGCACTTCACATGAGTTGCGTTCTTCAGGCAGCTTCAGCACTTCAGACGAGTTGCATTCTTCAGACAGCTTCAACACTTCAGACGGCTTGCGCACTTCAGACAGCTTCAGCACTTCAGACGAGTTGCTTACTTCAGACAACTTCTTTATATTAAATCCTGCATTTGTTCTTCTGATCTGATCTTCTGATTCTGATGTTGTCATCAAATCTTCTTCTTCTTCTAATGAATATTTCAACCTGAAACACATCAACAAACCAATACCTTTCTCAGTAGAATCTGTTTATATAATCTTATTTGTTCTTATTATGTTCTTATTTGTTAATCATTAAAACTAAAGGATATTGAGTCTTGAGTCAAGTTTGAATGCTCAAACTTATTTGTTAATCATTAAAACTAAAATTTGTGGTTGGTGTTGTGAAGGTTGAAGGCTTAAAAGCAAACAGGATGCAACATCTATTCAGTGTTGTATTTATAGATCATTCGGAGGATCAAGGTCAATAATCTTTCAGGGAGAATGTTGTGATGAGATCACTGCAGACAACTATGATTTTGACAAGATGCTCACAATTCTGACTTTGTTTGTTGTCTTCCAAAAATAAAATCAAAACTCAAATAGAGGAATTATCTAAAATTCCAATGAAATACAAGAAAAAATTTTGATGACTACACTGTAGCTTTTGCTTTTTCCCCTGCTTCACTAAGGGAAATAAATAGAGTTTTGCGACTAATAAAATTTGTTGAAGTAGAGAAAATATAACTTGGAATAGTTTTCTTCAGATTGAAGTTCAAGTTATTTCGTTTGTCTTGATTTATGTTATCATATTTTGTTTAATTGTCAGTATCTCTGTATTTCTTGCAATGTTTAATTATACTTGTTCTTATAGTATCATAATCTTTTGCAGGTATCACTCAAGAAGATCAAGATCTAGGGAGATAGATCAATTAAATAGTGGTCATCCTGGTAGAAGAAAACAGGAAGATCAAAGAAAGCAAAGAACTCGTGATGAGGAATGGAATGCAAACTTGAAAGACAATCATAAAAGGAAATGCAGAGACAGAACTCCTGATGCCTGATTCTGATAGGGAATGGTTAGAAGAAGAGAAAGATAGAGAAAAGCACCATGAAAGCACTAGGAAAAGCTTATTTAATAGGACCAAGGATAATGATGGCAGAAGCCATGAAGAGGATTCTGATGTTGATTGGGCTACTATAACTAGGGACAATGAAATGCAGCAAGGTAGAGAAGGAAGAAACCCACAAAAGTGGAACAGGGATAGAGACAGAAAAAAGGCACCGTATTAAACAAAGGGAAAGCTCAAGACATCAGGGCAGGGACAACAGTTATGTAATTGGTGATTCTGAATCTGATGAAGGTGGAGGAGAGATGGAAACACGACAGGGACAGCGGTTATGCAAGACGGACTTTAAAGTCAGGGACTACGGGAGCAATTTTGTAAACTCAGGGACCTAAGTGCACGACTCCCCAAAAGTCAGGGACCTAAGTGCTAATTTGCTCATGAATATATGCTAGAGTGCTTATATGAGATATGGTTACTTGTTTCAGGACACCAATCTATAGGCGAACCAAGCCTTGATTGGCCAAGCCGGTTGAAGATTGTGAAAGGCATAGCAAAAGGTCTTGAATATCTATACAAGGAGATGCCAAGCCTAATTACGCCCTATAGTCATTACAATATGGTTGGCTGCTAGCAAAATTGCCACTGACTTACATGCTTATTCCTTCTCTTATTACTGTCCCCCACATGGGAAAAGATTCTACAAACTCACCTTCCACAAGAGATAGAGATCTCACCACTGTCTCTTACATCAAACATGTTTTGAAAGAAGGAAGGGAAATGGCTCTGAGAAATAGGCAGAGGAAGCTTTATACCAACAATTCAAGTAGTGCTTGGTATGGTTACAAACAATCAAAGTGGAGCCACATAGTATTTGAGCACCCTGCAACATTTGAGACACTTGCAATAGAGCAGAACAAGAAGGAAGAGATCATCAATGACCTTGTTAAGTTCAGAAATGGGAAGGACTATTATGCCAAGATTGGGAAGGCTTGGAAAAGTGGCTATTTACTCTACCTCCAGGGACTGGTATAGTTTGGATGAGAATATGTTTCCATATCAATCATTGTCCTTACTCCATTCTGATCTATGAACTAAGTTAAACAAGACAAACCAGAAGTTATCCACCAAATATACAAGAAAATCAATTTTTTTTTTATTTTTTATGATCTCATTGGCTACAATCAAATAAAGTTGGTTTTTTAAAAGAATAGAGAATGTTCTTATCCTGATGTAGTAACAGCCAATATTTCTAATGCTTCCTAGTTCCAATCAGTGGTCACTGTAACCGGCAAACCAATGCCTTAAACTCTAATTGACATGACTAATTATATGGATGAATTATGTGCCATCCATGAAAATAATTTTAATAAATCATATTTCATTTGATTGTCTTAAATTGTCTAACTGAATATACTAATAAATTATCACATTCATACTTGGATATAAAGAAACTCAGCAATAGAGAAAAACTCAACATACTTAAGATTTATATTCCAAAATCATAAAATCTAAAAGAAATCAAGGTAGCCTAATATGTAGTCAAAGCACCAGTCGGAGGGTGTGAAGCCACAACTATAAGTTAGTATATTTCAAACATTCAATTCTAGTAGCTAATGTTACAGGTGTGAATTTTTCTCCATTTACATTTCATGAAATTTGAGGTGGGTATAAACAACCTAAAACTTATATAAAGGAAGAACATGCAATTCTTTTGTCCAATCAATGACAGATCTTATTGAACTGACCTGGAAGAAGGATGGAATAGGGAAGCCATAAACTATCTGATCATGGCCGAGATCTAAGGTGGTGGTCCGAGGTACGACTGGATCTCCTGAGGACGTTCTGGTGGCTGCTCCGGTGCGGAGGCGCGCGGTGGAGGTACCTGCGAAGGCACTCCGACGCTCAAGTTAGCGAGAGGGATAATATGGAGGTAGATCAGGGTTGAAGATTACCTTAGGTACGTGGGTGTGATCCCCTTATATAGCCATGCTGTGTTGTGGCAGGAGGGGACATGGCAGGTGGAGCAGGTGTGCCTCCGCCGTAATTGTCGGCTCCAGCCGTAATTCCCGGCTGCGTGTGTCAGGGCCTCCCAGCTTTATTGGGGATGGCGTGAGGCGCATTAAATGCGATGAGACATGTTAGGTGACCTATGTCTGGCCCGTAGGGATGGTCGGGTCCGAGGTCAATGGTTAGTGAAGGTTCAAGGTTGAGTATGTCGATCCAGGGATTGGTTGATATGTAACCCTCCGATCGGTCTCATGGTTATGACGATTGTCTTGCCCATATGTGGGGGCGTCGGCCGAAGTCCGGATCAGTTGCCCCCCAGCATGATGGTGAGCGATCGGCTCACCATCAGCGATGCAAGTTACTATGGATTTCGTGTTCGGTTTGATGTGATGTTGTTTTATGGGACGAGGTATGGACGTCTACGGGGGTTTTTCTGACCTCTCATGTCGCGTCTTGTCGCCTGTCTCTTCGTCTGCGGCCGTCCTGTCGTTAGCAGTTCCTTTTCCTGACCGTTGGGTATGATGGGGCACGTGGCTATTGCTGTTTGGAGGCTTTTCCCTTGAGACGTGCGCCCTTAAATGCTCATCATTGTGGAGATGTGCGTTACGCACGTCTCAACCGTCCTTCCTTTTTTGCCCCTTGGGGCTCGCGTGAAGTTCCCTGGTTGCCCTTGGGTTAGCGTATTAAACCCTTTTTGTCCCTTCGCGAAATGACGGGGTTACCCCTTCGTTTTGCAATTGACCTTTGGTTTGGGGATTGAAAGGACTCTTTTGTCCTTTGTTTAAATTTATATCAGGAGGGAGGCGTTAACCGCTCCCTCCATCTTTCTCATATTTCACCATTTTCCTCCTTCTCTGTCTCCATTTTTCTCTAAATTTCTTTCTCAGGTTTTCTTCATTGCTGCGTTGTGAAGCACGAGTTGTGCTTTCTGCTCCGATTTGAAGGGCTTTCCAGGGTGACGGTTTCTCGTGGCACATTTCTTCTTTACGGTGGTCGCTTCATCAAGGAAGGCTCATTTTAGGTCATTTCCAGAATCTGGTGTCGTGCTTCGCCGCGTCTCCACCGCTGCTTCTTCGCAAAGCTCAGGTACTACTCTCTATCTTCACCATTTCCCTTCCATTTCACGGTGTTTTGGTTTATAATGATGCCCCCTGAGGGAGGGGATGATGGAGAGGATAGTGGTGACTCTCTGGAGGTGCTTCCTGCACCTCCAGAGTCTTGGCCGACGTCGAAACCTAAGAGGGGCGGGCGACCGTCCGAACTGTCCGTCGTGCCCTTACTATCCCTTCTATGATCCGCCGTTACGAGAGTGCGGCGGCTTCGGCTCGTGAAGAGGTTCGCGGGCTCTCGTCAGCTGAAAGGTCGGCCTTTGTGAGAGACCTTTGCGCATCCTCTTCGGAAACCGACTTAGATTCGACTGATGAGGGTGCCGAAGTCTCTAACTTATGCTCCTTTTCTGAAGGTGATAGGTACTGCTACATGGATGCTGCAAGCACCAGCGGAGAAGTTACTAGTCGTGAGATGAGGGTTCATGACCGTTATGCCTGGGTCGATGCCGAGGTACTCGGGACTGTATCCCGTTATTGTGGGGAGTCCGAGGCGACTCTTCGGGCGAGCTTATCTGTGTTGGACCCAGATTATGAAGAGTTGTATACTATCTCACCTCCACAGGCCTCGGACCGGGTATGTCACCGCGGGGAGACGAATGCCGGGTTCATGTTCTTGTATGCCTTCGTCGTCCATCGACTGAAGGTGAGGTTGCCATTCTCGGAGTTCGAACGGTCAATTTTGAAGCATTATCGCCTTGCGCTGACCCAACTCCATCCGAATGCCTGGGCATTTGTCAGGTCATTTGAAGTTCTCTGCGACAAACTGGCACTTACGCCGACTGTTCCGCTCTTCTCTCATTTTTTTGACGTTTGTCCGAGGAAGGCTGGGGAAAGAGGATGGGTGAGCTTCCGTGGCCATAATGGCCGACCGCTGTTGACTTTATATGTGGATTCAGCGAAGTCTTCGGGAGTTTCTTTTAAGAGAGATTTTTTTAAGGTTATCCCTAAGTGCGGGGTCCTTCCATTTTGGAGAAATTCTTGGGAGGAGCAGGAGACGACCTTTAGTATTTATTGGGACAGTCGTCATTATGACTGGGGTCCGAAGATGTATGCTACAACGTACGAGCGACTGACTCCTTCTGAGCAAGAGGCGTTCTACCTCCTCCAGAAGCTATTAAGGGAGAGAGGTGGCGAGCATTTTTCATCCCGACTGTTAATAGATACGTTGTCCGGCCAGCTGACGGTGGCCTTAGGTCGGTTGGGGAATTATTCTATTTGTCTTATGTTTTTCTTTCTGGATCTATCACTTATGTTTTGCTTTCTGTTACAGAGGAAGAACAGATGAAGATTTCTGATCTTTTGAAGAAGGCCAAGGCCATTGGGGTCGATGACCCGAAGGCAAAGGATTCCAAGAAGAGGAAGGTCGTTGAGGGGTCAGCCACATCATTTTCTAACAGCCAGAGTTTGCCTCTTCCTCAATCGGCCGTGGGGTCCTTAAAAATTTCGGATCCTCAGGCCGATCGTGCGCCTGCTCAGGTAGAGGGCGATCGGAAGAAGAAGAAAAGTAGGGCCATTACAGTAAAGTCCCCCGAGGGTCCTAAGTCCGACGGGGGATCTTCGTCCGGGGTTCCAGTGCTAACAAAGGCAGTGATCTTCGAAGACAGTTTTACCCTGGACCATCCTGCCGTGGCCTCCCAATTTTACACGGAAGAGATCCGGCAGAAGTTTGTGAAGGGGGAATTTGACATTGATGCGGTCGTCCGGGATGCCCAGGTCACGTATCTTCAACAGATTAGCTTGCTTCAGTTTATTGAGAAGGACATGGTCCCTGCGGCTAGGAGGGAAAAAGAACAGTATGAGAAGGCCTTGAAGGCTTCTACGTCGGCCTCTGAGGAGTGTGCCAAGCTGAAGACCGAGAAGGAGGCCCTCACGGTTCAGTTGGGGATCGTGGGGAAGGAGAAACAGGATCTGGAAAAGAAGGTAGCGAGCCTTGGCAAGGACCTGGAGGCGGCCGAGGAAAAAGGGAAGGAGGATCTGAGGAAGCAGAAGGAAGAGCATGATGCTGAGGTTGCTGAGCTTAAGAGGAAACTGGAAGTGGCTGTGGAGGGGGAGCGTCAAGCAGTTGCTGATACGCTGAAATATGTGGAGAAAGCTTTTGATGTCGCCATTGAGCAGGTGAAGGCTCGTAACCTAACCTACAGTCTTGACCTTCGCAGCCTTTCCTATGAGGTCGAGGTTGTTAATGGTGTCGTCATTGTGGACGATGGGAAGGGAAACAAGACCGAGGTTCCACCAGAGGGTCTTCCCTCGGCGACCGGTGCTCAGACTGATGCTTGAAGCCTCCTTTTTTTTAGGACTGCATACCTTGCTGATTTCCTTCCGTTTGGCCATGTTTTGTAATGACAATTTGAGTTTTAGTTTTGTCCAGAATCTACTAAACTTGTCTATTCCTTCTATTGCGTCTTGATTGGTTTAGTTATCTGCTTGTCTTAGTGTGGTTTGTTCGTTGAGGCAACATGCCTCGAATTTTGTATATTTTTTCATTTGTGTGATCAATCGCGTGGCATCGTGCCTTTGCATATTTTCGCTTGGTCGTTTTTCTTTTACACCCTGTTAATACTGAAAGCCTCGGCTTTTAGGCTGTTGCCTGTTCGACCACCTTTTATTAGGGAACCTCGGTTTTCAGGCCGTGGTTTCCTTTTTTAATATATAGAACCTCGGTTTTCGGGCCGTGGTTTGCTTTTGCTCTTGGGAGTTCTGTGTAGGTAGATGTCTCGACCAATTAATTGAAAAGGCGAATTAGTTTTACAACGGTCAGATCGTAGTTGATAAGGGTACTTAGCTGAAATACATTCGTAAATTATGGGCATTCTAGTGTCGAGGGATGTCGTCACCTCCAAGTGTTTCTAAGCGGTATGCTCCTTTCCCTATTGAAGTAGTAACGCGATAAGGTCCTTCCCAGTTGGGTGCTAGCTTTCCTTGCTGCGCATTCTTTCCTCCGATGTCGGCCCTTCGTAGGACGAGGTCTCCGACCTTGAATTTCCTTTTAATCACTTTTTTGTTGTATTTGGTCGCTGCTCTCATTTTGGTTGCCTCTTCTCGGACATGAGCTATGGCTCGTCGTTCCTCCAAGAAATCTAACTCTTCTCTGAGTAGGTGATCATTGTTGTCTTCATCATGGGTGCTGGTTCTCCAAGTAGGCTCTCCTATCTCGGCTGGAATAATGGCCTCGGCCCTGTGAGCTAATCGGAAAGGAGTTTCTCCGGTGAACGAGTGTGGGGTTGTCCGGTACGTCCAGAGGACGTGGTCTAGCTGTTCTGCCCACCTTCCCTTTGACTCGTCCAGCCTCCTCTTTAGTCCTCGCAGAATGACACGGTTTGCTGACTCGGCCTGCCCATTTGTCTGTGGGTGTTCCACCGATGTGAAGTGTTGTTTTATTTTCAACCCCTTTAGTAGTTCTCTGATGCCTTTGTCTGTGAACTGAGTGTCGTTATCGGTAACCACTGCCTTTGGGATCCCATATCGGCTAATGATACTTCTGTAGAAGAACTTCTGAATCCGAGCAGAGGTGATGGTTGCCAGGGGCTCAGCCTCGATCCATTTGGTGAAATGGTCAATAGCCACAATCAGGAATTTCACCTGACCTGGTGCTGGGGGAAAAGGTCCGAGAATGTCCATTCCCCATCTGAAGAAGGGCCATGGGGTTGAGGTGGTGGACATCTCCTTTGCTGGGGCGTTGTGAAAATCTGCATGTCTCTGGCAGGGATCGCATTTTTGGACGTGATCCGCTGCATCCTTCTCCATTGTTGGCCAATAATAGCCGGCCCTTAATGCCTTCTTAGCCAACGAGCGTCCTCCGAGGTGCTGACCGCAACTTCCTTCATGAATTTCTGCCAAGACATAGCTTGCCTCATTGGGGGACAGACATTTGAGTATGGGGCATGAGAAGCCTTTTTTGTAGAGGCGATCGTCAACCAGCGTGTACCAAGCCGAGGTTCGCTCGATCCTTTTTGCTTCTCTTCGCTCTTTCGGCAGGGTCCCGGTTCGCAAGTAGGTCATAATCGGGCTCATCCAGCAGGGGTCTTGGTCAATCTACATGATTTGCTTCCTTTCATTGATACTTGGTTCAACAAGTGTTTCCTGGATCACTGATCTGTTGTTCCCGGCTTTCTTAGTACTTGTTAGTCTTGATAGTACGTCGGCCCTGGTATTCTGTTCCCTCGGCACATGTCGAAATTCGATCATCCTGAAAGCGTCGGATATCTCTTTGACCTTGTTCAGGTATTGCTGTAGGATGGGTTCACGAGCTTGGTATTCTCCGTTAACCTAGGAGATCATGAGCTGAGATTCACTGCACAATATAACTGCTTCGGCTTCGAGGTCTTTGGCAAGGCTTAATCCTGCTAGACAGGCTTCATACTCGGCTTGGTTGTTCGAGGTTTTGAACTCGAATTTAAGTGATTGTTCAATGGTCACCCCGGTGTTGTCTTCCAATACCACTCTCGCTCCAGCTCCTTTGGCATTTGACGATCCGTCCACAGATATGGTCCATGTGACCCGAGATTTGTCCTTCTGATTCTCCGTCATCTCTAAGATGAAATCGGACAGGACTTGCGCCTTGATAGCTGCTCGTGGTTCATAGGAAATGTCATGTTCTGAAAGCTCGATCGCCCAGGTGATCATCCGGCCGGCTAGGTGATCATCTGTTCTAACTGTGATGGGATGGTCTTGAAAGTATGGTCAGAGGCGTCGTGCAGCTGAGATGATTGCAAATGCCGCTTTCTCCAACTTCTGGTACCTAAGTTCTGGTCCTTGAAGGCTTTTGCTTGTGAAGTACACTGGGCTTTGGTTGCCTTCTGATTCTTTTACTATAACAGAGCTGATGGCCTCTTCTCCTACCGACAGGTACAGGTACAGTCTTTCCCCGGGGTGGGGCTTCACCAAAATCGGTGGTTTAGTTAGAGAGACTTTAAAGCCTTGAAAAGCCTCTTCACATGCAGGGCTCCAGTTGAACTGTTGTCCTTTCTTCAACAATTGATACAAGGGAAGTGATTTGTGTGCCGATCGGGCAAGGAAACGGGTTAGGGCTGCTATTCTCACTGTCAGTTGTTGTACTTCTTTCACTGACGTTGGGCTTTTCATCTCTAGGATGGCTTTGCACTTCTCTGGGTTAGCTTCTATTCCTCTGCTCGTCAGCATGTATCCGAGAAAGTGACCGGCTGGAACTCCGAAAGTGCATTTGAGGGGATTTAACCTCATGTTATGTTTTCTCAGTCGGTGGAAGACCTTCTCTAAGTCGGCTACAGGATCTGCCCCTTTTGGGGTTTTTACGATGATGTCATCTACGTACACCTCTACGACCTCCCCGATCAGTCCTTCGAATACTTTTGTCATTATCCTCTGGTACGTTGCCCCGGCGTTCTTTAGGCCGAATGACATCATGGTGTAGCAGTAGGTTCCATCGTCCGTAAGGAATGCCGTTTTTTTCCTCGTCATGACCGTACATGGGAATTTGGTTATAACCAGAGTAGGCATCCATGAACGAAAGGAAACGGTAGCCAAAGGAGTCGTCTACTAACCTGTCAATGTTTGGCAAAGGGAATGGGTCCTTTGGGCATGCTTTGTTGAGGTCGGTGTAATCCACGCACATTCTCCATTTGCCGCTCGATTTTTTGACCAGGACGACGTTGGCCAGCCAAGTTGCATACCGGATTTCTCTGATGAACCATGCCTTTAGCAACTCGGCCGTCTGTTCCTTGATCGCTTGTTGCCTTTCTGGTCCCATTCTCCTTTTCTTTTGGTCAACCGCTTCAACCGGGGGTCGACCGACAGCTTGTGGCAGCAGAAATTCGGGTCGATTCCCGGCATGTCGGCTGCTGTCCATGCGAATAAGTCGGCATTGTCCATCAGAAGCTTCTCCATCTTGTTCTTGAATTCTGGTGGGAGGTGACTTCCCATCTTGGTGTTTTGTCCCTTTTCTTTCCCGACGTTTATCGGGACAGTCTCTCCCTCTGGGGAAGGTCGTTCCGCTCCTCGGCCTTCTTCCCCGGAGTCCACCCTCGGATCTAGATCAACGAGGGAAACATTGTGTCTTTCCTGGTGGGCCGGGGGTTTCGCACTTGGTGGGGGGTTTCTCTTCAAGCTTAGGTTGTAGCAACTCCTTGCCATTTACTGGTCTCCCCTGACTGTTGTCACTCTCCCATCTCTTGTAGGGAACTTCATTGCGAGGTGCAAAGTGGAAACTACTGCTCCCATCGCATTGAGGCTTGGTCTCCCCAATATGGCATTGTATGAGCTCTTACACAGGACCACAATGAACTTAGTTTTGATTGTCTTGCTTCCTTCCTTACCTGTTAGAGTGACAAGTGCTTCCATGTAGCCGAGGGGCTGAATACGATCACCTGAGAAGCTGACAAGGTCACTGTCATAGGGTAACAGGTCACTCCGACTGATCCCCATCTGTTCGAAGCAGTTCTCATAGACGATGTCGGCCGAGCTTCCCTGGTCTATTAACACTCTTTTTACCTCGGCGTTGGCGATTACTGCGGTGATCACTATCGGGTCGTCGTGTCCGGGCACGGTGTCCCCGAAGTCGCTGTTGTCAAATGTGATGGTTGGGGTTGGAGGGGGCTTTTCATGTCGGCGGGATATGCGGTGGTCGTCTTTCACGTGTTGTACCTCTTTTTACGCCCCTTTCCTGGAATTGGACGAGCTTCTGCCACCTCCAAAGCCTCCTGCAATCATGTTGATGGTGATCCGAGGTTGGGGTTGGTCCCGATCCTTCCGCGGAGTGCCGTCCCGAGGCTTCTTGTCCGAAGCCCCACGACTTCTTGGTGATCGGGAACGGTGTCGTCTCCTTTCATGCCCCGGGGGGGAGTGTTAGTCTCGCCGCCGCTCGCCTTGTTCGCGGCTGCTCCACACGGGTTTGTCTCTTCTTACATACCGTCCCAGATTTCCCTCTCGGATTAGTTGTTCGATGGCATCTTTGAGATGGTAACAATCATCAGTATCATGTCCATGGCCTTTATGGAAGGCGCAATATCGGTTCTTGTCTCCCTGGGGTGATTTGATAGGTTGGGGGCACTTTACTTCAGCTAACTCTACATTGTGTACCTCCTGCCAAATCCTGGAAAGACTACTGTTGAGAGGGGTGTAATTACCCTCGTAGCGCCCCCTGAACTTTTTCCTTTCTTCTTTCCTTTCCTTCCTGCTCCTTTCTTCTTTTTCAAGCGCTTGGCCTTCTTTCGGGGTTACTGACTTGCTCGTCCCTTCCAGATGCAGTTCCTCATTTATGAATTAGGCCGCTCGTTCCCTAAAGGCCATCATGTTGTGAACTCGGATTCTTCTGAGTGAAATGTCAAGGGGCGTTCCTTTGCGCAACGCTTCGACTGCGTAATGTAGTTGCACTTCATCTGCGACATTGGGCGTAAGGGCTACCTCCTTATAGAAACGGGCCAAGAAATCTCGCAACGTCCCGGACTCCCTCTGCTTGACCTTCGCAAGAGTGTGGGAGTCTCGGGGTATCTGGTTGGCCATACTGAACCACTTAGCGAATGCTGCCGCGAGGTCGTCCCATTTGTCCATCGAGTTCTGGGGGAGTGTTCTGAACCAAGTCAAGGCCTCTTCGTCCAACGTTCGAGAGAAGCTTCTGCACATGATGTCTTCTTGGGCGCCTAAGAACAACATTTCGTTGAAGAATCGGTCTAGGTGTCGGCCCGGGTTGGTCTCTCCGATATACAAACTGATGGTGCTGAAGGGACGGATGAAACGATCGGGTATCTCAACCTGGGCAAGTCTCGCCGTGAAAGGGTGTAAAGGGCTGATGCAAAGTTATAAGATTCAGGATTCCTGATGTAGTGACCGCAGACGTGGTCGTGATGGGCGTTCCAGCAACTGCTACCGGGGTTGCCTGGGGCATGACTGGGGTGACAGTCGGGTTTGCCTGTACCGCAACTGGGGTGGCTTGTGCTTCGCCCTCTGCTTCCTTGATCGGACCGGGGGTGACGGCTTTTGGTGTTTCTTCCTGGTCCTTTCTGGCCGATTCTCCATGGGTGTCGGCGCGCACTGAGGGAGTTCCACGTTGGCTACGTCCGCGCGTCCGGCTCATCCGCTCGGTGTGATATTCGGACGACGAGATTTCGTCCGACGAGGGTTCAGTGGAAGTATAACTTGACTCCTGGGATGGCAGGTCCCTGGTGTGGTACGTCATTCTAGAGGTGGTACTCCTTCTACTCACTTCTCTCCGACGAGATTTCCTTCGTGGCGCGGCAGGGAGCAGGGATTCAAGGTATTTGATCCTTCTCTCTAGTTCTTTCACAGTTCTATACTTCTTCTTTCTCTTTAGGGGGGAGAGGGTCTCCTCCCTACTTCCTCCTTTCTTCTGGCTCTCCTGGAGTGCCTCTTTCTCCTGGTGATGTCTCCGGGAGGCTTCAAATGGTAACTCTCATATGACCCCCTGGTATGCGCAGATGGGGGTGGTTCCTGGGGGGTAGCTCTCAAGGTGTGACGGGGGTCCGTCGTTACCCTCCGCTCCTGTCTTTGGTGCAGCTCCGGTGAGTTGCGGTGGCTGGTTGTTAGTGGTTGCGTCCATCCTTGGTTCTTCGTGGTATAAACCTTGATCTCAGCGCAGGTGGTGGAGTTGGTGGGGTTTCTTTTACCAGATTCCCACAGACGGTGCCAAATGATCGTGGCCGAGATCTAAGGTGGTGGTCCGAGGTACGGCTGGATCTCCTGAGGACGTTCTGGTGGCTGCTCCGGTGCGGAGGCGCGCGGTGGGGGTACCCGCGAAGGCACTTCGACGCTCAAGTTAGCGAGAGGGATAATATGGAGGTAGATCAGGGTTGAAGATTACCTTAGGTACGTGGGGGTGATCCCTTTATATATCCATGATGTGCTGTGGCAGGAGGGGACATGGCAGGTGGAGCAGGCGTGCCTCCGCCGTAATTGCCGGCTCCGGCCGTAATTCCTGGCTGCGTGTGTCAGGGCCTCCCAGCTTTATTGGGGACGGCGTGGGGCGCATTAAATGCGATGAGACCTGTTAGGTGACCTATGTCTGGCCCGTAGGGATGGTGGGGTCCGAGGTCAATGGTTAGTGAAGGTTCGAGGTTGAGTATGTCGATCCAGGGATTGGTTGATATGTAACCCTCCGATCAGTCTCATGGTTATGACGATTGTCTTGCCCATATGTGGGGGCGTCGGCCGAAGTCCGGATCACCATCCTTGTGTGCATCCAAGCTTAGCATAAGTACTCTAAAATGTAGATTGAAATCAGGACCACAATATCAGTTTTATTTAAAAAAAAAAAAAAGTAGATGTGAATACATCTTTCTTGTCTAAAATTCAACAAAGAAAAGAACCCAGAAACCATAACAAGATCCTTCCCTCAATCCCACCCCTGAAGAGAGAAATAGTACCTCTGGGTTGTTGTTGAAGCCATTTCGAGCTCTTCGTGTCTGTCTTGTATAATATTATAATCCTTCTTTATCTTATCCTTCTTGACCGATCGGGAAGCAAGTGCAGAAACTCAGAGCGTCAAGAAGCAATTAGAAAAGTCAAGAAACTAACATGAAGAAAGTGTCCACTGCCGGCAGAGGAGATTCCAAGAGAGCAGGAGGATGGCAACTCCAAGCTGGTAGACACACTCGAAAGGAGAAAGGAGAAAGAAGGAGGATCACCCAGAGTAAGAGACTCAACAACCTCCAAAGAAGGAGGAGCTTGCCATATGGAACAACGGAAAGCATCTCTCTCCGTCGAACCACATTGCTCTGTGTCTCTGCACAGAATCAATGAGATTGAGAAAGTATATAGTCCGAAGTCGTCAGAGTGTGGTTCAAACTGTCTTTAAGGCAAGCAGCAAGCTTTATATATATCTTCCTATTCCTAAACATCGCAAAACCAAATAAAATAAATAAATAACAAATTGACATTAAAAAATAGATTATATATTTATAAGTTAGTATAATATAAGAATCTTATACAAAATAAAAAAAACAAAATAAATAAAAGAAAGTAATTAAGAATTACAGAAAATTTGAATTTTTAAGAATTTCAGTTCCTTCAATCATTTTGAAAATTCTTGAAGAAATGAAATTCCCTCATTTTCAAATTTTTATTTTATTATTTTAAATTATATTTTATTATTTTAAAAATAATAATTTTTCATACTTATAAAATTATATGGTTTTTAACTCTGAGATTAATCACAATTAGCTCTTTCATTGGTTAAAAAGGTTGACAAAATATAGGCATAATGACACTATTTGTTTCCCTTATGATTCAGTCTAAAAATATTACAATTTGTTTGGTTTAAAAAATACTTTCTATTTTCAATTTTATTAAAATATTATCTTAATTTCATTTTATTTTCCTTAATAAGTTGATTATTTTTTGTTGATAAGATTCTCTCAAAAGCCTAAAGGTAAATTAATTTCCTCACAAGTATTAGTAAACAAGATGTAAGGTTGAATTAAATTTTGAAAAAAAAATATTTTTAAGAAGATTTCATATTTAATTAAAAAATAATAAATTAATTAAAGATAAGGTGTAATTTATTTCCATTTTCAATTCTTATTTTTCTTTACTTCTTTTTTATCAAATTTCACATATTACAAACATGTCCATTATATGTGAATACAATATGTGTAAATAACATTACTCTTTTGATAACAAGTTAAGGGGTTGTTCAAGGTGATTGTGAGTTTTTTTTTTTTTTTTTGAAGTTAGGTGATTGTGAGTTTTTGGTTTTTAAAAAATTTGAATCATATTTTTACTTTTTACAACTCGAAACCAAAAAGTGAAAACTACTTTTTGTGGTTTTCAAAATGTTTGTTTTGAAATCTACAAAAATAAGTTTTCAATTGTTGATTTTGAGCTGTAAAAATTTGACTTAAAATTTTTAAAAACTAAAGACTGAAAACCCGTAACCACCCCGGATAACCCCATTAATAAATTTATTGAGTTCTATTCCATTCAAGACAAGACTTTAAGTATTTATATTAACAGACATGTACTTATTTTTCAAATGATAAATTATTTTAATTAAAATAATTTATAGAATTCAATAATGCAATTATTTTTTTAATATTGCATATCTGTAATTATTAAATTCAAAATTAAAATAAATAAGCTTAATGTTTATCACTCCAATAAAATTACCGGACAATTTAAAAATGATAATTTAAAAAATATTGGACATAAATAAGCTACTAAAATAGTTGTTAACAAAAAATGAAAAGACATTAAACCAAATAATAGAAATGTTGGACAAAAAGATCCATGACAACCATAGGTGGTGGTGGTGTGTCCCTTGGTCTTCGACTAAGCTCCTGAAGCATTGGGGCGTTGGCCGCATTCTGTTTCCCATCATCTGGGCCAGTGTTTGCAGGGCTGCTACCAAAATAAAAGAAATTTTGAAAATTTACTTATTTATTTAGGGAATAAGGGATTTATGATGCTAAAAGCTTTTACATATTAATATAATTTTTTTCCTATTCTCCCACCCAGTAGAAATTAACAGGTATACTAGCATGTGTAAAATGGGACTCCTCCTAATAGTGATTTTTCCATACATATGAATCTAAAGATCGAACACGGAAACAACTTGGTTAATAGATCTGAGTCCCTTTCACTCACTCCGATTAACACAAGTTAGTATATTAATAGTGTTTAGGGAAAGAACATGATAACTCCTAATTGAAAATGTATAATCTTTAGAAAAGAAAAGGTGAATTCAAACCAAAGATATCAAAGTATAGAGTATAAACTTTTCTTTGTATTTGATTGTATAACTATTGAATTGTATACATATACAAGTTGATGAGGCAAAAATTTTCAATCCTCAGCAGATCCCTAAAATTAGGATGCTTTGCAGGATTTGGAGAGAAAATTACAACTGAGCAGACATTATTGAGTCATTATGTTCAATAGGGAGACTCTAGTTTTAACCAGGCGCCTGAATACACTCTCCAAACCATTTTCTAAGCATTCAATGGCATTCTCCAAAGTCTCCAATCTTTCATGTGCGGCCTGCATCTTGGAAACATTGGTACCTTCACTTAGAACGCTGCTTAAAGATGCTTCCACATACTGCAATTCATTGAAGTTCTGTGAGTTTTCTTCACATGATGTTACTCCCTTTTGCATCAATTTTGCCACCAGTAACCATTTGGTTGCCTTTGACTTTGAAGTTGGCTTAGACAAGAAAGACAAAAGGGATTGGAAGATAGACATGTTCATTGTGATGACCTCCCTAAGTACTCTTATCAAAGTAGCAAGGTCTTGATTTTTATTCAAGGGTGGTGACACTCCAAATTTACTTTCCATCTACTTTAAAGATGTGACCAATTTTCTAGCATTCTTCTTCATCTTTTTAATGAAGAAATTATATTCAACCACACTTCTTTCCATGCTTGAATCTCCCTTTCTCCTTCAAAGAGCATATTGAAGGGCTTGAACATTTTCCTTAATTTGTAACATGGTGTCCCTTATAATGCCACAAATGTCCAAAATTCTCACTGAGCCATCCAATAGCTCTTCCACGGACTTCTCATCTTGATGTTGTGAAATAAACTTTTGCGTTGATGTCATGTTGTGAAATAAACTTTTGGGTTGATATCCAAAGGCGTCTTTTTGTTGTAACACCCCAGCCTTGACCTACGGCCCAACTTTTGGGACCCAAGATTCACTGAGCGTGTTAACCAAGCTTCATCCACCTCCATAAGGTGGATTATTCCCCGAAGGGAACCTTCCGTGGTTCGAACCCAAGACCAAGGGACTTATAGTCTTAGATTCCTTAGAACCACTACCAATTGAGCTGCATTGAGCCATCAGTTTGCGGCCTCGGGGTCATATGCTCCAGTGAAGGACGGAGGGTGGTGCTTTCTGAATTCCGCCAAACCTTGGACAAAAAGATCCATGACAACCATAGGCGGTGGTGGTGTGTCCCTTGGTCTTCGACTAAGCTCCTGAAGCATTGCGGCGTTGGCCGCATTCTGTTCCCCCATCAATTGGGCCAGTGTTTGCAGGGCTGCTGCCATGGGGTCTAGTGTTGCACCATGTGGTGGAGGGGCTGAGGGATTAACCCGTGGCCTACCTCTCCTTCTGCCAGCCATAACATTGTACACATCATTAATAAAACATCGAGGTGATCAGGCTCTCAATTTCATAATAATGGATAAAGAGGATAGCTAACTTTAGGAGTCAAACAAATCCACAGTCCAATTGGATTGAACTGCTCTGATACCATAATGTAACGTCCTAATTCCTTAATTCAAGAATCACGTCCGTTGGAAACGCAATTCCCGAATTTACGAAATTATTTCACGCATTATCGATATCACATACAACATAGAACATCGCTTAGGTAATCCAACAGTTACTTAAGCTCAGTACGAATCAATCATTTACATATAACCAGTTAATTGCCAACAACGGCTCCAATCAAAACACAAAATGAAATTATAGGCTAAATGGAATACAATTATACATGTGTCCTGACATAATAGAAAAAGTCCTTTAAGGCTCCACATGTACTAAAATATCCCATTCCAAAAGAATAAAGTCTATCCTATACAAATAAACATCGAAAACAGTAGTTTGGGCCATATAATCGGCCCAAACCTCAAATCTCCTCCCAAGTCAAGCATCTGCCCTGGGGTGTAACGTCCTAATTTCTAAATCCAATAATACTGTTCGTTGGAAACACTATTCCCGAATTTCTGAAATTATTTCGCGCCATTTTCGATATCGGCACACATAATACAACGATGCCTAAGAAATCCAACGTTTACTTAGACTACCACATACTTCATACAACACATTTTCTCAAAGTCAATTCTAACTTTGAAATATGGGAACGAATCAACACTTTAGAGTGTTAAGGTTCATAAACTCCTACCGAAAATTCGGTAGAGTTTCCCCTGAAAACTGGACATTTCCAAATTTTCAGAATCACCTGAAAACCATCAAAATACCAGTGCAGTTTATAAGATACAATAACTAATCCAAATCTATATCAAAATGGGCCTCCATGGCCAAACCAAACAGGCACACCCTACTCTTCAAATAATACAATCCAATGATTTAAATACATATACATACATACACAAATCATAATCGTTACATAAATTGATTAGGCTTGAACATTCAAGGACTAAAGGCAGCATGAGGGGCATAAGTACCCACCGTAGAACTCAATCTCCTCTTCCGATGTCACGGAACCCCATCCTGCACAACTGAAGGTAATTCCTCGTAACATGGGGTGAGACTATGTCCCAGTGAGTATGATAAAAGTGTGTGAAGTGTGGGGGAAAAACAACCAATGACATAAGCATCATATAAGAATCACAACACAGGTAACTAAACCATGAGACAAACAACATAATTTAGAGAACTATGAAAAAGGGACTTAAGATCGAATATGAAATCATGAGTCAGTAACATAAGCAGTCAATGCAAAGTTAGTCCTCAAGTGTCATAACCCAGACACCCACGGGGTCTTTTCACTGTTAACCTCTTTGAGCGCTTGGCCATGTGACCAAGGACCGTCGTCCAGGGCCACCCTCATTAAGTTTTATTATTAAACATGCATAATTCATTTTTAATTGAGGAACCCCATTTACCCCTTGGCCTAGGAGAAAATGTGGTTACCTCTCTTGTACCTCTTTGGTCCGAAGACCCCTCATTGATCCGAAGATCCCTCATTGATCCGAAGATCCCTCATTGGTTCGAAGACCCATGAATTCCTTTTTATGCATGAGGTCCAAAGACCCAACTCCTTTCTTTTCAAAACATGAGGTCCTAAGACCCAATTTCTTTTCAATGAATATAATGGGGGTAAATTCATGTACAACCATTCGAATTATGCACAAGCGTGAGGAACTACATAAACATGAGCAATTATAAGCACAATCACACCTCAAACCTTCAATTTTATGAAAACCCCCCAAATTCCTCTAATCGAGAGTTAATCACTAAATCACATTCAATTCGTTCAAACAATCAACTTTATATTTACACAAATCAGAGCATAAATATTAATAATAGCAAGGGAAGGAAGGATAGGGAGCATACATAGAGAAAAATTAAGAAAGAGTGAGTGAAACCACACTCACCTCCGCTCATCCGCCACCAATACTCTCCGCTCCAGCCACCGTCTTCGGAATTACGGCTGTTCAGTCAAACCCACCGCCATGTGAGCCCCTGTGGGCTGTTCTCCCTCACCTCCCTGCGCTCTCCTTCATCCACGGGCCGCAGCTCCGCTCCACCGCGCAGCCACGACCGGTCACTACCGTTCGCAGCCGCGAGTTACTCCCCTTCCTTTAGCTCCGCCGATGAGCGGCCGTTCCAGCCACGTGCAGCCATCGACGCTGCTGCTGCCCTCCTCTCTTCTTCCTTCCATGGTCGCCGTTGTTGCGGCCAGCAGCCCCGGATTCGCCGCGTCGCGCCTCCGTCCTCAGTCGCTTCGCGCGCAGCGGCGCATCTGCCAAGGCCACCGCTGTTGCGCGGCCTCCCCATCACCATCGCCGATTCGAAACGGTCGCGAGCCACCACCGGAGCCGTCGTCCCTCTCCTCCCTTCTTTTCTTCTCTGCTGCATTCTCCTCCCTTCTACATGGCCAACCCCCTTCTTTGTCTCCCAATCCCTCACCCTCTTTCTCGATCTCTCTATCTCTCTTCCTCTCCCTCGATCTCTTTCTCTTTCTTTCTCCCTTTCCTTCTTCCTTCTTTTCTTTCTCCTTCTCCTTCCTCACAGCCGCCGCCCCCTCCCCTTCTTTCTCCTCTTCTCTTCTTTCCCTTTCTCTCAATTTCAAACCCTAACCCTAATTTACTTCTTTTCTTTCCCTACTTAATTAATTAAAACTAATAATAATAATACTAATAATAATAATAATAACACAAAGAATTATATAGCCATAACAATAAAAATGGGATTTAATTTGACTCTAATGAAATTTAGGTGTAAATACTCCATTTTTATAAATATTGTCTCACCTCATAATTCATTTATCTAACATATTTCTAACCTACTATTATTATTATAATTAAATTATACTATTCTTATTATTTTATTAATTACTTGCATAAAAATAAATTATAGGTACTTTAATTCTAATTCTAGATTTTTCTTCAATTTTGGGATGTTACATGGGGCCCTGCGAATCTAAACACAAACCACAACGTATAATGAGACTAGAGTCTCAGTGAGTGTGATTAATCAAGCAGTGTGAGAATAACAAGCAAATGAAATGCAACAAACCATAAGAAATCAAGTAGCACATCAAGTATATCCACTATCAATAAATCAATGCATGGTTAACATGAAGTGTTTAACCCAACCCCTAACGGGTCTTTTCGCTTATTTGTGAAGGCTAGACTGAGCTCAGGCTAACAGGGACCGTCGTCCCTGAAGGCCACTGGGACTTTACCCTTAACTGTGATAGATTCATACAATAATTTCCTCTTTTAAGCATGAAATCCAAGTACCCAACTAATTCCTTTAAACATGAAGTCTAAGGATCCAAAAGTCTTTATGTTTAACATGAAGTCTAAAGACCCAAATCATTTTCCTCTTGAGCATGAGTGATTTATTAACGTAAAAATCAATTATAGGTTCATAAGAATGAATGATCACATGATTGCATACTTTTCCCCAAGTTTCCTCATCAATATACAAGCAATTATCAAAGTTCCCAATTCTCCTAACCTAGGGTTTGAGCAACAATAGCAATATCACCAATAACCCTAGAATCATCTCTAATCGACCACAAACAAGTAATGCAAGCAAAGGGAGTAAGAATAGGGAGAATTCATAGCTTTTCATACAAAAATGGGAGTGAGTGGGTGAACCAAACTCACCTCAATGGAGAAAAATAGGGACGATGGCGGGATGGGGAAGATGATCTCCAAGATCAAGGTGGTGGGGAAGCCTCCAAATAAGCCTCTCCTTCTCTTTCTTCTTTTTTCTCTCTCTACGCGCTCCCTCTCTAGGGCAACAATCACGGTGTGATTAATGCCCTAGCAGAAACAACATTTAAAGCTGTTTTCGCGCGCTTCGCTCAAGCGAGGGATTCCTCGCTTGAGAGAGGGAGAATATTCCTCCAAGATGCGCGCTCTCGCTCAAGCAAGCAAACCCTCGCTTAAGCGAGCCTTCGCATGAAGGAATTCCCCTCCTCCCTGACTTTGCCTTTGCTCAAGTGAGAGCCCTCCTCGCTTGAGCGAGAGGCAAGTCAGAGAGCACCCCTGATGCTACAGGGGTTCTCGCTCGAGCGAGCTAAGTCTCGCTTGAGTGTGGCCCAACTCAGAAAGCACCCTTGATGCTGCAGGGGTTTCTCGCTCGAGCGAACCCAAGTCTCGCTTGAGCGAGGCTCAACTCAGAGACTCCCCTCCCAATTGTCTTGTCCCTTGCTTGAGCGAGACTACCTGATCCCAAATTTTTCCTTTCTTCACTCTTACTCATTTCTCCCCTCTCTTCCTAGTGTATTAATGATAGCAGGATAGTTGTAGGATCTAGAATTGAGCAAAACCAACCGATTAGAATAAAAAAGTAGTGATTAAATTGTGAAATATAGGTGCAGGGCATCAACTATATTTGCGAAAGAAAGAGCAAGAAAATGAGAGAAAATGAAAGAAAAAGTGGAGAGGAAGAAATGGCAGGGACGCCACTGAAGCAGGAATCCACCCACAACAGATAAGTCCAATGCCAGACGCCACTAATTCAGGAGAATTAGATAAGTCTCAGTATGGTTTGAGCAACAACCACCAAGTCTTACTCTCAACTCACCAAGAGGAGAAAAATGGGCATAATGCCTTTACTATTTCATAAGTGTTATGAAATACAAGGGGGGTGGTCTCCTATTTATAGGAAAAGGAGGTGGCTAGGTGGGAAGGAAAATAAAAGATGAGTGGAAAACTATCCTAGGTGGGTGTTGAACCCCTATCCTTTGGCTAATTAGCTAAGCTATCACTTAAGCCAATAAAGCCATCAAATTAGCGCCCCTATTCTAGAAAGAAAAGGAAAAATTACATTCATGTCCTAATTACAATTAAAACTCTAATTAATCTAATTAAATCCTAATTAAGATGAAGTCTTCTTGCTGACTTGGTCAAGGGTGGTCAAAGGTCAAAGGTTGACCATGGGTTGACCAAAATATGGTTGACCAAGGCTTGGTCCAGCTCCATGCGCCCAAGTCAGACCTAGGCTTCCCTTCAGCTCCACTGCCAGCTCAGAGTTTCACTGGCAGTTGCCATCATTCCCTCCCCCTTAGAGAGGATTTGACCTCAAATCTGAAAGATAAAAAAGAATCCATAAGAAGAAGAGGAACAGGGGTAGAAAGAAGGAGTTGGATGACTAAAGTAGCAAGTAAGAAGATACTTCCCTTAGCCTTTGGGGAGTATGTGACACCCTTCTACCCCACTTTCTTATACATTCAGCAATTAGGAATATTTAGGAAAAGTAACGGACCGCATTGGGTAAAAAGGTTCACATTCTCTTTCTACAAAACGTCATTTATTCAAAGCAACTGAATTAAAATAGAAATTAAGGTCAACTTTTTTCAAAGTAATTAAAACATCAAAATCTCAAATATCAACATCAAAACATCCTTATTGGCCATGTAAGGCACTTAAAATAGTTTTCGTAATCTCTTCTTAATAACATAAAATAAAACCCCTATTACTAAGCCCTAATGTCACAAGTATCAGAACGACTCCCCATTACTCAATACTCGACACCGTTGGGGTCATCGTCGTCACCTGTAAATGATAACCACATATAGAAATGGTGAGGAAAAGAATACCAACTCATACATGCACATAGAGGCTACCCCATCCTTACCCACACATAGCGCAACATCATGTTCATCATATAATCATTCATCAAATACACATCACATAATATTCATCAATAAATCATCATATGACACTCATCAATATACTCATCATAATTATATAAGTCACACATAATAGTTCACCAAGAAAACACATCCTCTATTCTTAACACATAATATTCACGTCGTCATTAATACTCATATCATCATAACAACAATCAATTTCATCATTAAATGCAATGCATGTTCATGCACACCAAACCTCATCATTCTCATCAACACCTCGTCAACACCTCATCCCAAGGATCATGACTTGGAACTCCGCACAATGGGTGCACCTCGTTAATCACCCTAGTTGTTACCAGTGATGGCCTTACCGTTAATCACCACACAGGCCGGTAAGTTGCACAAACACTACCGTTAATCACCACACAGGCCGGTAGGCTTGTATAGAGACATCCGCCCCACAAAGAACAGCCCTACCGTTATACACCACACAGGCCGGGTAAGTTGCACTTCACCCCACTCTAGGCTTGTGCAAGAATGTCCCCCACCATGGTCTACCTACCATTAATCACCACACAGGCCGGTAAGTTTCACACACAATGCTACCGTTAATCACCACACAGGCCGATAGTGTTGCTCAACGCCCCTCTCTTGGGCTCGTGTATCTCAGACACCACATCTCATATGCCCAATGCATAATCATCATCGAATCACATCTCATATGCTCAATGCATAAACAACATCGTAAAGATATATACATCATCATCATCATCATCATCAAACATCGTCAATCATCATTATCATCATAAATCATCACACATCATCATCATAAATCTTCATAAATATCATCACTCAATCATCATCTTCATAATCATCATAAATATCATCCATCAATCATCATCATCATAAGCATCATAAAAATCATCAATCAATCATCAATATTCATCATAATAAACATCTATCATCAAGGACATACTCATATCTTCATATTCACACCAAATTAAGGTATAACAATCATCATCAAACATTAAGATCACCAAAACCACTCTGGTAATCGATTACAAGACTCCTGTAATCGATTACCTGCAAAACACCTCTCTGGTAATCGATTACAAGACCCCTATAATCGATTACCTGCAAGCAAAACCTCCGGTAATCGATTACACACCCATGGTAATCGATTACCTGCAAACAAAACCTCTGGTAATCGATTACAACCTACTGTAATCGATTACCCGCGACACGAAATTACAGTTCTTGCGATTTTTACCCCTTTTAAAACCCTTATATTCATCCTCTGATCATTCCTCATCATCAATACATCAATATTATACGATTTATACCGCATAAAATCGACCAAAGACTCAATCTTTACAACAAATTCACAATTAATCATCAAAATCCCCAAATCGTCAAACCCTCATTAACCCCTTTTTCACTATTCTCACTATTCTTATTCGATTCAATCAAGATTCATCAATATTAACACTCATAGGCTTCAAATCACATATTTTCATCACAAAACAACACATATTCGCATATTGATTTCAAGTATTAAACTTTAGAGGTTATTCTCACTACCCAATCACCCCTACATACACATACAAGCAACACTCTCTCCCCTACCGTACCTTAGAGTTGATGATTAGAAAACAAATAGTAGCGCTCCACTCCCTTGGTGATCTATTCTGCTACACCTTCCCCTTGTGAAGTTGCTTCTCTCCTCCTAGGGTTTGGTTATCTCACGTTTGAAAGTCAATAGGGTGAAATAGATAACCCTCCCCCTATTTAAATATCTAACTGGGTTGGGCCTACTCCTACCCACCCATTACCCTTTTAATTAAATAATATCTTTTTTTGAAACATAATAATATAATGATATTATTATTATTATTTTCTTCATAAATCTTATTTTATTTTATTTATTCATTAGGAATTATTAGGATATTATAGAGTCCTTATCCATCTACATTCAAATTTAAATTCAAATATTATAATTAAATCTTATCCTAAATTTGTATTGATTCTTACCCTTAATTCTTGTGATCTCAGTATTCCTAAAATCTGATCCTAATTTAAAACACTAACCATATTTCTCTCATAAGATTATCATTATTAATTCTGTTATTATTTTATTAATATAACAATCACTATATTTATAACAATTAATGTTAATTGCAATCTTATGATTTATCCCTTAATAATATTATTATTATATTCAATATAAACATATTTGATTAAGATCCTAATAATCTTACGTCTCTCCTAATATTTATAATATTATATTATTATTATCTCATAAATACATGTATATTAATATTTACTATTATTATTATGTAACTTCTATTTTTACAACTAACGTTATCGAAATATAATTATACGTATTTAAATTATATTTCTAAATTTCTAAATTTTGGGATGTTACAGAGTACAACTGGACGTCCACAAGTTGAACATCTTCCTTGAGCCTAGACAACAAAAAGAAGACCCATAAGTATTATTCTAAAGCAAGCAAAGTGAAGGCTCATAACAAAAATACCTGGGGATCATAAAGATTAGTAAAAGAAAAACATAGGAGATGAACAGGAGGTATTTGAGATAAGGGATAGAAAACTCCCTCAATGGAGATTGAACCATCTTGTCCATGTACTCTATGGATTTAGATCATGGATCAAAGACTAATCTTTTGAAGCCCTCCCTTGCAAGTAATACAAGTAAGTGGTCATGGAGAAGGCTTAGGAAATAAATTCCACACAAATACAAAATGTGTTTCAATGTGCAATATTCATCAAAATATTCTACACTATGTTCCCAAATAAATGCACAAGTGAAACTATGTGGCATGAATGTTTTAGTACTTTTCAATAACATCCCAACATTTTTATTGAACATAACACATGCATCTTGAGTATGATTGTCAAGAGAATAATGTATATGTTCATGGAATGAGTCACAATTTATCCTAATGAACTTACTCAAGTATGTTGGTGCCTTATTTAAATCAAAGGTATAATTTCTTTGCAAGCAAGGCAAAACAATTAAGGAATCACTTTGAGTAAGCAAAACTTGAGGCATACCATCATGTGATTTAGGTGTCATGCAAATGTTTTTACATATGATAGCCTTATCCCAATTTTTATCATTTTCTTTTACTAATTCAAGAGTATAATACACATTTTTATATGAAACAATTATTTTAGGACCAAAATGTGTATGCACATTATAGATACAAACCAAAGGTACATGCATATTCAATCCAACTTTGTTATCATCATGTAACTCAAATTGATCAAAGGAATTGACTAAACATGCATCTCTAGTAAATTTCATGGTACTCTTAAACTTAGTTGGCTTTTCTAAACATGCAATAGATTTCAAAGCATCATCAACATTGTTTATTTCTTTCAAACATGTAATGTTTTGAGGCATATAATTGTGCATAGAAGAAGGCATTTCATGCATAAAGAAAGTTAGTTTAGGAAACTCCCTTTCAACAGCTTGAGTTGTCCTTTTTACAACACTAGGAATATTTGCCATCAACCTATTCATGCTTTCACTAGAAGAGTTAGCATTCAAATGATCACAAGATAAACATGCTTTCTCTTCTTGCATTCTTAATTCTTTCTCACTTTCTCTTTTTTTAATTGTTCTCTTTTCTCTTGTTCTATTAACCTCTTAAGTGTGCTTTGATCTTCCTTTATTTCCTTTGAGGTCATAGGCATGAGTGTGAACTTTATTCTTTGGTGGCGGAACCTATAGGTATTGGCAAACCCAACATATTTTATCCTTCTCTCATATTGCCAAGGTCTTCCTAATAGGATGTGTGAGGCTTCTAAGGGTTATAACATCAAAGGTCATTTCATCTTGGTAATCCCCAATTTTGAACCTTAAGCTCACTTGCCTATCCACCATAAATTCTTCCTCATCACTCACCCATTGAAGTGTATAAGGTTCTGGATGTGGGGTAGTAGGTAAGTTTAGCTTGTTAACTAACCTAAGGCTAGCTAAGTTGCTACTACTTCCTCCATCTATTATCACTAAACATACCTTATCTTCAATGTGACACCTAGTGTGGAATAGGTTCTCTCTTTGGCTCTCTTCTTCACCCAAAGGTGTTTCTAAGGCTTTTCTAAACAACATGGTTGCTCTTTCCCCTTGCCTTCTTCCTTCCATTCTCCTAAATTGATTTTGGTCTTAAGATTTTTATGGACCTTCCCACTCAACTAAGTGTTTACACTCAATGGAATGTTAACACTCGTGTATGTCACTCTTTTTAGGCTTTTTCTATAATGAGACTCTCTTGCCTCTTCTACTCGGTTGAAGGTTGGTTAGATCTTGCAAAGACCAACGTAAGACTAAGTCTTAACCCTTACCCAAATAGAAGCGCACTAACAAAGAAAATACCTACTAAAGGAAGATTGGAAAATCCTAAGACAAAACAAGGAATTGATATGACAAACAAGAAAAGCTGGCACTCAAACACGCTTATACACAAGAACAAACAACAAACAAGACAAGACGGAAGAAATTGCAAAGAGAATTGTTTTTGGTGATTTTTGAAAAGAGTTGCCAAAATTGTCGTTTTTTTGGAAAAAACAGCAAATACAACTCAATTACGGTATACAGTAAAATGAAACAGAAAATTACAGTAAAATTGTCACTGTATTGTTGGGATAACTCTTTGTTTTTATTTTTTTCTATTTTTCTGAATTTTTTTTGAATTTTTGACTCTTTTGGGTGTCTTTTGACCTTTTCTTCCTTGTTGTTGACTTTTGCACCCCTTTTTGCTTTTTACACTTTTTTTTGTATTTTTGGCACGTATGTATTTTTTGTATTTTTCTTGCCTTTTCTTTCTTTTTTTGTCTTTCTCCCCAACAGAAAATTACAGAAATTTGTATACAATGAAAAGAAAATAAATTGTAATTACTGTAATTTTTTGAAATTTTCTGACAGTAAACCGGTCCAAGTGGTACCAGAAAAGCAAAATAATGAATAAAAAGAAATCTAAAAACTGTGAAAATATAATGGCAACCTGATTTAAAAAATGACCAAAAAATTGCTTAGCACTTCCTTGTTGATTATACAAAAGCGGTACGGTCACAGAAATGCGCTTGGTTCAATTTTAAGATTGGAATTAAAATTTGAAGGAAAATCAACAATTAGAATTTGTTGATCTTCTTCCAATACTATGAACAAAAAAGAGCCTATATGTGAGCATTTTGCACAATCAAACAGAGAAAGTCCAAGGTAGAGGTAGCAGTCAATCCAAATTTGCAATCAGAATGCCAAACAGACAAACATAACAGGAGTAGAAAATTGAACAACACAAAGCCAGAACAATGCGCATAAATTGGAAAAAAAAGAGGAAATTGCGCAAAATAAATGGCACGAAATTAAAAGGGGGAAACTGAAATTAAAAGGATGGGGAAGACATAAATGTAAATGGCAGAAAATAGAAGGGGATGGCAGAAAGTAAAAGGATTGGGAGAGTAGAAATGTAAAGGGGTGGTGGCGGAAATTAAAAGGATGGGGAGGACTGAAAATAAATGGCTGAAAGTAAATGGGGGAATCAGAAAGTAAAAGGATGGGGAGGACAGAAATGTAAATGGCAGAATGTAAAGGGGAGAGCAGAAATTAAAAGGATGGGGAGAAGCGGAAATTAAATGGCGGAAAATTAAAAGGTGAAAAGTAAAGAGATGAATATGGGGGATGAACAATTAATGGTGAAGGGGAGAAATGTAGGTGAACGATCTTTGGAAAAATGAAGACAACAATGCCTCCTCTTACCACACTTCACCAACAAACAAGCAGTTTATAGCAGTTAATTGCAAGAATCACTCAAGAAGAAGTATGAGCAATTGAGATAGGCATTTTATCAAACACATAAGGGGTGGGATTAGTGGCCCAAAAACAGCCCCATACTAGCAAGAATTCAAGCAATCAACAAACAAACAAACAATGCTGACAGCAGCAGAAAGACACCTCGGGCCCGGGGAACAGTCCAAGTCCAATTACAATTGAAAAAGAGAGATGGAATTACACTAAAATGATGAAAATTTTGCACAAAATAGGTGCAGTAGGTGCGCCCAAACAACCCCCAATTAGTTCCAAATTTGCTCAAATTCAAGAAGCTCTGATGACCAATTGATAGCAGGATAGTTGTAGGATCTAGAATTGAGAAAAACCAACCGATTAGAATAAAAAAGTAGTGATTAAATTGCGAAATATAGGTGCAGGGAAGCAGCTATATTTGCGCACGAAAGAGCAAGAAAATGAGAGAAAATGAAAGAAAAAGTGGAGAGGAAGAAATGGTAGCGACGCCACCGAAGCAGAAATCCACCCACAGCAGATAAGTCCAATGCCAGACGCCACTAATTCAGGAGAATTAGATAAGTCTCAGTATGGTTTGAGCAACAACCACCAAGCCTTACTCTCAACTCACCAAGAGGAGAAAAATGGGCATAATGCCTTTACTATTTCATAAGTGTTGTGAAATACAAGGGGGGTGGTCTCCTATTTATAGGAAAAGGAGGTGGCTAGGTGGGAAGGAAAATAAAAGATGAATGGAAAACTATCCTAGGTGGGTGTTGAACCCCTATCCTTTGGCTAATTAGCTAAACTATCACTTAAGCCAATAAAGCCATCAAATTAGCGCCCCTATTCTAGAAAAAAAGGAAAAATTACATTCATGTCCTAATTACAATTAAAACTCTAATTAATCTAATTAAATCCTAATTAAGATGAAGTCTTCTTGTTGACTTGGTCAAGGGTGGTCAAAGGTCAAAGGTTGACCATGGGTTGACCAAAATATGGTTGACCAAGGCTTGGTCCAGCTCCATGCGCCCAAGTCAGGCCTAGGCTTCCCTTCAGCTCCACTGCCAGCTCAGAGTTTCACTGGCAGTTGCCATCAATTAACCTCTATCCTTATTTGATTCATGAAATTAATTAGGATTTCGGGATGTTACAGATACCAAAGTGGAGAAGCCCCTGCAATGCAGGAAAGGTTGTGGTGGTGACTGCAACTCAGCTTATGTTCTTATGCAGGGCTGTTATACCTGAGGTATTAATATACTTTAATTTTTTATATGAAAAAAAAAGATAATGGATACAAATGATTAGAATTTTGATAATCTAACCTTTGCAAGTGGAGCAAGGCAGTTGGTTGTGCAGTTAGCATTAGAAAAAATATAACCCCAAAAGATCAAAAGACACACATAGCTTTTGAAACCAAGTAATGCAATCCTAAAGGAGGAGCTTGCCATATGGAACAACGGAAAGCATCTCTCTCCGTTGAACCACATTGCTCAGTGTCTCTGCACAGAATCAATGAGAATGAGAAAATATAGTTCGAAGTCGTTAGAGAGTGGTTCCAAGTGTTTCTTTTAGTTTGTTCTGAAGTACTTAGCTACAGAAACTTTCCCTAGCTAATCCGTAGCTAGTTTTTGTATATGGTAACTTTATGATTTTGTCAGTAGCTCCTTCATGCAAGCAGCAAGCTTTAGACCTTCCTAATCCTAACATGGCAAAACAAACAAAAAAATGAGAATAACAAATTGACATGGAAAAATAAATTATATATTTTTAAATTATAATATAAGAATCTTATACAAAATAAAAAAAACAAAATAAATAAATAAAATAAGGCTTAAATACATTTTTGGTCTCTATACTTTTGTAAATGGGTGATTTTGGTTCCCCTAGTTTTAATTGCTCAATTTTAGTCCCTATATTTTTGTAAATGGGTGATTTTGGTCACCTAATTTTAATTGCTCAATTTTGGTCCCTATATTTTTGTAAATGGGTGATTTTGGTCACCTAATTTTAATTGCTCAATTTTGGTCCCCCTTCTTTAAAAATTGAACAAATCTAATCCTACCATTGGTCTGCCATTAAATATTTAGCATAATTTCTTAAATTTTTTAAATAAAAAATCAGAAAATAAAATAAGATTAGGCATAATTTAATACAATGAGAGAACAAAATCAAAAAACAAAATCTCACTACTACACTCCAATTTCCTCAAAAACAATAAAGCAAATATAAAACTCAAAACTAAAACAATTCCAGGTCTGTTTCAGCCATCAACTAAGCGAACTGAAATATCATTCGGGCATGAAATGAAATTTAAAATGAAATCGAAAGCGAACTGAAATCTGCAAGCTCTGATTTTTCGTTTAAAAAATTAAGAGATAAAATTAAATAATAATCTTTGTCATGTGATAGTTTACACGTCACAAAATAAAATCCATGTCAGCAAGCTCTGTTAAATATTTAATGGGAGGCTAACGGTAGGATTAAATTTGTTCAATTTTTAAAGAAGATGGATCAAAATTGAGCAATTAAAACTAGGGGGACCAAAATCATCCATTTACAAAAGTACAAAAGTATAGGGATCAACATTGAGCAATTAAAACTAGGGTGACCAAAATCACCCATTTATAAAAGTATAGGGACCAAAAATGTATTTAAGCCAAAAAATAAAGGACAAGCAGTCATAATAAAAGAAAGTAAAGTAAAATATTACAGTTGAGTAAAATTGATTTTAGAAATAAATGATTCAGATGGGTTATACACGTTTTACGAAACATATTGGACAGAAATAATTTAAAATCAATTATGTGAAACTATAATTTTGTATTGTGACAACGGTAAAACAAACAAAGACTATTTAATTTCTTTCCAAATCTAAGTTCACGGTACCAATACTAGTCTAACTCTTAATTTCTAATTGAAATAACAAAGATATTCTAACCGTTACAAAACTACTTAAGGCCTATTTTACCAAGTTCTTACTATGACAACATCTGATTTTGGTTATCATTGCCAATATTTGCTACAGCAGCAAGCTTTCATTGTTATTGGCCTAAACCAAACTAAACAAAGGCCTATATACTAAGCTTGTTAATCATCATTCTTCTCCTTTCTCAGCCAGAGTGAAGCAACAAATACAGATAGAGTAAAGCAATAAATACTAATCTTAGCATGGATCCCAACATAGAGAAGGAATAGAAACAGGTCCTACTGCTCCCTTGAGCTCCTAAGAGCAGCATAAATAAGTGGGGGAAAAATAAGCATAAATAACAAAAATATTATACAATATATAAAACTTAAGTCCTAGACCTACAAAAGAATAATGCTCTTAGCACGAGATTTAGGTCAGGACATAAAATCATTATGAATATAAATCCAATGGCTTAAACCTTGCAAAAAGAAGAGTAAGTGAACAACCTTAATGCATATTCGTTATTTTCTCTACCAATTGTTTTAAAAAAAAACTGTTCAGAATGTCCAAAAATAGGCAATGATTATTGTTCTGCGTCTTTTTCTATAATTTTCTTATGTAAAGAAAAGGTTCACAAAAACCCCTTCAGATTTAATATATACTAGATTGTGACCCGCACGAGTATTCAAAAGTTAATTCTAATATATTAATATATATATATATAATTTATGTGTGTAATCAAAATGTTGATATTATGATCATAATAACTTAAATTTATTGTATTATTTTATAAAGAAGTGAGGTTCCTTTTTGGGAAAATATAATGAGGGCAAAGCATTTTAAAATATGATATTAAATATTAATGAAAAGATTATTTGATTTTGATATTATATTTGTATAGTTTTATGAAATAGGTTTTTATAATTTTTATGACATGCATTATTTTTATAGGCTAAGAGTTCAATTTTATTGTGTTAAGTAATGACCGACCATCTCAATTAAATATTATCAACTAATATCCTTCTTGTGCGATGCATGAGTATTATTATTCAAATAGATTGTTAACATTTAATAATATAATATATTTAATTTAAAAAATATGTGAAATTACAAAAGGATAATGATTAATGATTACTGATTTTTTATATTTAAATTTATACTTGTTTGTATATAAAGAATATACTAGCAACACACTCTTTTGAACACTCTTCCAAACACACTCCATGTGATTGGTTAAAATTCACATGGATCCCACCAAATTCGTGGGTCGCACTCCCAAGTAGTGGGACCCATGTGAATTTTAACCAATCACATGGAGTGTGTTACAGAGAGTGTTCAAAAGAGTGTGTTCCTAGCATTTTTCAAAGAATATAAAAAATGAAAAATGATTTTTGAACAACATATAACAATCATTAATAATTAGAAATGCAAATTATTATAAAATTAACCATTCAATGATTTAAATTCAAATTAAATGGAAAAATAGCAATCATACTTGTTCCTATGTGTTTGGTATTGTAAAAATAAAGGAGAAAAAAAAATAATATGGGTCCCATAACTGCCAATTTCTTCACTAATAAGGCGATAAATGGCAAGAAATTTCGACAAAATATGAGAGAAAAATATTTTTGGAAAAAGGTGCCCCTTTTCATGTGTAAACACAGCAGCACTACATCTACATGTTTCATGTTAATATAAAATTATTTGTATTGATCAATTATCAAAGACTCAATGCTCCCCGGCTATTTCATTAAGGTAAATTTTTTAACGTATTATTATTAACATAAATTATACATGAATAATTCTAAATTGTTTTAACTAATTATGTGTGTTTATTAGTTTATGAATTTCAATAATTTTTAATATATTTTAAGGTTTTATATAAATTAATGAAACATATAATTTGTGTTTAGATAAAAAGGATAATAAGTGAAAAAATTAAAAAATAAAATATAGAGATAAATGATATATTGTGAAAAATATATTAAATTCAATGTAAATTAACACGTTTATTGTAATGCTTTTTAATCTATGCTTTTATGTAATTAAACATATTAATAGGATTACATAATGAGAAAGAATGTTTTAATATATAATAATAATAATAATAATAAACAAAAATAAAAGTGTGATAGATAAACAAAAAAGAGAAAATGGCACGAACAATATTGCCTTCCGTAAATGATACTCAAAGTTCATAAAATAAATCATTTTACTAAAGTGAAAATAAAAACCAAAAAAACGCAACTGATAAAAAATGACACATGTACTATGGGATAAATAAGTGAAACATATAATGATAAATGAAAATATTAACAAATAAAATAGAGCGATGAATGATATATTAAAAACACATTAAATTTAATATAAATAAACACATTTATTATATTTTTTTAATGTGTGTTTATATATAAGGAAACATATAAATATGAATAAATAATGAGAGATATTTTTAATATAATAACAATAAAAAATATGATAAAAAACAAAAAAGAAAAGAACAAATAAAAATAAAGGAAAGTGAAAATGTAAGAAAAGAAAGAAAAAAAAAAGAGAGCGATGGACAAAAGGAAATCATGAAAAAAAAAATTAGAAAAAAGTGAGCGACGCTGCGCAGGAAGACAAACTAAAGAAAATCATGAAAAAATAAAAAAAAAAAGAAGAAAAAAAATGTTAGCACCCAATTTTAACCGGGCCAATTTTAATTCATATTTTAATTTTTCTTTTAATAAATCCCAAAAATAAAAAAAAAAGTGAAAGATTTTTACAATAAATGATTAGAAGAATTTATAAATTATTTTTTTAAAAAAATTGAAAAGATATTTTTGTGAATAGTTTAGGTGAATTATCTTTTGGAAATTCTAATTGGAAAAGGTACACTCATGATCATCCACAAGTATTGGCAACCCTCGGTCTCCTTCGAACTAACCTCCAACCTAATCCCACACCTTTCTCACATGCTACTGCATTGTTTGTTGTTGTTTTTTCTGTACAATTGTGCTTCATACCATTTCTCCAGATCACTATTGTCCCCAAAATATCTCCGCTTTAGATACATATTTTGATAATAAATACCTCACTGATTCCTCTCTCTGGGGGAGGAGGAGCAATTGAAAAAAGAGATCATAAGAGAGACACAGATTTAGCAGAGAAGGGGAATCAGAGCTCTTTCTCTCTATCAAAATCCAAACCACAGTGACATTATCCCTCATCCTGTTCCTCTTTCTCATTGTTTCTTTTTGCACTATCCATCACACTCTCGTTGTCCAAGTTGTTGCACAATATACCACTGCACATCAACCCCACTCTGCATAACATCGCAACTCACCGTCCAGCCTCACGCCTCCGCCCCTTCCTAGCAACCATCGCGGCCCTCCCGCCTCTGTCATAGCACGAGATCGTGCTTCCCCTACACGGCCAAATCTGTGCGCTATACCATTCCCTCAATTTCCATACCAGTCCAGATCCAGATCTACACCCACCGGTAATTCCCGCCAACTTAGCTTCTTGCTTGTCCTCAAGCAAGAAAACCTTTTGCAATCAAATGGATTCAATCCCCCTGTTAAGATTCTCAAAAAGAATAAGGAAATAATTTCATCATCTCTTGCTAGGCAACTGTCACTTTCCAAATATCAGATTAAAAGTCAGAATCAAGGGATATTACCAGTACCCAATCAGGACAGGATAAAAATGTATTCAAACTTTTTCAGAAATAGCAACCAAAACAATAAGTGAAGAAAAAATCAAGGAATTCTCTCATGCTCACTGGTAAGTGATTCCCTTAATTTTTCACAACAGTTGAACAACTAAAATTGATAGTCGTTTCTGGTTTCTAAACATGCACATGGAAGATTATGGATCAAAAGGTCTTTTCTTGGTTGTAATGAGGCCGGACTATCAAGAAATTATGGTTTTTCTGGATATGCAAAGAGAACACTGGAATAGAGAGCATCTTTAATATTTTCTTGGACTTGAAATTTCTCTCCATTCTTCCATTTTATTCTTGATTTGTATCATTCAGCTGGCCTCTTTTGATGATTCACCCTCCCAACTTATTCACTTTTATTCTCTTTTTCTTTTTGATTTTTGAGGGAGTGATCCTTTTTTGCTTTCTTGTGCCTGCTCTTTGTATTTCTTCAACTTTCAAGTAACCAACCAATTCTCCCATTTTATCAGATTGCACATTTGCTCTCTATCCCAAGTGTATAAGGGACGGGAAATAGATATTATTTTGGCGGGGGTGCATAAGAAGAAACATTAAAGCTCAAATGGGTTACCAAAAAAATTGAATTTTTTTTCATGGGTTGGCTTTTTGGCACTGAGCAAATAATTTAATCACAAAATTTGCCTTTATCACTTCCATATTTTTCATGTGCAAAATAAAATCCAAAAACTCAAGCAATATCAGTTGACAAGCAGCGGTGAAAACTCTCAATTCAAGTGTTTGGTCTCACAACTCACCGGCTTTTTGGCTCATTTCCTTGATGAAATCACTTATTGAAATTAATTAACTATTCTGATATATTTTCCTGCACAATACCCTAATCCTAACTGATTATGGATTTAATCACAAAATTCCTATTTCTTTTCTAATTTGGTTAGTTAGACTACCTAGCTTTGAGATTTTAAATTTATTTCCTTTAATCCCTAATTCCTAAAGTCCTAAAAAAAATTAAAATACAAAACAAAAATCCTAATTAACTAAAAATAATCATAAAAAATAAAAGAAAATAGAAAATAGAAAATAAAAGAACGAAAAGAAAGAAAAACACCAGTATCAATCTTCGTCCTCTGTATCCTGTAAGTCCTCATCCTGTTCTCCTGCTACTGCTGCTCCACCTCCCCCTGGATGAATAGGCCTGTCCCCAGGCCACTACAAGAATATCCGGAACTCTTCAAGCAGCATGCACGGGTATGGGTCTGGTAACTCTTGATTGGTTTGAGGTCAAGTGGTCTTGTCAACACAAAGTTGCATGATTTATGAGCTTCATACTTTGCAGTAGCCTGTGCACTCTTGAATCTCATGGGATCATAATGGGGTTCATCTTTGACCCTCTTTCTCATACCTTTTCTTCGTGAGCTAGAGCCACGAGAAAGGCCAGTGGTGTATTTGATCCTAGGCATCCGAAAAGTCAAATAACAACAGTTAGTTGCTAAAAACACATTCATTTCAATGATGCCTTATTGCAAACACCAATTCATGAAGAACATGGAAGCCTATCATTAACCAATTTGCATGCATAATTCAAAATGCTTTCAAAAGAATAACTCTCTTCTCAACAAAATTTCATTGCACTTGGTACTAACTTCCTAAAAACAAAACATACTCATTTGTTTTGCAAGCATTCCATCAATCCATGGAAAGTGAAAGTTCAATCGCCCTATATTCCTATAGTGATTACTATGAAGAGATTGTCACATTTCTTCTTCAATCATCGATTCTCACTATATTCCTATAGTAACTACTATGAGTACTTTTACCAATCAGAATTCAAGTTTCCTATTCCTAGGCTCCCCCAAACTCGCTGTTGAATTTACAAAACCATTTACTAATGTATTTTACAAAAACAACCTATAACTCCGGCACACAGGCGGAAGCTACGCATTAAGCAAAGAATAAAAATACCGATATCATAGAATAGGGATTCATAAATAGTAAAGAGAATTCACATACAAGCGGGGATTGAATCAACTACGTTCAATTCTATCGGAGAGTTTAGCTACACATGGTAGCCATTACAACCCAACGGAGAAACTGTCACTTTCTCCAGCCCTAGCTCTGCTCTGTCATCTCTCCAAAAGCTCTCCTCTATCTTAGACTCTCTACCAAAATCTTTTTTTATCTTTGCAAAAGATCCTATTTATAGATGAAGGAAAGCTATCTGAAATCTGGAAGGAATCTGACTTGAATTCAAGTTGGCCACTATATATCCCATGTTCATAGGGGTCTTGATGCGAGCAGTGGTTGATACCTCAATCCCTCTAGAATGGCAAAGGGCGGTGATAAGGGAAGGAAAACCCAAACTAATCCTGGACTGGGCGCTCCGTCGCCCTACAGAAGACGCAAAATCTGATATCTTGTGGGATATCACTCTGGCAATGTCAATGTCCAGCCCAGCCAGAATGCTATAGAGGAGATGAGCAACTGGCATGATGACATCTGAGACATGGTTGGTGGGTTGAATGTTAGCTAGCATCAACATTGTCCACATCTGCGAAATATCCTTCATATCACGCCTATAAATCCTAGCAGCATGTCCATAGGCGTTCCTCTCGAAGGTCCGCCCCCGCAGGCATAAGTACTCCGCGGTCCTAGTATCCAGTGGGTCATTGCCATTAATGCCCACCTCGTTTACCAACGCATGAAACTGGCAAACCATCTCATCCCGGTCCTCCGGTGCTGGGTAGCCCAATAGTGTGTTGATCGCGTCGCGATCATAAGATATCCACTAGCCCCTCACATAGGACTGTCTGCGCACGTCAATGCCATGGTCTCCAATGGCATTGGCGTAAAACTCTCAAACCAACTCCTGGTCAAAGTGGCTGTTTGGCTCAGCAACACGCCTCCAGCCTCTCCTAATGATCTCACCCCTAAACTCCTCAAATTCGCCAGGCTGTAAAGCGACTGGCCTCTCCTAAATAAAGTTACAATTCAGCAGTGAACTGTAAGCCTCGAATGCCGGTAGGTTCTTGAATCTAAATGGGTCAAACTCGGGGTCCTCTCTAGCCCTCTTGGCATCCTTACTTCTCCTGGAGGTGGAGCCAGCATGAACAACCTTAGAGCGAGCCATCTGCAAAATCAAACCAAACCAAGATTATTTCCATAAATTTACTCATGATTAATGCATTAAGTGGCCGAATTAATTAAAAAATCAGAGCAATCATTTAGCAAGCACTTGTGCATGAAAATCTTGATTATTATGTTACCCAATGCCAATTTATTAATTTATTAAGAACATGCTAAAGTGATCAGTTAAAGCAAGTCCTAAACATTACTAAACATGGCATTAAAGAGTAAACAATATTATGCTAAAAAATCATGCTTTTCAAACATGCAATAATGCACAATTATTCATGCAATGGTCATGCATAAATATTAGCCAAATTAAGCATCCATTTTACCATTTAGAATAATTTGCAAAAAGTTACTGAGCACTTTAAAAACTACCGCCAAACATGCCAAAACACACCACCATGCAAACAATCATAATCAACATACTAAACTAAGACTCTATTGACAAATAATTGTAATTTATGGGGTCCTAAGAGCCTAAGTCTCCTATCCTAAGATATTGCTCAATAAAATAGAGAACTAAAAATTTTAATCGGTGAAAAACTAATAAAACAGTAAAAACATACCTGGGATAGTGCTAAAAAATTGAAAGGAAGAGGTTTGGAAGATGAAAAGGTAAGGGAAAGGTAAGAATCTCAAAGAAAAACACTTTAGGAAGTGAGGGGAAGGTGAAAATGTCCTTCCCTCACTTCAGAATTTCAAATTTAAACTGAAGCGGGAACACGCGCTCCATATGCGCTCAGCGAGGCTGGAGCGCGTGCTTCAAAGGAATCTGAAGCGAAGCGCTACGCTTCACCTACGCTCAGCGTAGATGAAGCGTGAAAAACAGAATCAAGTGGTAATTTTGTGCTTCACTTGCGCTAAGCGCTAGTGAAGCGCAGAAAATAGAATTGAAATTCCAGTTCTATTTTCTACTGCTTCCTAAGTGTTTCTAATCCCTTTCCTTATTTTAATTGATCCTTTTCCTAACAATTTTCCACACTAAACAGGCATTGACTCTAACTAAGACACTAAACAAAAATTAAAAACAAACAAAAATGAAAATAAAAACACAAAAACACTGGGTTGCCTCCCAGGAAGCGCTTGTTTAACGTCTTCTAGCTCGACGCCTGTTCCACTCATGGTGGCCTCAATTGGAGGATGATGGTTGACTCAGCTCCTGTTCTTCCTTTTATTGCCCACACTCCAAGCCAGTTCCTGGTGTTGTCATCACTTTCATCACTGTCTTCATGATCTTCTTCCTCATCTGGTGTTGATCTTTTTCTCTTTTTAAACTTGAACTCCATGATAGACTCCTTCTGATGCTTCTTCCTTCTTGTTGGTTCCTTCAGAATGTTGGGAACCTTTTTCTTCTTGTTTTCAGGTACTTTTAAGTTTAATGCTTCTTTCTTTCTTACCTTTTGCAGCTTTAGTTCAAAATGAGTTATGCAGATCCCATCAGTAGGATATATCTTCAGCTTTTCTGGGGATTCAACTAATTGGGGAATTCCTTTGTCTAAATGAAAAACAATGCTTTCATCTTTATAGCTGATTTGATATTTTCCCCGATTAACATCCACTATCGCCTTGGCAGCTTTCATAAACGGTCTTCCCAGAATTATGGGGACATCAGTATCCTCTTCTTCCATCTCAGCAATGTAGAAGTCAGCAGCATGCACAAACTTATCCACTCTTATTGGTAAGTCTTCAATTATCCCATATGGGTGTTGAGTGGTTTTATTTGCAAGCTGTAACTTCACCTTGGCAGGCTTGACCTTCAAAATTCCCAGTTTGTTAAAGAATGATAGTGACATCAAATTGATGCTAGCCCCAAGATCTAATAAAACTTTTGTAACTGGATGGTTACCAATAGAAACCGGTACAGTGAACTTACCTGGGTCAAGTGACTTACCTGTGTTGAAGACCTTTTCTGATTCCTCTTGTTCTTTCATAACTGCCGCTGGCTTCTCTTCTTCTTGAATGCTCCTTTGCACAATCTCCTCAGTGAGCAACTTTTCTTCAGTTATGATGTAATCCTCTAAATCACTTTCCTCTGTTGCGTTACCATCAGTAGTAACTACATTGCAGTGCTCCTTTGGATTAGTCTGAGTGTTTGCTGTGAAGTGGCCCTTTTTGTGTTCTGCCATCTCATTTGCCAGTTGGCCAACTTGATTCTCCAAGGATTTGATTGATGCTTCTGTATTCTTTTTAAAGCCATCAAAATTCTGTATGAAAGCATCAATCTTCTCTTCAAGTTTTGAGAGTCTGTCATTTGTTGAAGGGTAACTTTGTTGCTGCTGTTGATATGGCATCTGTCTGTTTCCTCCATCTTGTCTCGAGCTAGAGTTGATATTTTGGTTATTTCTCCATCTTTGTGAATATTGATTGTTGTTGGAGAAATTACCTTGCCTTCCTTGATTTCCCATGTAGCTGACATGTTCTGCTTGAATGTCCTGAGAAGAGCAATTACCATTGGGATGGTCGCCTCCGAAAAGTCACAAATCATCGATTGGGCTTGGTTGGGTTGAGACTGTACTGCTTTCAGTTGTTGAGGAAGTGCTTCCAATTGCTTGGTGAGTGCCTCTAGTTGTCGCTTAAGAAGCTTTTGTTATGCTAGAAGTGCATCATTGCTATTTAATTCTAGCACTCCCTTCTTCTGAACTTGGACTGGTTGTCTCCCATATTGAGCTTGCTGGTCATTCTGTGCAAAATTATCAATGATGGTGATAGCACGCTCTGCATCCACTGCCAAAATTGTCCCTCCTACTGCAGCATCTATGTATGACTTTGAATCGAGTCTGAGTCTATTGCAGAAGATGTTCAATTGGGCAATGTCTTCAAAACCATGGTTTGGGTACTTTCGCAGCAAGGACTTGAATCTCTCCCCAGGCATCGCATAATGGTTCATCTGCTCCTTGCCTGAATGTGAAGATGTCTGACTTGGCTTGAATATATCGGGATGGTGGAAAGAATCTCTTTAGAAATTTATCTTCTACCACGCCCCAATTGTTCAGACTCTGATTAGGATGCGATTTTAGCCACTCCTTTGCTTTACCTATTAGAGAAAAAGGAAACAATCGTAAGTAGACAAATTCCAAATCTCCTTCCTCAGATACCATAGTACCAATCAATTCATAGAAAGTAGAGAGATGAGTATGAGGATCTTCATGATCCAATCCTGCAAATTGATGGGCACTAATGAGATTTAGATGAGCAGCCTTCATCTCCAAGGACTTCGCTGTAACTGGTAAAACAATGCTTGAATAATGGCGAGGTCCTTGATGCATGACATAGTCTCCTAAGACTCTTCTTCTTGGATTTTCTTCAGCCATATTTTTGTTTTCTTCTTGACTTCTCCTTCGTCTCCTTCTCTTGTTTCTACTCATGTTCCTTCTAGATGTCCTCTCTATTTCTGGATCAAATTTCAACTGATTTGGAGACACCTGACCTCGCAAGAGCATAAATCAAGAAAACTCAAAAAAAGGTAAGTGTGGAAGAGAATTATAAAATTAATAAAAATTAGAAAATAAAAATCCTAAAAATTAAAATAAAATATATACAACTTGATAGAATAGACCTCCCAAGTCTTTAAAAATTGATACACCGTTCCCTGGCAACGGCGCCAAAAATACTTGTTGGAATTCTGGCAAGCGTACCAAAACCTCAGCAGTATAATAGTAAGTAAGAGTATCGTATCCACAGGGAACGGTTCAATTTATAAAGGTTAGTGGTCACAGCTATCAAGTAAGAGCGTATATTTGTTTGTTAAGAATTATGTAGGTAAATAAAATTGAACTTGAAGTGAGATAGATAGAGATAGTTACTTGGACTAGGATTGAACTTCGTATCATCGCACCCCTTTCGTATGTGAATCCCAATAATATTTATGAATATGTAGTTATAATACCTTGCCAAACTATATTATTTTACCCTAGTGTCCTAGCGATAAAATACTCAGAAATAATTTATGCGGGTTCTCCCAAGCGACAAATTACCCCAGCTTTAAAGATCTACTTTTCCGTTTGTTAAAACTATCAGTTCGTCCTATAGCTCTATTCCCATAGTGACTACTTTGAGTATTTTTACCAATCAGAGTTCAAGTTTCCTATGTCTAGGCTCCCCCAAACTCGCTATTGATTTCACAAAACCATTTACCAATGAATATTATGAAATCAACCTATAACTCCGGCACACAGGCGGAAGCTAAGCATTAAGCACAGAATAAAAATACCAATATCATAAAAATAGGGATTCCTAGATATTAAAGAGAATTCACATACAATTGGGGATTGAATCAACTACGTTCAATCCTATCGGAGAGTTTAGCTACACATGGTAGCCATTACAACCCAACGGAGAAACTCTCACACTTTTCTCCAGCCCTAGCTCTGCTCTGCCGTCTCTCTAAAAGCTACTTTGATCTTTGCAAAAGGTTCTATTTATAGAGGTTGGAAAGCCATCTGAAATCTGGAAGGAATCTGATTTGAAATCCTTTGAAAAACTGATCCCGTATTCCTGCGCTTCAACCTGCGCTCAGCGCGTTTGAAGCGCAGGATCCAGAATGTATTTTAATTGTTGCGCTCCACCTATGCTCAGCGCAGGTGGAGCGAGATTCACGTTCCAGCTTTCCCTGATTTCCTCTTTTTCAGCTTGATCTCTTCCTGATCTTATCCTTGTTTGCTTTGTTTTCCTTATTTCCCTCTTTTTAGCTTGATCTTGTGCTGATTTGATCTTCAATTTGAATTTAGAATTTAATATGCAGAATCCTTATCCAAATAATTGCTGATTGTATCTTGATCAGCTGCCATTTAAATTCTTATGTTGCAGATTCTCTTTTCAAATAGATGTTATCTTGTTTCTTCATTTAAAACTTGCCCTTTTATCTGCAAAATCAACAGATTTTCTATTAAAATAGCATCATATTCAAATTCAAATCAAATAATTACAAAATATGCATTTATTACTAAAAAGAGGTAATTTGGGGCATAAATTTACTATTTTATCCTTGATAAGTGCATAAATTATACAATAAATTATCATATATTTTTCACTTATCAACATTCTCCAATCACAATCAACAAGGACCCTATCCAACCTTTTAGAAATAATGTGACCTTCGTTCTCCTTACAAAATCAAGTAAAATCACTCCTTAAGGCACCAATATCTATGAGTCTGCAATCATCAAGCACCTTAGCAAATTTGCCAGCCTTCTTCTTGCAAAACACTCCCCTTCTCACTTAAAAGGGTAACCGTATTTCGTTGAAATCCCTGAAATCCCCTATCAATGCCCCAAGGCATAACAAGCTGATCTCGAAGTGAAACAAAGTGACAAAGTGAGTCCAAAATAGATCACAAACAGAAGAACATGGACTAGCATAAACTTCACTACAAGCCCACATATGATTGCCAATTGTAATGCTAAACAATATTTCTTGAGAGAAATAATCAATTAAATTTAAAGTTAAACCTTCCCCAACACCCAAATACTGCCAAAGTGCCCCACCGCTTCCACCACCGCACATGGCTTTATAGCTCAGAGACCTCCAGAAACTATCATCCATACTAAATACATATTGTGTCTGCACAAGAATACACACCATAAGCTTATATCAATGCGATACAACAAAGAAACTATAACTCACATCCAGAAGATCAAACCCACTAGTAAGCTTCCATGATGGCTCTAACTTTTCCTTTATAGCCAAGCAACCTATAATATTCCCCCAGTAGTTTAACAACGAGTGCAACTCTCCACGACTTGCAGAGTTCTTGAAACAAACCTTCGTCGATCACACACCTCAACAATAGACAGTTATCCCTTTCAAAATCGAGTCACATGAGTTTTCCTTCAATAAGATCCTTTTTTATCCTCCCTCGTCCATACTTTGATCCTTGTTCACCACCTCCCCCATCATCCATTGGTTTTGGAGGTATGTTTGCTTGAAAGCCACTCCTCATAAAGAAAAACAAAAGCTCCATCTATCTAATCAATAATAAACGTGATAAATAGTTATAAATACAAATATGTAAAGTTAGAAATTTACGTGAAAGTTTTATGCGGATGTCACGGTAAAAGATATATCAAGTGTTAAGTCTCAAGACTTTAAAAGTCTAAGACACCCTATATTTGAGTTTTGACGATGAAAAACTAAGTTATGCTTAAATGAAAATTTTAACAAGTTCCTTAAATTTCAGACGGGAAAGCTATCTGAAGGTAAGCTGTCTGAAGCCCCTTGCAATCTAAAGTGAGATGTAGTCTGAAGTTCTTAAGGGCAATCTGAAGCCAAAAGCAACTCTTTTCAGACAAAGAAAAGTCAAGACTTTGCACATCCTCACACGCAAATAAAGAAAGACAAAAGGCAACTTTCTGAATCAGATTTGAAATGCAAGCACAAAAGAGGAAATACTGCGCAACGGTCTGCAAGAGTCAGAGCAACACTGCACAACCTTGTAATCTGATCAGACCTTGTCTCACAACGACTTGAATAACATTTAATGTTATCTCTTAACAATTGTTTTAAGGGAGACGGACCCATGAGCTTATAAATAGAGGAACCCATGCAAGAAGCATATGAGAAGCAATCATGCATTATTTGAGAAGCTACATCGCTGCAAAAATATTTGCAGATTTTATACTCTGAATCTTTGTACACAACTTTTATATTATGTTTTCAATCACAATTATTTGTACATCTTCTTGAATGAAGAACTTATCTGAAGTTCTAGTTCATTCATACTTTTCTGTAAACACTTTAGTGTAGAGCCTGAAGAGGCTAGCTAGGCGAGCAAAAAAAATACCTGTTAGAGCCTAGAGATGCTAGGTGCGCAAACAATATACTTGGTGTAATAGAGTCTGAAAAGACTTGACTATAAAAGAATACTTGTAATCTCTGAGATTAGTGAAAAATTCAGTAGCTGCGTTTGGCACTGGGACTGGACGTAGCTTATTGTGGTTGTGAGTGAAGTAGGATAAATACAGTGGCTAACTCTTCTAATCCCTTAAACTCATTATTTATCTGTGCGCTAACTAAAGGGGACAAGAACTGTGATTATAAAGTTTTTCTTCATCTTGAGAAAATATAACAATTTATAAAAATCTTTGTCTGAATTTCTTCAGACAAGAGACCAGAGACCTTACTTCAGACACCATATTTAAAACCTGTCTGAATCTTTTTCTAAGAAAGCTTGTTGGAAAAAATCCATTTTAATCCACAAAAGTTTTTATAAACACAATTCAACCCACTTCTTGTATTGACCTGTGTATTTACAACAAGATCTTTATAAATAAAAAACAATCTCCCACTTACTCTTTGTATTTCAGAAACTTAATTTTGTCCTTACATTCTCATTACAGCTACTTTCTTTAAAATTTCTAAAATAATTTCTTTTTATAAAAATATTATTTAAAATCTTATTTATATAAAAATTAATTTTTTTTTTAATTTCAAAGAAATAAAAGTTTATTTAATAAAAATAATATTTTTTTTGTTGAAAAAGGGAAGAAACAAGTGACAAAAAAAATACCACATTTCATTACTCATGAAAACAATAAATTGTTAATCTCTTGAAAATGATTTAAATCATCAAATTCAATTTTTTTATAATATTTGCATGATCTCATTTCATTTAAAAAAATATTTTTAAATGAAAATAAAATAAAAAGTTATAATCCTAAGTTTTTATATGATAAATAATTTTAAATAAATTAAAATATAGAAATTTATAATTATTTAAAAAATATATAATTACCAATTTGCAAATTTAGGTCTAATAATTAATAATACACTTATCTATCATTTTATAATTACCAATTAACTTTTACCAAATAATTTAATTTTATCAACTTTCAAACACTATCTACTTCTTATTCAATTGTACCAAAAAAAAAAAAAGAAAAAACTCTTATTCAAGTTTATTCTTATCTAGGAGTGCTACCAACACACTCTCTAACACACTCTTTCTAACATACTCCATGTGATTGGTTAAAATTCACATGGGTCCCACCAAATTATGTGGGTCCCACTCCCAATGTGGTGGGACCCATATGATTTTTAAACAATCACATGGAATGTGTTGGAGAAAGTGTGTTAAAGACTGTGTTGCTATCGCTTTTCTTATTTTTAAATCCTCGTACATAACTATGCACAGGATATTGAGTAGGGGTGTAATCGGGTTGAGTTGGATCGGGTTTGGGTGATATCAAGTCCGAACTGATAGAATGGTGGTGAGTTGGGTTGGTTCGAGTTTTGTATTTTTGGGTGAGTAACCCGACCCGAACCAACCCGAATATGTTCGGGTTGGGTTGGGTTGGGTCATCGGGTCATGAGTATTTTTCCTTTTTTTAAAAAGATGTGTAGGATGAAATGAAATTAAAATATAAAATGAAAAAAAAAGAAAAGAAATAGAGAAAAATAAATTGAGAGGAGCAGATGAAATAAGATTTGGAGAACCACCTCTGTTTGTGCTGCTGTTGCGCCTATTTTTGTTCTCTCCTTGCAGTAAAATGAAATAAGATTATGACTTTTTTTTCTGGTTTGGTTCGGGTTGGGTCTATCGGGTTCAAACCAAACCGAATACCTGAACCGAACCGTTAAATGTCTTCGGATTGGGTTGGATCTGTCGGGTTCGCGAGTTGGGTCGGACCCGTTTACTATCCAGTATTGATGTTAGAAATATTCCAGTCAAAACCGAAACGAATACGCTGTCGTTTAGTACCACTCCCTTTGGGCATTTGCATCTTCCATCAGCACTAGCACCACAACACTGTCCTCTCTCTCAAGCTCGAAAGCCATGGCCTCTTTCGCTCGTGGAGCCGCATCTCTCAGCCGCATTGGTATTTCCACTGCCAAATCGCCGATTCAACTCATCCCCCGCCGCACCCTCGCCGGAGCAGCAGGTTAATGTTCTGTTTCTTTATTTATTTTCCCGATCCCATTTTCCATTCCATCAATTTCTCTGAAATCAAACTCTTCCATTTTTTAGGTTTTAAATTCCTCAAATACTGGCTATTTAGCTTCATTCCATTTCGTGCATTTACAGTAATTGAAATCGAAAGCGCTGAACTTTTCGTTTCGCTTACCATTGTGTGGTTGGTGAATTTTACAAAAACCTAGGAATCGGTGGGTCAATTGCATTTTGCGAAAGCACTGATAATATAATACTATGTGATTAGAAGAAGCGGTTTTTCCGTTGAATCGGAGATTTGAGGATTAGTCACGGGTGTTCTTGATATTTGAGGATTGAAGGAGAGTTATTGATAACTGACACTAAAAATTGTAAATTAATAATTAAACTTGGTTAAAATGAATCCAGGTCTTAAATCTTGTTTATCTATTTCGTGATTGTGGAACAAAAAAGGACTTCGGTTTTGATATGTAGCGGCTAATTTTTTAACCCATAGATGTTTGGTCCTTCTTTCTTTCTTTCGTCCTTTCTTCTTTCTTTTTCGGTATTATCATGTGAAGAATCAAGAAATTGATTTTTGTGTGTTGTAGGTTTGTATTGAGTACACAATTCTAACATCTATGAAATGGCTTCATCTTTTGATTATTGCAGGTCACCATGGCCCTCCTAAAATTGACTGTTGGAAAGACCCAATGAGCCCATCTCAATGGAAGGAAGAGCACGTGAGTCTCTAGTTTTTGTGTCTGAAGATCTACTGCACCCAGTTTGAATTGTTACTTTTGACCGTGAGATGATTGGGTCATTATTTTGGAAATTGAAAATGTTTGTGAATATTCTTTTGACTGGTTGTTTTATGCTTGCAGTTTGTGATTGTCTCTTTAACTGGCTGGGGATTACTCTTCTTCGGGGGATACAAGTTCTTCACAGGAGGCAAGGGCAAGAAAGAAGAGGTACTTTGAATTTTCATTTTCATTGTTACAACTAAGAAAGCCATTTATTGGCTTGTAGCTACTTTCATTTTGAGTGAGTCTAACCGTGTTTGTTTATAACTGGGTTCTGCAATGCTGTAATGCTGTCAGACAGAAGAATCCCCCCCCCCCCCTAAAAAAAAATTTACCATTCTAAAATATTTGTATGGTTTTTAGTTCATTGTCTGTGTACTATACAATATATGCATAGTTGTCTGGGGAAATTCTTCACATGCGGATGGAGTGGAGTAATTATAATTTCGATGATAAATCTCCAGTTTTTTGTCTTGGATTCCTGTTGGATGCTGAGGCAACTGTGGCATTTTTCATTTGACAGTTCAGAAATTAGATATGATTATTTCATGAAATGTTGGTTTGGTTCTACTTTGTTGTCACTGAAGACAGTTTTTGAGAAGCAATATTTTAAGGCAAAATAATAATTAGATGAGCTCATAGCATCCTATACTTCAATGGATCAGTGGGTTGAAAAACAGATAAACTATTATTTGTATATCTGAAGTGCTTTTGTATCTTGTAATATTTAATTTATGATAATGAAAAGCATAGCTGCTGTTGGTGTATTTTATCATATTGGCCAGAAAATAAAAATTATAGTCTACAATGTTTTCGAACAGTAATGTTCTAAACAATTTGTGTAGGTGAACTTGTTAGTCCTAACTCCTAATTAGATTAGATGGCCAGTTTTGTCTTTTAACAATTTAGTGTACCCTCATGTTAATCGCATCTGTATCTTATTTGGGAGGTGTTAAAACTTTAGTCTGCTCTCACTGAATGTGCTGAATATTTGCAGAATTTGGTGAAAGCATCACAATGAGGTTTGCAGTAAATTACAACACAAAGTGTTCCTGGTAATAATGTGTGTGCCTGGACTTTTTCGAGTATTTCAGACTAAGTCTTGTTTGCTGGCAAGCAAATCTTTTGGCTAGTTATCTATTAGTCCTTCCAGACAATCAATATTGGGAGATGATTCTTTCCAAAACAATGGTTATATTTGACTTTATATTTGCCCATTTTATGCCATTTCCTGAGCTACTCTACATTTGCAAGCAATTACTTTTATTTACATTATTACTACCAGAAGGAATCTATGATGTGTTCTTTATATAATCATTACATGAATGATCCTAGTACCAATGCCGAAAAGAGTAATTCATTTTCTCACTATAATAGTTCGAGTAAAATAGTTATTTTCCAAAGGATGTTATTTGATAAATTAATTGACAGCACAGGTCGTATAGGTCTTGTAAGTTGTAACTGCGTTCAGATTTGTGTTTTGAATCCCATTATCCATGCTTGCTATTCTCAAACATGATCTTGGAGCCTATGGATGGTGAAGTTCTTAAGTGCAAAAGGATGATCATTCTAACAAGCTTACCTGGGTGGAATCATATATGGGTCACCGTGAACCACCTTTTTTACTGGCACCAACTGGTTTCTCATATTTATAGTATTAGTCTGTAGTCTTTAAAATGATCTTTACAAAATTTCAGGAGACCTTGCTGTAAGGGTCTTAATGTTTGTTGCAACATGTTCTGCAATTTCATTCCAACTTGATTGGTATAAGAGAGTGGTAGCAAGTCGTTCGTGGTGATAAGCTAGTTGATCCTTTCATTGATTCATCCCTCTAATACTTTGGATGTGGAGGAGAAGTAGGGGGAAATTAACGTGAAAAAGTAGAGAGAGAAGAGAAAACAAATAGAAGTATGAAGTATAGTGAATTTTTAAGTTGTTTGAATTGAGAAAAATAGGAAAAAAGTAGAATAGAAGAGAAGAGAGATTTTCTCTCTGCATGTTTCTTTTCCATAGAAAAATGAGTGGAAAGAAATTGAGTTTGGAAACCAATAATCAATAAAATTTTAATCGGGTGCTACATCTGTTTTAATTGACTAATGCAGTATTAGAAGAATTTCAATGTCTCTTTTTAGAAGTGATGAACTCTGACTTCCCTTCCTCTCACTTCTTTCCTTCTACTTTGGAACAAACAAAGCGTAAGATTTTGAAGTGTTTTGTCTACGCCGTATAGATTTGGATGTAAAGATGGGTCAAACTGTTCATTCATATGCTTAAGGCGGATGGTTTTCCCCTTTGTTAGTAAGCCCTTTAAACTTAAAAGAGAGAACATTTATGTTATGCAGTTTTGAAACACCCTCCACCTCTCTAGCCCCGTCTCCTTAAACAGCCTCTTTGGCCACATTCTGGCGTCAGAAGTCTCTCTCCCTCGCCAACAACCTTCTCACTAAAACATACCCACCTCTCTTGGTCACCTTTTCACCCAAAGGAAAGGAGTTTCACCTAGCTTACAAGAATTTTGCCGCAGGTCCAATTCTTAGCCACCAAGAAAGAATGAACCATTTGAAACAGAGAAAGGCTGTTTTACAATTTTAAAACTGTTTTCACTTGCGCTCTAAAATAAGTTCTAGGTCATCAATCCAAATCATTAATTAAATATTATTATCTCGAATAATTAAAATCAATAATCTGTGGTGAATCTTAGACACTGCCCCTTAAACTATGCTGGTTTGACTTGTATGAAATGAATATCATGAACGTTGCTAAGTTTGAGTCGATACAGAAATTAGTCTAAATGTAATTGTAAACCGAAATGTCTGATTTTTACTAAATACAAATAGGCAAAGTGAAATCTGGTTTCACTGGCGACATCTACTTTCTAAGATGATACATCCTTTTACGTCAGTAATTTAAAATACTTCTAAACACAACAAACCCACGCCACTATTATAATAGTTAATACAGTTTAATACTTTAATTACAAACTAGGCTGAAACTCTGACTCGTCTATTTCTTCCTTGTACTCCTCCTTCACATCTTCAAATTCGGGTTGGGATTCCTTGAAGAAATCATCATTACTATCCTCATCATCATCATCATCACCATCATCTTTCTCTTGCTTTTGTACATCTGAAGCCTCTAGTTCTTCTGGCTCTTCATGAAACATGTTGGGTTTTGTTTGTCCAGCATTCTTGCTAGTTTTGTTGATGTGCCTCCAGCTCCAGTTTTGTTGGACAATACTGTCTTCTGACTGCCTTATTTCATCCAGTCTCTGTTTTTCAGGGTGAATGTTGGTTCCATTATTTGCCATCTGGTGATTTGTATCATCCACTTTTGTGTTTCTTCCATCTTCTTTGCTTTCATGGTTCAGCAATTTGGCCTCTAACTTATCTTTTCCTGGGTTATTGTTGTCCCTTTCCTCATCCTCTCTTGTAAAACTTCCCTCATCAGTGTCTCTTCCAATTTTTCTATCCTTCAACTCAACTTTCTCATCTCTGGAAACCTTTCTATTGCCCATGTTAATCTCTCCATGACTTTCAAAATTCCCATTGTTCTCCATTGACCCATTCTTGACAATGGCTCTCTGGTGCTTTCCCTTTGTTCTACTTACAAGGCCATGTTTCCTCTTCAAGCCAGCCAATTGCTTCACATTAAAATCTTGGCCTCCTCTGTGTGTATTATTCTCGAGTTGTCCTCGCTGCTCTTCTTTGATTGCTTTTTTTTCTCTACCATCCACCACTTCACCGTCAATATCTTTCTCATTAGTACTAATTTCATCTTTTATTTCAGCTGTAACCTCGCCATCTTTGAAATTGGTTAAGTTGCTTTTACTTGCATCTTCAATTGTGATCATATGCTTGTCATCACCCCCATATTTGGCAGATTCACCTGAATTTCCATCTTTTTCTTTATTATCATTCTCAGCCTTATCTTTTGCTTCCATTGTTCCATTTGTTGTCACGTTTTCAAGAAAGATGGCTGGATGATCATCAATGCTTCCCGGGTAGTTCTTAAGACGGTGCTTCAAGTCCTTTATCTCTGCTTCCTTCTGCTTCAGAGCCTCTCTCAGTGCTATTATTTCAACTTTTTGTCCTAAATTGGTCCCTCTTTCTTGCATTATTCTGAGCTCATTCTGATTCTCTTCAAACGCGGATTCCATCAGTTTCTGCTCATCTTTCAGTGAATCCATGGTGGATTGCATCTCCACAACTGTTCGAGCCAGCTCCATCTTTTTACTTCTCAGGGTGTATATCTTCGCCTTCATCTCTTCGTTCTTCCCTCTCAACTCTCTGGTACGATCTCTTTCCTTCTATATATATGAAAACCAAGATTAACATAGCAGAGTCATTGCATGTCTAACTAATGAACATTACTACCCATCTTAAGTTTGCTACTGATAAAACCAAGATTAACATAATAGAGTCACTGCAGGTCTAATTAATAAATTTAACTACCGAATTGAATTGAAAGGGATTGAAAATGCAACATCTTTATAAAGAATTAGCTGATAGCTGATAGTTAAGCGTTATTTTGATGGTTGGTGAGGAACTAATTAAAGCATTATCAGAATTGGCAAATTAGAAAAGATTGTATTACATGTTGCTTCATACGTGTCATGCTGCTTGTGTAACACGTAAAAGTGAGGAACAGAACCCGAGGGAGAGAGAGAAAGAGGGGGTTAGACTCAGGATCAGGACTGAGAAGAGTTACAGACCTGGAAGAGAAGCTGAAGGGCAAGAAGCTGATGGTCTTTCTCTTTGACAAGAAGGTTGTAGATGCGCCTCTCTTTGAGCCTGTGAAGAACCATGACCCCAAGCAATGCAGCCCCAAATGTAACCAGTAATATCAACACATAATGCCTTCCTCTGTGACTGTGACTGTGACTGTGACTGTGACTCCCTCCACTGCTGCTATGCAACCCTTTGTAAGCCATCTCTCTCTCACACACAGTCACACACACACACACACCCGAGAGAGGTGATGAGATGATCAAGAATACTATCAACTGTGAAGTATGAATGGCTTCTTTGGATTTCTTGTCCTCGGAAAGGAATAAATACTAAAGAATGGAGGAGCAGTGGGTTCTCTCTCTTTCCTAGAGTTAATTAAGTTGTGGCTGATAATAGTGCTGATTTTGGGTTGCTTGTCATGCAAAAAGAATGTGCCACCTAATCATACCTCGCGCTCTACTGGGTAACGGAGTTCACAAAGCTGAGTTGAGTAATATGCATGGAAATTGTGTCAGGGCATACTGATTCTAGGGCTGCCATTTTTCGTTTTCCACATCTCTTTTTGACTCTAACACCCTCAATAAAATAACTACGCATGTCTCTGTTTCCCATGTCTACTTCTGCTTATATTTATAAAATATTTATAAAAAATAAAAAAAGTGTTTATTTTTATGTTAAATATAAAAAATATAGTATTATTTTAAATTATATTAATTATAATTTTATTTATTTATAATTTATTGTCACCGTTCACATATTTTTCCATCCCAATGGACATATTTTTCCATCCCAATGGATGTAGTATGTTAATTTTAATGATTAATTATTGGAATATAAATTATTAATTTAATAATATTTTTAATTAAGAGTAAATTTAATATTATTTTAGTTATTTAATATTAAAAAATATTTTTAAATTAAAATTTAAAATTATGATATTATTAATTATAATTAATTTATTTTAAAATATTTTCTTCATTTTAATGATTTAGTATTATATTTCTTATAAGCAGGATTAGAGAAGTATTATTTTTTAATAACTTAATACTAATATGGAAAATTATACTTCCACATGTTATTTTTAGAGTGTAAAAGGATTGGGAAGAGATAAATAAAAAAATTAAAGGGAGAGAGTGAAAATATGAAATTAAAAAAAATACTAATATTTATCAATTTAATGTCGGATCCAAATCAGATCCAATGTATTTAACTCGACTGAGTGACTTTCGGTTAAAGATATCATTAGTCATGGTGCTCATGTGGGAAGCGGGATGATGTGAGCACAACTACTTTCATACTACCCGTTTCTATCTAACTCTAGGTTGGATTTTAACACAAAATTAAGACTGTACTTAATATTTTTTATTTATATCTTAAATTATTTTAAAATTTTTATTATATCCTGGTAGTTTTTATATTTGTCAACAGTCAATACTAGAGTAATTTATTATTTGAGATTTACTATATTAGTATTGGGGTAAAATTGAAATAAATAATTAAGGGTTAAATATGTTTTTAATCCTTGAGATATAGTCGAGATTTGATTTTAGTTACAGTAATTTAAAATCGGTGGATTTGGTCTCTAAAAAAGGGAAAATATACCTTTTTAGTCCTTATCGATAAAAATGCGTAGCTAATCCGTAGCAATATGTGTAGTAAAACTGTGCAATGAGTAATAAATTGGTGTATTTTTAAATTTTAAAGGACTAAAATCACGATTTTAAATTATAGGGATTAAAATCAAATCTTGACTACATTTTAGAGATTAAAAACATATTTAATCCAATAATTAATATTATTTTTAAACTCCTAAATGGACAAATAACTAGAATTAGAGGGATTATTTAATTTAAAGGTATTTTAATTTATAAGTCATTGATTAAAGTTATTACCATCTTTTTGTGTATTTGTTTTGAGATTCATTTTAGGATGAATTTTTTGAGTTTGGATTTATTGTAAACTCCTAATTTTATTATTATAAAAGTAAATTTAATTGTACAATATAACTTATTATTTTTTAATTTAAATTTATATAATTTATGGTAAAGTTTTGATTTATCATGAACATTTTTTGTTGTCATGAATTTTTTTTTTGTGGTCATGCTAAAATCATCATAGTTTGGACGTATGCACAAGTTCCAATACCCTCAAATGCGGATGGTTCTTTTTTATTCCTTTGAAATGGATAAGTGTTTGCTCCATTGAAATACCTACACAAACACATGCTTAGAACCTAAAGATTATGTTTTTTTTTTTGTTGAAACTAGCATGAATTTGAACATATTTGGTTTAAATTTATCACGGAATGTAATGTCATGTCCACAAAATGGTCTTAATTAGAGGATAGGCCTGGGACAAATGACTTTCTGGTACACCAATTAAATAAGAAGGGACAAGTTATGTAATTTCAAAGAAATGTCCATATATGATATATCTCATTCTAATATTCTTGTTAGAGATCGCTGGGATAAAGTTACTTGGAATCTAAATAAATTAAAAACTATCATTCTTGACACCAATAAGATGGATAATCAAAGTTTCATAGTCCTAGCTTTGGGTCTTTTATCGGATTTCTAGGCATGGACAATGACGACATCAACGGTTTGTATGGCATTTGTCTAATTTGGATATACTTCTATAAAAGAACTTTTAGGAGATAAAAATAGAATGAATTAAAGGGGTTAAATGAAGGTGGACTATAAAGACCAATTTCAACTTACAGAGAAATTAAAATTTGATCCATTTTATTTTTATCACCTAGAAGTAATTCTGCAGAAGTTTCATCCAGACTGGACCTTTTTCTAGCTATAGATGGCTTCTAAGTAAAGCTCCTGATAAAAGTTACTTATGACTCTTGGAGCTAGATCTAGAAATTAGAAGATTTGAAGAATGTAAAGCTCCTCATATGGATTATCATGCACAACACGCTTCCAACAAATGTACTGTGATTTAATTTTCACCGAACAATGGATTCGTTGCGCATGCGATGTCCAGAAGATGCAAAGAATATTATTCATTATTTGAGGGTCTACCTGTAGACCAAATTTTCTAGTCCTGATTAGGTTTCTATACATCTTCTGATTTATTCACACCTTGGACATTGAAAAAAAGTAAATAATGGATCATGTTAAGGTGAAAAATGCCAAATTGTTCCTAGCCTTTGCGGGAGTTATGGTGCTAGAGGAATATCATAGTTTTTGACTCTATAGATAGGGATATCACCGCTACTGCGTGAAGGGCCACTTGTCTCATCCATAATATATATTGGTTTTTACCTAGGTGATCAAGGAACTAAGATCTCCCCTCAAGTGGATTGAGTTAAAAATAAATGTGGATTACAACTGATTAACACGTTCAAACTAATTTGAAAGAAAGTTATATATAAAGTTAATGGCCCTAGATTTTGACTTTGACAAGTGGATTTTGTCTTTATAATTTGGAATCTTTATTTTACACTTGGTAAAACTTCTCAAAGTCACCATTCCATTTTTTGAAGACAACTACTAATGTCATGTATTTATAATAGTCCAGCTTTACATTAATGCATTAATGTTATGTATCGAAGGAAATGATTTTACATAATGTATTGATGTCATACTCATTTTATTTTATTTTATTTTATTTTGTCTGTCTATCTTAGTTAAAAAAATCTTATCATATATTTAATAAATCTGACTAGTAACTATTTTATATAAGTAAAATGTTTATAAAGTTTAAGAGTCTCTCTATCTTAAACATATTTCACTCTCTAAAAGTTTAATACATTATTGATCACTTTTAATTAAGATACAATATTGATTGATTTTATAAAGATACCAAGAATCATTATTTTCTTATTTTTATTATTAGTTAGAATATATACTAACTCCACTCTTATTTATCTATCTACTAAATCAAGAAATACACAAATTAAGAAATGCAATTAATGTCATGACCATTCCCATTTCACACAAAAAAACAAAAATTCAAAATTTCTCACCACCATTCCGGCTTCGCAAAAAAAAAAAAAATTGTTTAGGAAGTTTAAGAGTTCCATTATATATGTTTTTAAGTTCAACAAATTATCATCTTTGCAAATATGTCTTCAAAGAATAGAGGTCCATTATTTGATAGTGTATGTTTTATTATAAACTCACATTCTGGATGTGAAAGCTACAACTATTTGCTTTTAAGTGGACCTATATTTAAGGTGTCCAAAACATCAAATCAAACTATAAATGTTGAACTCACCCATTCAAACATGGAGAATTAAGCCGCTCAACAAAATTATTTTAAACTCATATGATTGATTTAAAATGTTGATGCATTCACTAAGACAAAAAAGAGATTGTATTACACGGATTTAAATTGGTTACTTAATAAGCAATGTGATAGTAGTTTAGCGGAATCTAGAATTGGAATAAAAAAATCAACTAGAAATTAAAAATAAATCATTGGAGGAGGTCTTTAAGTCATTTGTCATCACAATGTAAAAAATGAGGCAATGATAAGGGTGGAAATAGGTTTGATCGCTCGTCACGAACCTATGACTTAACTTACATCATGTCCAGGCCTGGACAAGTCGATTTATTAAATAGATCGTGTCAAGACTTAAACAAAACAAATATAGCTAAATAAGATATACTTTGATCCATCTAAAGTAGGCACGTGTAAAATAACCAATTTCCTAAACCAACCCACTATCAAATTGGTACCACATTTAAAAAAAAAAAACCCTCTTTATTAGAACTAATTTTTGAATCAGCCCACTTCAATTTTAAAAAACCCAACTCAGCTTTTAACTAATTAAATGAGTACATGCATTTGGGACATTGGACATTTGACATAATTTTCGATATTTACCACAGGCAACATTTATTATAGGGGCATTGTTCAGGTCAGATAAAAAATTTGTATTTTGTATGTACTGATATCACATATCAACTATCAACTTCATGATTGTTAAACTATTGAATGTTGAACAATGAACTTTGGGAATAATGGCATCTCCATTCTCTTAAGGGCAAGTTTGTAAGGTGTAATGTGATATTGGGACATTGAACACATCTTCACATTGTTTAGATATTTACCATTGGCGAAGTTTGATATTATAGTACTCATGTTCAGATGGTATTTTTTTTATCAAGATAATGTTTATATGATGGTTAAGATGAACGATGAAAAAGCAAAACCAGTTTTCAGTTTCAAAATTTTAAAACTAAAAGCCAGTTTTCAGTTTTAGTTTTATGATTTCCAGTTTCATTTTTTAATATCGGTTTTCAGTTCTATGCATTACAGGAATAATTCTCTCTCCTTCGTTCCTCTCTCATCTCTCCTTTGTTTCTCTCCTGTCTCTCTCTCCATTATTTCTCTCTCCTCTCTCTCCTCTTTCCTCTGTTTCTCTACTGTCTCTCTCTCTCCTCTCTCCTCTGTTTCTATCCTATTTCTCTCTCCTCTCTCCTTTATTCTCTATTGTTTCTCTCTCCTCTCTCTTGTTTCTCTCTCTTCTCTCCTTTGTTTCTCTACTATTTATCTACAGAGAAGAAAGAAACAAAGGAGAGAGGAGAGAGAAACATAGGAGAGATAGGAGAGAGGAGATAGAAATAAAGAGAATAGAGAGAGGGGAGAGATAAACTGAGGAGAGAGAAATAGATGAGAGAGGAGAGAGAGAGGAGAGAAAAACAAAGGAGAGAGAGATAGACAGAGGAGGGAGAAATAGAAAAGAGAGGAGAGAGAAACAAATGAGGGAGAGAGAGGAGGGAGAAATAGGAGAGAGAAACAGATGAGAGAGATGAGAGAGAAATATAGAGAGGAGAGAGGAGTGAGAAACAAATGAGAGAGAGGAGAGAAACAAAGGAGAGGAGAGAGAAATAGTAGAGAAATAGAGGAGAGAGGAGAGAGAAATAGGAGAGAAACAGAGGAGAGAGGAGAGAGAAAAGAATGAACCACAAAACACAAAACATAAAATATAAAACCTTTTATTTTGTTTTGAAAAGTAAGGGGAATTGGTTTTGAAACTTGTGTAAAAATCATTTTAACCCCATTTTATCCAAACACATTTTGTTTTCAAGATTTCGAAACAAAAAACCGAAAACTGGAAACCACCCCAAAGGACACCTAAACAAATTCGGGTACCGTTTTTGACCCGATTTTTATGTTGTCTAATTCAGAAATTAAATTTCATTTCATCTCTTCCCAATTTTGAGCTTATGAACCCTAATCTCTTACTTACAAACCCAATCCCCAGTTTCTCTCATTCACGCTTCGAATCAGCTTCGAATCAGATCATCACGTTTGTGATTTTACTCGCGATCTCAACGGATGCCACTTTTCGGGGATCATCGAATATGTCTAGCAAAGAATATGTCTCTTAATAAGCTTGGCGTTCATTTTTTCTTGTGGTACGAGATCTTCTCTCTACATCATTCTCTTTTTTCTTTCTATCGTGGCATATTTTTGTTGTGGGTCATTAAATTTGTTACGAAGCCATTATCTGTAAAGCTTAAACTACATGTCTACTCAAGTTAAGCTAGCATTCGGGACGCACTGGAATTGAATGGAATAATGTGTTTAAAATGTGTTTAAAATATGAATTCTGTAGAACAGGACAATTATAAAAGTTTGGTAGAATATGTTTAAAATGTGTTTAAAATGTGTTTAAGCTAGCTCTTTGTTATTCAAGAACAAAATATGATTTCTTAAGAACAGGACAATTATATTTTGGTAGAATTTAAAGAGAACAAAATAAGCTGTGTTGTTTCATTCTGTCCATCTCAAAACAATACCTAAGAGTCAATGGAACTGAATGTGGGGGATGCACGTGCCTATTATATTTGTATCTATCTTATGCTGAAATTCAACTTTTATTTAGAAGGATGTGGGCTAAAATGATTGAACTCTTGACAACTTGATTATAAAAGTTTTGATTATTATGTCATGAACGGATTATAGTAAAATTTAAGTGTTATTAGATGAAGGTTTGTGAATGATTTTGTATTTAACTGAAGCTTGTCCCTTTAGAGGATTGTATTTGACCATGGAGAGCTCTGGAGTTAAATCTAATTTTGTAGTTGGTGAAGAGAATCTAGTGGTCTTCCTGCATTACTTAGTCCAAACTTTATTTTTGTTTGTGTTATGAGAACGTGTGTGTGTGTGTGTGTGTGTTTTTTGGAAGGGAGAGGGTTAAGTTCTTGGAAAGAAGGAAGTTTTGGTTTTTATGCTTAATGCATACCTGACCTTATTAAGAGACATATTCTTTGTTAGATATTTTCATGTAGATGTGCAACTCAACTACTCCCTCCGTTTCTTTTTAACTGTCGTTTTAGAGTCTAAAATTTGTTTCTAAATAAGTGTCGTTTTCACATACAAAGGCAACAATAAATGCTAATTTTCCAACTTTACCATCTTATAAATTTATTACATGGTGGAGTATTTATTGCATATTACTAGAAATGATGGAGAATTTTAAATACTTTAATGAGAGAGAGAAAGAGTATATTTGTAAACAATTGAGCTAAAAAAACACATTTATTACATTCATTAATCCATATGCAAAAACCTAAACATCAATTAAAAAAAAAAACAGAGGGAGTAGCATTTTTCTTTGTATTTGCAATTTGATTCCGCACCACCATTAAATGTACATGTTCCAATTCTCATTCTCTTACATTAAGAAAAAAAACCCATTGTGCAGAATTTTTTTTGTTTCAACAGAAAGCCTTGTGTGAATATATGATAGCTATTTAGATAAGATCTTACTCTCATACTCTATTCAATTTACTTTGCTTAGTTCTTCTTCCCATTATGATTTATCCACTGTGAATTCACGGAAATTTTTCAATTTCCTATTTTTAATAATATATATTTTTTGTTTATCCTAAAATTTCCCAGTTTTTCTTCCTCCTTCCTTTCCTTTTTCAGAAGTCAGAATCTCTCCCATCCCAACCTTTTCAGGCACTCACTTCGTCCACAGCTTTTCCGTTCTCCGGCCACCGTCGTTCGTCACTGGCCACTCATCTCCAACGCCAGTCGCCGGCCCACCGGAACACCAGCCCCAGTTCGACGCACCCGCGGCCACAGCTTGATTTTCCTCCATCTTTGCCCCAGTCCGAACACCCCCACCCACGGCGCATCCCTACTTTGCCGCAGAAGCTCAGCCGGTTCTCCGTCTCCAGCCACCGTTCTTCCACGTCGACAACCGCACGGCGAATATCACAGGTTGGTTTTTCTATTCACTTTTCTTCAAATCTGAGTGTAATTTGTTCCTCTTTTCTTCAACTGCAATAAATTTATTTGCTGGATGTGCTTTGCAATGTGACTTAGATTAGGAGTTACTGTACAGCGAAACAATTTTCAGTAGAAATGTATTTGGGGCCACTTGAATACCTAGTTATTTTATGAGTTTTGAGTCGAAAGATTGGTCTCTGCAACACTATAAAGGATGTTCCATCAAGAATAACTGGTTAGTTTCCTATATCTCAAACTTTATTTGTTATTGTATTGATAAGCTTATATATTTGTATAGGGATAGTCAAACACAACTTGAATGCCACATTAAGTCACGTTTTTGTATCTTAATTATTGTCATATGAGAAATTAGTCAACATAACTGAGAGTAAATTTATAGAATAAACAAACTTGAGGAACTAAATTCCTGTAAGGTGTTATTCTTGGTAGAGCATATAGATGAAAAATGCTTGCACTTAAACATAGCATTTTGATTAATGGCTAATGACTAATACCTTGTCAGATAATTATTTTGATGTGTCTCATATATTTAAAAGGAAAAGTGAAGTCAACTTTGTAGTGAAACTTAGACGCGTGTACAAGTCATTTCATTCAAAAAGTTAACAGATGATATTAGCATTTTAATAAAATACAAACTGTTTTTTCAAAGCTAATGAATTAACCAAGTTCCCTGAATCCCTGTTATTCTTTATGCGCACCTAAAGCTAAACCCATTTGTACATTTCTAAATGGCTAATTTACATACATTACAAAAACATCACTGTCTTTCTTACCCACAATCTGTCTCTCTCCACTTTTCCTAATTTTTCCTCAATAATGAGGTATTTTAAATATTTCCTTTTTTCCATTATGGAAGAGAACCTAAGCAAAATATTATGGCTTATGCATTCTGGGTGTTGATTCTGTTTTAAGACTGAAACTATTGTGGCTCTATTTCTATATGTTAGTCATTAAATCCTACAAAATATGTTCTATTTTTTCATAGACATATATGCATTTGCTACTTCTTTTATTTCCTTTTGTTCCTATCTTTAATGGGTTTGGATTTTGTGGTAAAAATACAGTGTACTAATGAGTTGTTTATCTATATTTAAATTAGATTTAATATCTTTAATGGGACTTGGAGATGCAATCTCAGGGAGGATGTGGATGGCATCTATTTGATATTTTAGTTTTTGTTGTCTGTATTGGTGTTTGTGTTTAATGATAGTTGGTTTATTAAGTACTATGCTTGTTGACTTCTTGAAGGGGACTTGTTTATGGATAGTTGGTTTATTATGTTTATAAATTATGATGGAGATACACCACTGCTGATTTAAATTTTAGTGTGAAGTTGAACTGAATTTCCAGCTCCCTATTTATGCAGAACAAGGTTGGATTATAAAAGGCATATAGAATGGTTCAGAGAACCTTTTAAAGATTATGAGGTTTGAGGCAGATATTAGGAAAGGAAATAACCTTTTGCATGATTTATGGTTGCTAAAAAATGTTAGAAGTATAAATTTCTTGGTTGTTCTTTGATGAAACTAACAAGAATGCAATAGTTGCAAGATAAAGAATTTGTTCTTTGGAGTTGGACCCCTAGGAGAGGGGGTCAGGCTATTTGGGGCTCCTCTTTTGTGTTATTTATGGAGTGTCTAAACAAGTGAGGGAATAATAAATCTAAATGTTCTTGAACCTAAAAGTAGTCATATTTTTTATGTATAGTTTATTTACTGACTGGATGGCTTGCAATTTCTTTTTTGAAAGTGACACCCCTACATCCTTAATAATATTAGTAGAGAATCATTACTGCCGTATTATCCCTTCATAAAAATTCATGTAGCACGAAAACCTTCCAAAATCAAAATTCAGCTGGCTGGCTTCTGCTTGATGGAGAATTAATTCTTTAAAAACTAATAACTTATTAGAAGTCTTGAATGGGAAAGAAGTAATGCATTAACAATAGATGATAAACCAGGCAACATAGTACATCGGATTTGGAGGTTCAAATGCTCTTATGTTGCTTGGAGCCCCCTAAATACTGCTTTATTGGTCACCTGAAGACAATACTAGTCCACCCGTGCAATACTAATACACTCATTCCTCCCAAGCTGTCATATTAATTTTCTTTCCCTCATTGTCAATAAAAGGCCCATCTGTCAAGTACTAAGGTCAAGTAAAAAGTTGATGGAAAAGTAAGGGTGATATTGGGGTTAAACAATATTTTGGTTAATTAAAACACCTGGATTGAGGTAGTGATGGGGGGGGGGGGGGGGGTTGGGTCATAGGTTCAAACCTCATTGCCACCATTGTATTGTATACTAAAACAATATTTCGGTTAATTGTTTGCTATGTAAAATGTGTGACATTCAGTGCAATGAGTGCATTGTGTATTCTGTATTATAGAGGACTTGAGGGATGTATTTGCATTCCATTTATATTTTTATTGGTTACAGGATGGATTTGAAATTTTCTTTATGATTATTCGTTGATATTTTGAGAAATAGAATCGATGAGACCTAGGTAGTTACAATTTTACATGTTATATTTGGTTGTTTATTTTGTTCCAACCTGTTACAGGATTTATAATGTATTGTATTCATATTTGACTATTTGTTATTGTTGCATCTTATTTTAGTTTTACTTTGAATATTGTTTTTGTTTAACTTTCTCACAGGTTTCATATTTTCAAGCACTATTGTCCTTGTGGTGAATACATTCATAAATTACTTTTTATACCTATTTTTCTTATTTTTATAATGATTTTTCCAAAAATTTATTTATATATATGACATGGTTACTCGACGAGTTAGTTTGGGTTTGGTTGAGATGTCATAAAGAGAGAAACCAAACCAACCCAGTGTGTCAACATTTTATTGGTTTAAGCACTTATTTCCCCTAAATCCAACCTGACCAATAACACCCCAAATTCCAATCAATGACCAAAAGAAACTTCAAAATCCCAGTTAAAATACAACATGATTGTGAATCATCCCCTATTCTCTAGTGGTAAATTAATAACCTAAATCCTCCCTTATCTGTGCCATAATATTTATAAAAGAATTAAAATTATCCCATTGCAAAGCATCCATTGACTTCACTAGGCATCTGGAGCAGGTTGTGAATCGGGTGGTCATGGATGACCTGTTTGATTCTTCACTGAATTTGGAGGACACACATTTTAAGGAAGGCTACAATGAAGGCTACAGTGATGGCCTCATTTCTGGCAAGGATGAGGCCAAGCAAGTTGGGCTCAAGGTTGGCTTTGAGGTTGGTGAGGAGCTCGGTTTCTACAGTGGCTGCCTCCACATCTGGACCTCTGCCCTCCAGGTTGACCCGACCTGCTTCTCCTCCAGGGCCAAAACCACCATTGCCCAGATGCAGGACTTGATCCACAAATACCCTCTCATGGATCCAGAAAATATGCAAGTGCAAGAGATCATGGATACCCTCAGGCTCAAGTTCAAGATGCTTTGTTCCTCGCTGCACGTCAAGCTTGACTATAATGGCTATCCAAAATCTTCTTCAGATGCCAACGACATTCAGTTTTGAACCAGTTCCTTCTTTCTACTCTAGTACCATTTTTTTAAAAAAAAAAAAGCAAAAAAATCGTGTCAAGTTATGGAAAAGATAAAGAGGAAGTCAATAAACAGATTAGAAGTTGTTATCATTTTTAATACTTATTTTTTAGTTTAATCTAGATAAGTTGTGTAGAGAATGTTTATACGAGTTGCTACTTTCTTCTATTGTTTCTGTGCATTTTTTCTTATTTTTGGGATTATTGTATTGCCATTGTCATTTGCTTAGTAAAATGCGCTACCTAGGTGCTAACTAGTTTTACAAAATTATCTGCAAAGGTTTAGTATATGTCCATTTAAAAATTGAAACTTCATTGATGATTTGAGATAAGTTTGGATTTGTGGTACAGCAATTTGGCCACTGTTTTTGTGGTCAATCGTTCTGTTAGTCCACATTCTTGGACAGTCTATGATGGGTAGTGATTGAAATGAAAATGTTTCAATTCATGCTTGCATGCTGCAAATATATCAGAAAGCAGAAACAGTAGTGCATTGCTATTGAAAGGGCGGCCTGGCTTTTCCCTCAGGCTCTCATAATTGATATGTTTGAAGATGTGGCCTGCAATAGTTGGTTACACCCGTGTCTATGAGTTGGCTCCAATGTCCTCTTCAAAGTAGTGTCACTTGACAAGTGCTGTCCTTGCCATGGTGAAGGCTGCTTTTGTCACCGTTGATTTTGAAGTGCACTATGGAGCTCATCCTCGACTTACTCTGGCTGATGCTTTGTTGGACCAAGCAGCGAGCACTGCAACATCTTTAGCTACTGAAGTAGCCAAGTAGGCTCTAGTCTGGAAAGGTTACTAGCATTGCTGGGGCCACACTGTATGATATTTATTAGATGTAGAAGGAGAATGATATCGGTTGGGGGGAAAGGGCTGGAAGTTTCTGTAACAAGGTAAAATTTGATTTAACTGATGTGTTTCTAGCTATTCTGGAGAATGCTTTAAATAATTGATTAGTCTCCGCACAATGCGTAGTCAAAGTAATAAAATTGTAGCCATCAGTCATAGCTCTCGACCAAATTACTAGGAGCAACTTCTTTCACCACCTCCACTGTTATGCCTGCATCCTACACTATAGAACTAGCTTTGCTGAGTCAATCGGTTTTTCCAAATTTGTATATTTTGCATGTTAATGATCATTAAATTCACGTGGTTCCTCTACTTGTTTTTATGGACCACCGCATGAAGAGGGGAGAACACTTTTTTTTTTTTATTCTGTGGAATAGAGGGGAGATCACTTGATTCTATCAGAAGAATATTTGGTTTTTTCAAGCCAAATTCAAATGAAAACCAATGGATTGGAAGGGTGGATCAGAAATATTGCCACTGAAGCCAGTTAGTGGTCTGGTTCAAGTGATTATTGGAGCAACCACTTGGGTTGATAACAATAATGTAATGTCCGTCTATTATCTTCTGATATTGGGGCTGTTCGTAAAATTGCAAAACGGGTTGGTTAGTGGGAGAGGTGAAGAACTTTCTTCTGTAAATGGCACTTGCATGCACGCGGGGTAGATATCATTGAGGTAGCCTGTAATTGGTTGAATTCAAATAAAATTGGTGGAGAAGGAGTTCATCAAGAAGTTAAAGCTTTGCAAAGGAAGAGGGAATTTCTGTGTGGACGTAGATAATTCACGGAATTTACACAGGATGAAATAGTTGAGTTACTTGAAGCAAAGTCCCACTGTTTGAGGAGTGGATTTGACATCAACGAATTGCTGTTTACTGTATAGAAGATCAAGTATTTCTAGAGAATTTGGCCATTCTGTGAATTTTCATTCTAGTTACAACCCTTTACAATCCAGTATCCTTCAAGTGAATAATGTGTAAGATAGGGTCTGTTTAGTTTGCATTTTCATTTCTTCTTTCTATTTCCTGTCTTCATTCTGTTTCTTGTTTTTTGAAAATTTATAAAGAAAAAACTGGAAATGTTGAAAACAAAAATTTTCTATTTTTAACATTTTCAATTTTTCCTATATAAAATTTCAGAAATCAGGAAACAAAATAAAGATAGGAAATGAAAATAAGAAATAAAAATATAAACCGAACAGATCCTAAGATGATGGATGAAGCCCGAGCTTATTGATGATCGTATTTAATATACACTCCTATGCTATGGAATTCAGCATACCATACACACCTCTTTTATAGTCGTACGATATATGTTTTTTTTAATTCAACGCTCATGATTTAAAGTTATTTTAATAGTAGCTCATCATTGTATTTAGTTTTCTAAATTTGTTAAGTAGTCTCTTCCTTCCAAATATTTCCCATGAATGGAATATCATTTTTTTGTCTGTTTTATGTACTTAATTTTCTAATTTCATGTGCTTTAAGGTGTTAGACGTTATACATTGTGTACTTAATTTAATCGGCAATTTTAATGAATTATGTTTTGTACTATTATCCCTGTAAGCACTTTTAAATGTTTCACTAAAAGAAAAAAAAAGTTAAAACAATGTGGCTCATGCAAATTAAAAAAAAAAAAACTAGAAATACATGAGCTTTAAAAGGCTGTGTCCACTACATTAGAATTTTTGAAAATAATTTCTAACTCTTTCACATGTAAACTTTCAACAAAATGTCTAAAGTAACTTAGAAAATGAATAAATAGAATATAAATTATTATATATATAATTAGTTTAAGTAAAAAATAAAAGTAGATATATAGGGAAAAATATTTAAAATGATTAAACATTATGTATAATTAATTAAAAAATTAAAATTTGAAAATAGAAGTAAAATTATATATGTCATTATTCAAAGATGAATAAATTAAAATATTAAGTTACAGCCCAAAAAGGTATATTCTATAATTTAATATAGAAAAATAGATAAAATTATTAATTTGAGTTTGCTTTATTATGAAATAGAATTTATAACATTTGTATTGTTAAATCAAAAAGACACGAAGAACACATTTCTTAAAAAATAAAGTTTTGGTAAAATAAAATGAAACCAAAAGAAATATATTATTAACATGGAATCGAGTTAAAATAACAAAGTTGTTATATTGGAAGAGTTGTAAATATGGACAACAATAATATACTTATATCACAAAAATAATAGAAGAACTTTTACACATTACTATAGATTTTAGATAAAAAATAATAGCATATTGTTTTTAATTTATTAAGATTTTGATTTCAATATCACATATAAATAGATTATCAAATTAATATTTAATTATTATGTGATATTTTAATGGAATCTTTTATTTTTGTTATAAAAAAAATATTAAAAATCACGGACAACGGTTGAAATGCAAGTGGTGTAAGGTGTAAAAGAAATGACTTTTATCTTAAAATTCATTTTTAATGCATAGATTAGATACCATCTACATAAGTAAAATCACCAACTTCATCTTATTTCTAAAAGAGAAATGTTGTTTGTATAATAACATGTTGTACAAGGAGAGATATAAAGAGAAAAGAGGGAAAAGAGAGAGAGATGGATGATGTGATGGAGAGAGATAGAGAAAAAAAGTGTGTTGTATAAGTTGTTGTATATTTTTTATTGTATGAAAATATTATCTCTTTCTAAAAATGTCCAGAGAAACAGCCAATCCCCTTTATATTATTTGGTTGTATGGTACAACCAAATTTCGGGGAGTGTATATTAACTGCACCCCTTATTGATACTATCATTTAGTTGGCAAGGTTGCTACTTGAAGAATTATACATCCCAGAAATTTGGTTTTTTCCCAAAGAATGTTACATTCACTTGTACACATATACCTCCTTTTATACGCTTTTCACCCCCTGATGGCAAAGGGTCCCACCAAATTTTTTTCATACCTACCTTACCTGTACTTTGATTTTATTACCCATGCTGGTGCTGGTGCTGGTGCTGAGCGTCAATAGTGGGTTATTCTTCCCAAAAATTCTATAAAACTTTTCTGGGTAATTATAGGTGGACCAGTTTGGGTCCATAGTAGACCTTTACCATAAATAATATAAATTTAATATTAAAAAATTTAATAATATATATTATAAAATTAAAATTACTTTTTATAGTAAAAAATGTTAATGGTCTATGGTGGACCTAAACTAAAAGGGTTCACCTTATAATTACCCAACTTTTCCTAGCATTGTGTCTTTTATTAAGTTCAAAATTTACATCATCTCATTATTCTTTACTTTCTTCTACAGTTTTATTTTTAAAGTGTTTTTTAGGAGACATTTCAATACGCCTTAATATATGGTAATAGAATTTAGGTTGATGCACATGCAGTAAAGTTAAGAGCAGCAAAATATTCAAAAAGATAAAGTACTTTATCCTAATTTCATGTGCATCCAATGGGCGTGGTGGACCAACCATATCTGATGACTGATCCTAGCAAAGAACCCTGGTGAACGGCCAGGGGCATTATACTTTCAAGTTTGAATTAAAGGCATGTCCTTGAGTTACACCCTACAACATACTAAATTACCAATCATGTTCTAGCGTGTACACACTGTAGCACACTACAGCATCAGCAGTGTAAGGATGTTAACACTTGAGACAACCAACGGTGCAAACATTGGGTCATTGCAAGGATCCAACTGAAATAGTTTACAAGCTGTTGAAGCCTAATTGGAGTATACAAACCACACAGTGCAAAAGCGGGCGGGTTGAAATGCTAAGGTGCTGATTAGGGAGGTCAAAAGAATCCATACCCGTGGATATACCCGCATATTTATATAATGGGTGGGGACGAATATTATACTACTCGCCCCGCAGGTACCCGCATACTCATTAAAACATATTTTTCTATTAAATATATTTGAATATTAAGATTTTTTTATTATTTTATGATGATATTTTTAATATATTATCACGTAATGATATTATATAATAATTATTTATATATACAGTATGATATTATAATATATTATACAACATTTCCTCTCTTTCTTTTTATAAATTTAAATTCTTAAACATTAATGGATACCCATGAATACCCGCGGATATCCATTACCCACATGGGTACCTGTTGATTTTAACGGGTATGTATACGGGTAGGCACTACCCGCCCCCGTCTCGCCCCGTTGACATCTCTAGTCCTGTTTGCTTTGCATTTTTACTTATTGTTTTCATTTCCTGTTTTCATTTTGTTTCCTGTTTTCTGAAATTTAAAAAAAAACTGAAAATGTTGTATTTCCAGTTTTTTCTTTGTAAAATTTCAAGAAACAAGAAACAAAATGAAAAAAGGAAATAGAAAAGGAAATCAAAATGCAAACCAAACAGCCCTAAATGCTCCCCAAGGATTGGATTTTGAAAAGGATATTTCATGGACTTGTCTACGGAAATTATCATGGAAAAAAATATAAGAGCGGCCTAATGAGTGTTAGTATATCGTTATCATCACTCAAAAGAAAATGCAATACTTAAATGCACTACCCATACTGCATAGACACACCACTTAACAATTGACATACGTGAGTGCATTTCTAACATGATGCACACAACTTCACACGTTTAATGTTGAATGAAGTGTCTATAGCAAGTGGTGCCTACCTAAGAATTTATCCATGAGAAAATAGATAACGAATAAAAAATCCCCTGAAATTTAATTGCTTTTGTAACTCAGAAGAAGATGTAATTGCATAAATGGTTGGCTGGAATGGCAACCAAATGTGTAACTAAACCGAAACAAGCACCAGAAAACTGCTACTGTGGGTGCTTGTTACTTCTTACTATGAACCTATATTGAACACAAAATTCTGACCTTTTATATCTGATATATATGATGTATGACCACACTTATGTACACTTGACATTATCCTACTTGGAGGGTACCCCTTTGTCACAAACACTGCTTGCTTAGATATTCTTCAGATAACAGCACCTGAAGCAGCTCACGTAGCCTCTCAGCACCAGGGCCTGGCCTAAACACTGTATCATTGCCATGCAAAGAACAAGGGTCTGCCCCACCATCTGAAGTCCCAATACACCATGCCCCAGGTGAAAATCTATGTGTACGCCCCAAAAGTTCTTTGTCAATCTTGTCTAGGACTGGGTCATCCTTTGCAAATTTTCGGGCAAAAGGAGCCTTGCTTTTAACCATGTTGTCAAAGTCCTTCATAGTTAAAGACATTGGATGCTGCTTCGGGGGATTGTCCCATGCAATGTAGTGAAGATCATGGCTTATCGCTGAATGCCGGAATTCCTCAGTGTTACAAATAACAGTGTGAAAATATCCCTCAGGTGAGGAGACAAAATTTGTATAATACATAAGCATAGTCCGTGGGAAGTTATCCCATCCCCATATACAGTACTCCACAAATGACCGGGTCAGTACAACCCAAGCTGAACCTGTTCACAGAGCATAGACAAAAATATAGGGATCTACCATGATGATTGCCTATCTAACAGCAAATAAATGTAATCTGGCTAGTAACTAGATATTTTACAATGTTAGCATTGCTAAACCTGGAAAGGGTCTTTTAGTTTAAATTGGTAGCAGAAAATAAAGTAATAAATGTGTATAGAATTATAGATACAGACATACCAGTGAACAGTTTAAAAGATGTGGGAAGTGTTCTTCGTTGAGTAGTCATTGCTAAATCAGATTTCTTTGATAAGTAAAGGGCAGGATCAACAATGATCGGTCTTGCTCTTTGGTTCCTGAACATATAACCAGTAATACAAAGAAATCTCAATCAACTGATAGCAAACCAGCAAAAAGCCACACATCCAGGGTGGAGAGGGGACTACAATTCAGAGAAATTTTCAGATACTTAACAACACAATTCACTTACAGTTTCCAACCAGCAATGCGTGTATGTTCAATGAAATTGAGATCTCTTGACAGATTAGAGAAAACATGAAGCAAATCTGCAAAAACAGGAAACGAATATCAGGTGAGTCATGACTGCTCAGAGCATCTAGAAGGTTCAAGGAATAAACTTCATGCATGTTTGACTTTATCTATGTATGCAATCCAATCAAATACAGACTCCAAACAGCATAGAAAGAGCTATATGAATCTTGATTTATAGTAAAAGATAGAATATAAATATATTTGCAGCACAGAAGATGCTGACACCAAAAGACTCAAAATATTTGCAGGTGCTAGAAATTTTAATGGGGTCAAAACTTAATTCATATTGCACTTGACAATTGCGCAACACAAGTTTAGACTTGTAGTATGAATTTAAACCAACAAACCATCTACTTCAGGGGGAAAATTATCTTGAATGTTTTACACTTTAGTCCAGCTCATACTTCAACGTTATTTTTAGCAGTACAATGGCTCTTGTCAGGAAAATAATAAACAAAATCGTCTTATAACCTATGTCCCACATATATGTACAATTGAAGTTGTGATTTCTGAGAAGATTCAGCAACTGCTTAGATTGGAAAATACTCCTCTAAAGTGAGTTTGTCTCTAAAGTGAGAGCAAGTAAGGGTGTATCACCATTACTATTAATGGTATCAAGGGTGGATATACCCTTGCTCACTTTAGATACAAACTCACTTAGAAGAGGCAAGTCCCCTAATATAGATTATACATGATAATTTTGGAAAACAAGATTCAGACCTTTTATAAAAACAATGACTATTTATGAAAAAGAAGCACCGTCTAATATATGTTATAGTAACGATGATCATGAAAGACCCTGTTTAGCATCTAAGCTAGAAGTTCTAGCTCACGAATGTAATCCAGCAGGTATTAACAAAAAAAATTGACCTTGTAATGCAGATAATTCTATCAAATATCTACACATAAAATGCACTTGGGGGAACTCCAGCAAAAACACAAGGATACAACAGTATTGGTGACAAGGCTTGCATAAAATCTTCAATAAGACTTTGAAACGTTGACATGAAGTAAAATAAGGCTTGGTTATTGTTGTTGTCTTACAGAGCTAAGATAATGCTAACTTATGGAGGGTTAATCAAATCAACATCCCATTTGTTGGGGACTAGGGTGACCAGAGAGCCAAAGCCAATAGCAACAAATTAAATATCAAAATAGCCTGAATGGTACCAAAAAGAATTATAAAGGTTTATATACTACTTCCATACTGTATTACACTTAAGCACATCAAAGAGGCTACACGAGCTAGCTAAATTCTGTCATACTTCAGGAGCATGACTCATCCCTGAATTATTCAAAACAGCTATGCTTTAGGTTAAATGGATGTGGTGGAAGTTTCAAAGGAAGATTAGAAAGAGAATTTCCTCGAATTAGCAACACAATCAAACAATCGAATTATAAAGAAGAACAAAATAAAAATTAGGCAACAAACATGGCAAACAAACTTAATAAGCCCAATTTCACTAGCTAGCCTTCTACTATTGAAGGACAACACGAAAGGGAAGAAAAGAACACAGCATTTTGAGAGTATGTAACCCATTAATTCAATAATTGGTTTTTTAAACAAACCTAATGATATTATATACAGATCCATTCTGAAACATAGACAATAATCAAGGGATGGATGAACTTCAATAATCTTTCCAGTCGTTAAAGCATTAAGTACCCAATTTAATAATCATTTCTGTCCTCAAAACAATAGTGTAGTGCTCAAGGGATATAAGTCAACAACATACTAACAACGAAAGGCAAACTATATGTGATCTATGGTTTTCAAATTTTTAAAACCCCTGTGAAACAGCATCATGTGTTTAACACCCAGAGTAAAGGTTATCTATACCCTTCCACAACCAAGAAGACCATAGTTTATGCAAGAATTTTGACAGGAGTAACAACATATAACATCAAGAAGCAGATAAAAAGGTCATTTACTAACCATCCTGTGTCACAAGAGGATAATCTGAGGCACTGAGGTTTATAAACCAGTCCCACTCTGAACTCTCCTTCAATAGTATTGCAATAGCTTGGAGGGTACAAGCAATCATGGTAGGACCCTTATAAGTTACCAAATTGGATTGAGACATAACACGCACATTCTCTAGTTCACGAAATATTGGATCAGCTTTCACTGCATTTGCCAATTCCAACCTTTCCCGGGGTGGTGCCTCAAGATCTAAATGCAGGATGTATTGATTCCTTGGGTGGTACACTGCCTCTAATGTCCTCATCAGCCTATGACTATCTCCCTTGGTGCCAGAAATAAGATATGCAAACCTAGGTGCATCCATTTTCACAACCACACTAGCATTAAGGGACTTTTCCAAATCTGATTCCACAAAATATCCACTGGAATCCTCTGATGCCTTGAATGAAATAATTTCAAGCGGTGACTGCTCTCCCCCACCAGCAGAACTAGGCACCCCAAGAATAGTTGTCAGAACCAAACTCACAGATACCAGCAAACTTGCAAAAAAGGGGATAATCCACTTCCTGTCACTAAACATCCTTCCTGAATGAGAATGAGAGCCAGCATTTTTCCTCATACTCTTGTGGCACTGCTAAATCAAAATCAAATTTTGGAACCGTTTTACTTCAAGGGCAAGAACCAAGATCTCTATCAGTATTCAGCTCCTGCAGATAAGTTAAAAGTCGAAACCCCAAGCAGCAAGAACCCCACAAATCTTTAGAAGATAAGAAAAGAGCGATGAGAAGTAAGTGGTTTAGCAACAGAACCAAAAACACCTTCTTATCAAGTGTAGTTAGCATTTAAGCAAAAGAGGGGGTCCGTGTTTTCTGCAGGATAAAACATGGTTTTCAAGCAGAGATGCATGATTTGAGTCGGCATCAATCCACACCCTAATGCCAAAGATTTTGATTTTGGAGCTATATAGGGGACATATGAAATGACAAACGTTTGGTTTGAGAATTGGGACCCACCTCCTGATAATAGGCTCAGAACAGTCAGAAAGGAACAATTTTTGAAGGTGAAGGAAACTTCATAATTAGTCACCCTTCAGTTCAGCTTCTTTGCAAGTAACTTCTATTGGAATCGGAACTCAGAAAATACAATCTTCAGTTCAGATTTCACCAGCAGAGACTTAAATGCAGCTTGTTCGCTTTGCTTTACTTTTTGTTTTTGGGGGTACTCTTGCAAACTGTGCCTAAGCCAAGACCTATGTCACTCCAAAATTAAAGGAACATAACAGTGAGAAGTCCAAGTTTGGGGGATTTAAGAGAGGATTAGTTTAAGGAAGAGTGAATTAAAATTGAAAATTCAAAGTGATGGGATTTTATGGTATGTTTGAGGGGAAGGAGGGAGATAAGAGGAACAGTATCTTCTAGAAGGGGCTGTGAGATTGTGTTGTATTTGTACAGTTGTAGCCATTCTGATTCTGGGTGGCCACAGATTCAGGGGTGGAGTGGTGACTTTGCTTTGATAGTTGGCAAAATTTCATTATTGACGTTAATTTGTGGACTTTAATATTCATGTTTGGTTTTGATGATAATAATAATAATAATAATAAACACGCTTCCGTTTTATTTAACGTTGATTTGCTTTACACGTTAGTTTCTTCGAGGTGCGTGCAGTTTTCATTGTAAAGCGAAGCTTGAATTTCATAGCCTCTGATGATCGATTTCAAAAACCGCAATGTTTCTTTCTCAGCTCAGCATCTCTTTTTGTTGTCAATCTAAATCATCACTGTGTTACCTTATTACATTCTCTTAAAATTTTAATTTTTTATTATTTTTCATAATAAGTGCAAACAACTAAATATAAAAGAGAGAAAAAAAAACAAGTACTTTGGTGAAAAATAAGTCTTTAAAATTTGGGGCCGTTGACAGTTTTGATTACAAGTTTATTGACATTTTTTAAGTGCATTTTAATTCAACCTGTAGCAAAATTTAATGAGTCCGTTAATCTGCATTTTTTTTGTAAGGAACATAAAAACGTTATATGGTTTATAGGGAAGAACGTCTGGAAGACATAATTTATGAATTAAAATTTCGAACATCATTTTATTATTGATTTGATAACAGCTTATTAATTAAGTATGTGTTTATCTAAGAATTATTCTTGCTAAATTATAGAAAGAGATTAATATATTTACACGTGTGTAAAGAAATTTTAGATAAACATCTAATGGTTTATCCTCATACTCACTCCGGACTCAATTATAAGTAAAAGTCAACTTTTTTTTTTGTCCAAAATATAAGCAAAAGTTAACTATTTTCTACCTACATTAATATTAATGAGTTGTTCACATTATGAATCACCTTTTGCTGACCTCCAATTGCCAGTTTTGTTACCTGTACATGTGGAAAAAAAAAGTTGCAATTTGGTCCAGAATTTATGAGTAATTACAGTGAAGGCTATAGGTAATGAAATTGAATGAGTTTCATACTCATGTTCTGCATCTATGTTTAATAAACACTGTGTGCAACGATTTTGAGGGTTCTGGGATTGAAGCTCCGTTATCAAAGAATAAGATGTGCGATTGAAGTTCCCTGATCGAAGAGTAAGATTTGAACCTCATAAGTCGCGCCTCCTAAGTTTCCCCTATTAAGGTTTGAGATTCAAGTTTCGCATTTTGACGACGACGCGACTGGGTACGAGTTTCCCACTTCCACGACGCGGTTGTATACGAGGTTGCATTGGAGTTGAAGGTTGGGCGCCGCTATGTGCGAGGATGATCTGCAATTGAAGCATTTGAAGTTGCGGGGCTTTGTACGAAGAATATTTTGCGATTGAAGTTGCCCAATTTCATCACTACATCGTTGTATCACAAGTATTATTTTAATTTCTATGCTTGTTTGGATTTTTCTTGTTTGTTTGTTTTGTCATGGGTGTTTAGGTTGATACACTTTGGCATGGTTACTGATACTCACATCACATGAATACATGTAAATACAAAATTAGAATAATTAATTACTCAATGCTTCTTTTGTGGAAAGAGGTACATTGGCCTATCAAATATCTTTGGGTCGCAATTTGGTACCCTCCCGTTAGAGAGGGTTTTGGTACCTTGTCATTTTTTTATTGAATAGGCCAAAATTACGTAGCAACAAGTCGTGTACTCCATCCTAAATTATTTCAAAGACATAAAATATATTTTAAATGAGACACATGTGTATTGCAAAATGAGAATGTGAAAAAATGGGGGAATACAATAAAAAATACATGATAATAGTTATTGTGGGTCAAAAAGTCTTTTCAAAAATTAAAAATACAAATTCTAATAGTTATATATTGTCCTATAAGTATAAAAATACTAAGATCATTTAAGAAAGTTGAGAGAAATTGATTAAATGATCAAAGAAGGTACCAAAACCCTCTCTCATGAGAGGGTACCCTAGAATTTCCCAAGATCTTTTGGTAGTTTTTAGCCCCACAAATATGAAACCTTGTCAAGAACCTCTCTTGCAATTAGTATCTGTTTAAATGTAAAATTATGTCCCTGAGTTTAGTAGGTAACCAGTAAATCACTGCAGTCGTTGATTTCTCTAAATAAAAATCAAACCTAAAAAAAGTGTGATTCACCGCATACATCATCCATTGGAAGATTCACGGTAGCCTTGGCCCCCAAAATACCCCTAATTAATTCACGTTTTTATTTCCAACCTCTGATTATTATTATTAGGCTTAAATATGTTTTTGGTCCCTATAAATATGGGTCATTTTGCGTTTGGTCCCTAGAATTTTTTTTTTTGGTTTTTAGTCCCTAGAAAATTTTCTGTTAGTCCCTTTCGTCCCTGACGTTAACTCCTGCTGATGTGGCTAACGGGAGAGATACATCCCCTGTACACGTGTTTTAACGAAAATGATTTACTGAGTAGGTTAAATAACCCCCAATTCTTGTCTCATGTTTTCGTATAACTCCTTCAAATTTCTCTTCCTCACATCTACATGTGCAGCGTCCGCCATGGCTGGGAGCTCGAAGTCGTCGTCCGCTTCTGGATTCTCAAGGAAGAGGTGTGGTTGTGGTGATGAGGTAGTTGTCTTCACGGCTGGTAGCAAGGCGAAAAACCCAGGGAAGAGATTTCGAAGGTTGCCCTAACTGGAAGGTTTGTTCTGCTGATTTTTCGTGGCTTCATTCTCCCCCTTCTAAGTTCTGAAATATGATCGTTTGCGTTTCAATTGCTTGCTGTTCATTGGCAAATGCAGGACGTGAATAGGAGTTGTGGTCTGTTTGAGTGGGTGGAGGAAGATGACAAGTTAGGGGACTTACTTGGTGGAGGTTGCTGCAACTCATTAGAGATGTTGATAGAAACTCTAAAGCTGAAGAATTCCAAGTTGCACATGAAGTTGGAGAAGGAGAGGACTTCATCCAGATTGACCCAGAAACTCCTTGTAATGGCATGGGTCATGTTGTTCTTTTGTATGCATGTGGTGTTTGTTGAAATGCCACTGTGGGAAAAATTTGGGGGTTTAGTGTTTTAATTTGTGTTGCCATTCAGTTGAGACATTGGTTTGTAATTTATGAGTTATGAAGAGCTGATTTTGCCTATTGTATTTTGGGTTTAGCACTGTATTAAAATGATTACCTTGGGAATGAAATGAAATATTGTTATTCAGCTGTTATTTGGCCCATATGCAAGTGGTTTTTTGAGTTTTGACATGTATTAAATTGGTAACTTAGGCTATTGTATAATTAGCAGCCTCATCCAGATGATTGTGGCACATTATGATAGCAGGAAAAAGGAGAATAAAATGGGAATGTCACAAATGTGCATAAAAAGCAACTTCATTACTCTCCATGAAAGAGTTAATTACATGTCATTAAACTGTCTTTGGTAAGCATCACTGCAGACTAATTAAAGCTCAAAAAATGTGTCTCTAAGCTTGCACCACAAAATACCAATGAGACTAAAAAAACCTGTCATTAATTACAACCACATAATACCACTGATAGCTGAATAAGGTGTCAATAAGTTGCACCACAAAATATAACAATGAGACTAAAAAAGGTGTCCTAACTTTGCACCACTCCTTACAGTAGGAATAATTTGACAACAAACTTAATCTTCTTTGGGGTTTGTAGGCCCATCCTCAGGTTCTTGACCAACCTCAGAATTTTGAGTTGGTATCACACCACCTTGTTCTTGCAGGGTGACCTCACTCTGGGTTGTTTGAACTTGTAGTTGCTGCCCAGTTACTGCTTGTGCCCATGTGTTACTAGCTGCCATCATCCTTGCCAGTAGTTGTGCCACAGTGAGGTTTTTGGCATATTCTGGAATTTGAGGGATCTCTAATTGGACTCCGTCCACTTGTATACGTTGTCCACAGTCATTCACTGCCATACTTGGCCCACATGAAGCAGTTTGTGCCTTTTTGGACTTTCCCTGCAAAAACCAGATGTCAAAACTTTGTTGAGCAGTCCAAATGAGGAATATAAATTCTAAAACAAAAAACTGCAGACCCCTAACCTTTGCAGGGGCTTAGGACTGAGTTGCAGTCTTCTTAACTCCAGTTGCAGAATTTTTTGCAGCAACAGTGGTACCAGCAACCTTCTTGTTACCAGCAGTAATCCCAGTAGCAGCAGCCTTCTTCTTGCTAGATGGAGTAGTTGTCCCTGAAGTTGTTCCCTGTGTTTTTTGTTTCCCTTTGTCATTAGTCTACACATTCCAATATTTAGTTGTTAGTTGTGTACAAATTATTTTAAATCTTACAAAAATAATTAACTGATATACCTGAGACTTCTTCTTAGCTACAGTAGTAGTCCCTGATGTGCTACCCTGTGCAATTTGTTTCCCTTTTCCTTTCCTTGTTGATCAACTCCCTCATGCATTTTTTCTTTCCCTTTCCTCTGTAATTAAATACAGTCTATAGGTGAAAACAAATTCATAGAATAGTTGAAAGAAGCAAAAAGGTAGATGACTACAAACTTATACCTGGGAGTTCTCAAGTGCTGCTTGATCTGGGTTGGAAGGCTCATCATCAGGTTCCCTTGGTGGTAAAGGACATTTCCTCAGGTTATGGCCATATTGTAGGCATCGACTACATCTATTTGAAGAATGACTTCTTTCAGTTTTGTTGCATTCTCATCCTCCTCAGGCATCCTTCTCTCAGTTTCTTTGGCCTTCCAGGAGGTCTCTTATACTCAGGTGGCAAAATCTTCTCATTATCACATGCAGGCCATTGTTTTTTACCATTTATTGGGCTAATGGTGTACCTATAGCAATGAGCATATGTCTCCTTCAAATAATACCTATGCACATAATGTTCAGGATGCTCCCCTTTCATAGAGATGGCTGCCACTGCATGTCTGCATGGTATGCCCACCAAGTCCCAGAAATTGCAGCTGCAATTGTGTGCTTGTAGGTCCACAATGAACTTATCAAACATCATGGTATGACTCACTTCAAACTTGAGGTTTCCAGCCCAAGTAGCAATCCAATGTCCACTTTTCTCAATTTCTCTATCCAGTCTCTTCCTTAGCTTAGGCATCACCCTTCCAGTATACTTTTGCATTTTCTCATTCAGTCTTGCATTCCTTTGCATCATATATGTTCTTATCCACTCGAACATAGTAAGGATGGGCTTGTCTCTTGCAAGGAGGATGGTACTATTGAAAGCCTCAGCCAGGTTGTTCATTAGTACATCACATCTTGGATAAAAGGAGAAGGCATGTTTGCACCATGCCTTGGTTGGAATTGCAGCAAGCCAATCATGAGCCTTCTGATTCAATGACTTTATTTCATTCATATTCTGCCTCCATGCTTCTTCATAAGTGGACTTAGCAGCTGCCATTATAAGATCTCTCAATTGAGTACCCCCTCCAACTTCTTTTTAAAATTAGCATACAAATGTCTTAGGCATAACCTATGCTCCACCCCCTCCATCATCTCTTCAAACACTTGAACAAGTCCCTATAACAGCAAGTTAAAGAATGTTGAGGATGCAAAAAACATTTTAAGCAAAATAAAATTCAATTAATTGACATCAATAAAAAAGGCAATTACCTTTTGTTGATCCGAGATGAAAACCCATCTCTTTTTCAGTATTAGAGCCAATATCCTCCAGAAGCAACTGTAGAAACCATCTCCAGCTATCCTTGGTTTCTGTCTCCACCACAGCAAAAGCAAGAGGGAAATACTGGTCGTTTGGATCCCTTCCACAGCAATCAGTAAAATACCTCCATATTGGGTCTTTAGGTGGCAGCCATCAACTCCAATGAATGGCCTACAAGCTGAGAGAAATCCCTTCTTGCTCCCTTCCAGACACATGTAAAACCTACTGAATTTTGGAGGAACTTCCAATGATGGCCTGTCCAACTCAATCTTGCAAGTGTTACCCCTACTAGCTCTTCTAAGTTCTGCACTGTAGCTCCATAACAATGAATATTGATCCCTAGCATCTCCTTCTACAACTTCCTTAGCTATCCTCCTTGCCTTGAATGCACGGTCTATGGAAATTCCAGCAGAGTATGTCCTCCTTATATCTTCCACTATGTCCTTCAAACTCAAGTTGTTGTTACTCTTAATTTTATCCACCATAACCTTAGCAACCCACCCTGACTTTGCATTGCTGTTTTGAAACACACGACCACATGTGTGCCTAGGAACAAGTGTCTTCATTCTGTAAGTGGAACTCCTTCCAACTTTACTCACAAAAGCAGTGAACTCACATTCCCTCTTGCATTTCACCCTTACCCCTAAGTGAATCATTTTTCACAAACACAATTTCCCTTCCATTTAAAACAGAATGCTCAGGATGGCAGCCTTGAACTCTTTTAGTGACCTAAACTCCATCCCAAGCTTAAACTTAAACTCCTTACACATTTCTTCTTTTTGATACGTGGGGAACTTTGGTTTGGTATTAGTGTCAGAATCATATGCATCATCTAAGTCACTATGCAATTCATCACTAACATAATCCTCATCAATAGTGTGCATGCCTTCAACATTTGGTGGTATAAAAATCTTAGGGTCAATTTCCACATTATGCACTCCACTACTCTGCCCCTCAAAAAATTTTCTTTTTGCTTTCTTAGGAGTCAATTTCTCAGCTCTTTTTTTAGGTGACAAGATGGGATTCTTCACTGGTGTAGACTTAATCCTCAACTTCCTTCCACTTTGACCTTTCTCTTGGACATGAGTTTCCTCAAAACCATCATCTAAACCCAAGTTCCTCTCCTCCTCACTATCAGAAAAATGTACATCATCAATGCTATCACTAGAGCTATTGCCATCAACCTCATATCACAGCAGCCTTCTCCATTTTCTACATCTTCCATTATCTCTCCTTCAACATTGTTGTTATCCCCAACTCCATCTAATCCTCCAACCTCATCATCACAGCAGCCTTTTCCATTTTCTACATCTTCCATTACCTTTCCTTCAACATTGTTGTTATTCCCAACTCCATCTAATCCTCCAACCCTTCCACTATCAGGTTTTTCACCCTCACCACCGTTGTTTGCTATTAACAATGTGCAAGCATCCAACAAAATAGGCTCAGAGAACCACAGTATGCTCTACATACAAGTCAACCTCACACTTATGCTCCACTGCATAATTCCCCATTTCAAGTGCATGAGAGTCCCAGCTAATGCATGTCCAATTTTTTCCAATTCTGCTCTTACCTAACTTCCACCAAAGCTTAACAGACTTATACTCACGGTATCCTAGGTCTTTTATTAACCTAAGGCTTCAAAATAACTCCAATTATCTATGTCTAAGTTATGGAATGCGTGGACTTCTCCACCCTCATACCTCAAAACAGGGTTCTTAACAAAACCCCCCCCATGATGCACCACAACAGTGAAACCCATGCCTACATATGTAAATTCACACAAACACCATATTAAATTACATACACAAAACCAAATACAATCACACGGTCCCCACACCCAACCCCAATAATATTTTACTCATCTTTATACCCTTTTTTGTCAGTAACTGACAAACCCGTCCCCACCCACATGTTAGATTCTTCCAAATATAGTTATAAAATTGGGTGAGAGAGTTACTTACCTTCACGTATCAGCTTCTGCCTCGAGACGCCTCAAGCTCCTTCAACCAGTATACGAAGTCACCTATGGCTGCACGCGTCGATTATTCCTTTCCCTTGCGAACGAGAGCACCAGAGAAAGGAGAGAACGAGCGAGAGTAGAAATAGGGTAAACGATAGAGGGTAGAAAAGGGTCACTGAAATAGGGTTTTTTCACCCGTATTAATCGATTATTTTTCATTAATTAGAATTAAAATAAATAAAAATACTCTAATTATTAAGATTGAGACACGTGGCAGTCTGATGTGGCTCTCCGTTAGCCACATCAGACTGTATTTAACGGCAGGGGACCAAACAGCTTGACGGAAAAATAAGTAGGGACCTAAAAACCAACAAAAAATTTTCTAGGGACCAAACACAAAATGACCTATATTTATAGGGACCAAAACATATTTAAGCCTTATTATTATAACAAGTTCCAACAATTTCCAACTACTGATTATTATTTCGATCCACTAATATTATCTTCCCAAAAGTTAACTGATTAATTCACGATTTTTGTTGACACGAAGCAAGGATTGCGCGTACAGCAAAAAAAAATTGGAGGCAAAACATTTTGAGTGTGTTTGGTTAAAACTAGCTGAAAAGCTAGCTGAAAGCTTAAAGCTAGCCGAAAGTTGAAAAATGATTTAATGTGTTTGGTTAAAACTAGCTGGAAAATGGTTAAATGACATTTAAGAACAACATTAATTATTAAATAATGATAAGTGAGGATGGTTGGGGGCCTAAACTTGTAATTAATTTTCAGCTAGTAGCTGAAAATTGGAGCTTTTTTAAAAAAGCTACCCCAAGTAGCTTTTTAAGAAAAGCTTACAGCTACCCAAAAAAAAACTACCCTCCCAAACACTACTGAATGATTTCAGCTACTATTTTCAACTTTAAATGACAAGCCAAACACACTCTTTATCTTTTGTCATATGTTGATCCGTTCAAATAATTGCATTAAATATTTATCTATTTTAAATTTCACATTTAATGCTAATTAACACCTAATGTGCAATAGCAGTAACAATTATAAAGGGCACTTTAGGCAATCAAATAATATTTTTAATGAAAAACAAGAGAATTAAATGAGAATAACTATTATTCTTAATTAGCGTGAAATTAGTTTTTTTTCTTATAATTGAGTCGGAGGGAGTATCATTTAATGAATATGACACCTTATGTGTTATTAAATTCAATAAATAATGTGATAGCACATAATTGGATATCTATGTAAAATTTCTTTACACAAACAATGTATATCAACCATAAAAGTTAGTTTATTTCAATGGTTCTGAATTAAAATTCAATAGTGTGTTTGTCACATCATTTAATGAATTATGACACCCCATATGTTATTAAATTCAATAAATGATGTGGCAGCACCTCATTGAATTGAATGTTTGTGTAATTTTTTTTACATTGACGATTGTATATATATTAAACTCTTCCTAAAAACCATATATGAGACAATAGTTTGTTGACTTTAAGAACAAAAACTAGAATTTAATAATTATACACTGTCAGTGCAAAATATTTTACACAAGCATCTAATAGTGTGTTGCCACATCATTTAATGAATTTAATAGTATGAAAGTGTCATATTCATTAAATGATGTGGCAACACACCATTGAATGTCTGTGTAAAACTTTTTTACACTAACAATATATAGTAATTAAACTCTAAAATAATTATTTACTTATATCTGCCCTATCTTTTATCATTATTACTAGAGGAAAGACACCTGCATGACTTTTCTTATTATATGTAAATGAAATTATTAAAAGAAATAAAATATAATGTAAATTTGGTGATTTTTATATGATTATTAGTCTGATTTTAGATGGTTTTTTTAAAGTAGTTATCATAAGGCTAGTGTAATAGAAAAAATGTGGCCATCAAGATTATATTAAAATGCTTATCATTTTTAAATAAAATTATTATCAGTAGGATAAAAAAATTAATCCAATTGAAATTTAAAATCAATTCATATCAAGTACCCACACACGTGGAGGATAATTTTTTATTTGAATTTTTCATGCGATAAAAATCGCACTAGGAAGGAAACCATGCAGATCAAGACCCTCACCAATAAACGAAAAGCGAAAAGGTTTTAATGCCATTTCTAATTAACAGTGCAGTATGATATATAGATATGACAGAAATAGGAGATATTTAAAAGATAATTTTGAATTTCTACTTAAAAATTACAAAATAACATATAATGAGAGATAATAACCACAACTAATAATAGAGATTATGCACGAAAAAATAACTACGAAAAGAGGTGATAGAGAAAGATGAAGCATTTGTTTGGTAGGGTAGAGATAATAGAGTAGAGATAAATAGCAAAGACAAAAATGAGATGGAGAGAAATATGTGAGAAATAGAGGAGGAATTAAGTTGTTCGGTAGTAGTAAAGAAATAGAGATGAAATAGGGTGGAGAGAAATGATATTTTTGTTTGATAGGAGAAAAAATAGAAAATGAGAGAAATTGAAGACAAAAAAAATGCACCTAATTAAGTATTGATAAGTAAATTTATAAAAAAATATTAATATTTTATATATATATGTAAGTAATTTATGTAAAATCAATAAAGTTATATTAAAAACTAATAAATTTATAAGTTTGATTAATTAAAAATTAAGTATGATAAAGGGTAATTTATAAGTATGATTAATTAAAGCTAATTTCCTATTCCACATAAGGTGCTCCCCTGCTCGTCATGCTTGTGGCAAAGTAAATTCTGCTTGACCTTATGGAGCGAGTACAGGAGAGGAAAGAAGGGCAACAATGTCAAAAAAAATATTCTCACCCATTCTTTTTTTCGTTGTATTCACCATTTTTTCGCTATTTTATGGAGAAAAGTTAGCATATAGGGCCCACAATTTGCACATTTCTTTCTTTATGAATTTCTACCGTACCAAACACAATCAACATTTCCACTCCCTCTATTTCTCTTATTTCCCTCCATTTTCTGCTTGATCAAATAAGGCAGAAGTGGTGAAGTGGTGACGGCAAATAAGAGAGAATAGAGTTGGAACAGGGAAATTTATATCAAACTTATAATTCAACTAGGTCTAATCCCCACCCATGTTTAATTTCCATTGTTTTAGTGTATAAGAAGAGTTTGATAAGTTTATTACAATACATAGCCAAACAGACTAAACACTTAAATTCATAATGTTGTATTATTCTATTCTATAAAGCTTAAAACACATGACAAATGGGGCTAAACACCAATAGGATCATAATAAATATGTAGTATTCCTTTTATCGAAATTTGCATGAAGGATAATAAATGTCAATGGTTTATATACTTTGCCTTTTTACTAAACGAGTTCTTATGATGAAATTATTTTTTGTCATTTATTTCAAGAAATCAAAGCATAACACCTATTTCAATTCTAAATTCAGATGTTGCAATTGATATAATCATATATAGGATAATTTAAGGGATAAAATTTTTTTCTCAATCTTAAATACATTTATTAACTTACATATTAATTATTTTGATATTTGTATTTTTGACTGGATTCGAGGCCTCCAAATTTATGTTCCACATGAATATTAGTATGTTGTGAAGACATCTATTAGCTCAAATCCACATCCATTTCAATCCAATTATGTGTTGGATTTATGTCGGGATCATGCAAAAGTAGATTTGAAACGATCATACAAACAACGTAATATTGGTCATAGACTACCAATTCCTAGGCAAATATTGAACAAAAGTTTCGACCATAAACTATTTTTAGGACGTGACTTATGAATGACGTCAACTTATCATTCTCTATGTTTGAACCATCAATTATGTTAGAAGGTTTCGGTAACAAAACCACTATAAAAAAAACAGAGAGATCGAAAACGAAAAACCAATTAATAATTTAGAAAAGTATATTCGAACGCTTTTAACAATAATAACCATCCAAACAAGTAACCAACTGATTTCTTCTAAAAGCATATTGTCAAAATAACTCCATTTTAATTTCCATCACTGAGTTATACCAAACTTTAAATTTGTTAGTAACCACAAACAATAAAGTAGAAATATAAATTTTCATGGTGCATACACAAAATACAAAAAAGAAACAAGAACTACAATAAGCTTTATACAAGAAGAACCCCAACATTTCCCCCACTTCCAATCATGAAGGTCTGCTGGTTCTTCTTTGCTTTCTTCTTCTTAGTATGGGTATGTTTAACCATGGTTTGTGTTGGGTGATGAGTTAAGTACATAGATTTGCAAAAATTACTATGGGGTAAAGCTCCACATGGAGAAAATCAAATGCTAAACAAGACCTTACAACCGTGGTGCTCCGCAATTACAAGATGTCGAGGTGGATAACAATGATGTTTAATTTAATAATAAAATTTATATGTATACAATGAATTGATGATGTTATGAAAGTTATCATTACATCTTCCAAATCATTAATTGTTGTAATATTTATTACACTCTAAATAAACAACATCATGTATTTTCTCTCTTATAAAATAAAATTTGCATGATGTTTTGTCCTTTTACTTATTTTTCTATTATGGCACAATTTAATTTCATCATATGTCAATTTTAGCCTTTTATTTGTTCAGTAATATATAATTTTCTGAATTTGTTTTTTTTTTTTGTTTTCAACACTTAACAAAAATAGCTATCACTAATTTCGAAAGTAAAATATATTTATTTTACAATCATAAAGTAGTGTATCGAAGGGAAGTACCATATATTTTGAAAAGAAGATATAAAGGTACCATTTCTTTGAAAATTATAAACATAATAATAACACAATTATAATCTGATGATAACTTATTGTTCAATTATAGAAAAGATATTTGGGGATAAGAAACAGGATGCGTTGTTGTTTGAAAGACGAGTAAAAGTTAGATAGGTATTTAGAAATGTAGTAATATATACTTAAAGATGAAAGATTTCTTTTCAATGTTTTCCAAATAGTTTGACATCTTATAAAATTAGCATTGAATTTTCAAAATGCTTATAAATATTATGGAAAGAGAGTATGACCACCTTATCTATAGTGTTTGAGTGCATTGCTAAACTTTTGTATTTTATTTGTTTGAGTTTATTAAGTCTAAAATAGAAAACGAAAACTGTTTGATTGAATACAACATTCTTTATTGTGATTAAAAAAATCATCATAATCATTTAAAGGTAAAGTATGTTTTCAGTCCCTCCAAATATAGCGAAATTTAGTTTTAGTCCCTATTTTTTTTTCATTGGTTTTGGTCCTCCATTTTTCAAAATCACATGATTTGTAGTCCTTGTCGTTAGTTATATTCCGCTAAAGTGATAACGTAGTAATATTTCTTGTAGATTTTTCTATGATTTTACATTCGAATTTTTCAGCCGATTTCAAAATTCAAAGGAAAGTTTGTTTATATTCTAAAATTTGCAGGAAATTACTGTAGATTTTTTTTCAACAAAGCAAAAAAAATTATAGAGCATTTTCAAGTAAAAAAATTGAGTTTTTTTTTTAAAGAAATTTACTATACATGAATTTTCTAGAGAAAAAATCGAAAGAAATTTTTCTGTAAATTTTTACGTTGGGAACGTCGTAGTGGAACTGCGAAAGTGACTTAACAGAATACAATTAATAAGGAGGACTAAACGCATGTGATTTTAAAAAATGGAGGACCCAAACCAATTGAAAAAATAAATGAGGGACCAAAACCAAATTTCATCATATTTGAGGGACCCAAAAACATATTTAACACCTAATTTAAATTTATATTACTCATCTGCCAAACAGTTGTTGGTCATAGTGAAAGTGAACTATGATCTGGGTGGATTTTACATGCAAGGTCATGGGTTCGAATACTAGAGTCGTCACTCTTGGGAGGACCTTTACCTAACAATCACCCTCTGGCTTGAGGGTTAAACCCACAACTATGTCTATGGGGGATTCTCGATCAAAGACCAAAAAAATTATATTACTCATATCAATGGGGATTATTATAATTATATTAAATTATATTATTAATATGAATGGAATATTATTGGTCTAAATTAAAATTTAGGTCCTATATGTGATGCTCATTTTTAATTTGGTTCTTATGCAAAAAGTGCTTTATTTTAATCTATATGTTAACCATTATTTTTCCTTTGTAAACCGTTTGTTAAAAGAAAGAATAACCCATTTTGGTAAATGAGTTAACTAACAGTTAAATATTTCTGTGAACATATAGTAGAAAAAAAAATACTAACATCGATTCTCTCCATCTTGTCGAACATGTGCCTATAGTAACTGATTAAGTTATGTTGAACTAAGTATATTTCCCCATTTGCCCACTTGTTTATTTGCATAAGAATTAATTACACTTACCTAATTATCAAGAAATCAGTACATATGAAAATAATAGTAAAACTAATATGAAGGATGTCGTGTGTCATGCACTGAGTGGGCTATTATCTTCCATATCAGGGGCTTCAGGCACAATGGAAGAGAAACATGACCATTCCCACAACTGTACTAGTACAAATGCCCTACCAATCTTTTTGCAGGCATAGTTAGTGGTTTTATGCCACAATTCCTTATATAGATAGCTAAACACTGCAGACCTCCAACTATATGTGTCGGACATCTCAAAATCCGCTAACAATGGCAAATATCTCGAAAGATACATACACACTTGAATGATCTAAAAAAAATAAACCAACCATCATACGCAATATGTATGCTTGAGTATATTATTGCACCTAAATTTCATTATGGGTTGTGTTGACTGAAATTTCCAAAATGTTGGTTAATTAAGCCACTTCATTTAAAGGCTACCATCGTTCAGTTCGTCCTCCGACAAGCCACCCATTTAATTAACTTATAAATATTATGAAGAAGGTTAACTTTTTTTTAAAACAAAGACAGAGTTAAAGACTTAATGACAATGTTTTAATATGTATCCATATTTTAGTTAAACTGGAGGTTTTAAGTTTTACTATGGTTTAGCTTTAAACATTTGTTCAATCAAACTCTCTACTAATGGTAAATATGTAGTATTGCTTTTAGCGAAAATATGCATGAAGGATAATAAATCTCAATGATTTATATAATTTGTCTTTTTTCCAAAGAGTTCTTCTGATGGAATTATTTTTCGTCATTATTTTGAGAAAAGGTTAAAGCATGACACATTTCAATTCTAAATTTAGATGTGTTGCAACTGCTATAACCATCTAAATTGATCATTAGAACTAAACAAATTAGTAGTGATTTCTCCTAAAAGATTTTCTTTCTTACAAAAATGACAGTCAATCTCTATATGCTTAGTTCTTTCATGGAAAACCGAGTTAAAAGCAATACGTAGTGCAACTTGATTATCACAAATTAATTTCATCTCCTTGACATCTCCTAATTTGAGTTGTTGGAGTAATTGTCTCAGCCATATGACTTAACATGTTGTTATTGCCATATCACGATATTATACTTCTGCACTTGACCTGACAACTATATTATGCTTCTTGCTCCTCCATGAGATTAGATTTCCTCCATCAAAAACACAATATCCTGAAGTGGATATTCTATTTGATGGTGAACCTGCCCCAATTAGCATCTGAATAGCCAATTACATTGACGTTACCTTTGTTCTTTATAAAGTCATCCTTTACCCGGTGCAACCTTGATATATGACGACGATTTGGCAAGTGTACCAATCATATCAAGTAGACAAGTGATAAGTAAAACATCGTCTCCACATGGATTGAGAATTCAAGTACCAAAATACAGAGAATTTGACTAGTTGAATAAAGAATAAAAAGTGTATCAATGTAACAAGAAAATAATGCAGAACTTGAATCAAAATGCTTAGAAAAAAAAAGACAAAAAGGAAAAAGTATATGAAAGTCAATATCAAAAGAGATTAGGGTTTGGTTCCTCTTAATTCTCCCTATATGGAATTTAAAAGAATGCTTAATTCAGTGATTATGATTCAATTCATGATCCAATTCACTAATTTAGTTAAAACCTAATCCCTCGGTGAGTTAACCCTATATCATCAACAAAGAACCCTGATTCCTTAGGTGAACTCAATGGAGGCATGCATTAATATCAAGAATTGTTAAAGATCACACAAGAATCAATTCCTATCCCTAGGTAATTAACTTCTTATGTTGTTTGCTTCAAATCTAAGTTTTTAACCAAATTTTCCAATTGTGAGAATCACTCTAAGTTCATGAATTTGCGTGGCCCAATCAATTGAAACATTAAGAGTAGAAGAAAATAATGTAATTGGATCACAATACTCTGAATTGAGATAGAAAATAGAATCACATAGAGCTTGAAATAAGATTCACCAATCCCTAACCTAAGGAATTTAGAAATCCATTACAACTTTGAAGAGCAAAATGAGAAAAAAGATGCAAATCCTAAAGAATAATTCATTAAATTTGAAACCCTAATTTCCAAAGTGAGAACTCTGTGTTTTTCAATCCTAATCTTCCGGAAGGAATCCTAAAAATCTATTTTTAAAGGGTAAAATAAATTATTTATATATTTCCAACACATATGGGGACACAACAACTTTAGATGTCCCCACACGCATCACAACAAAATTCCTAAAACTTTCTGGTGTGCTCGTGTCCCTCGTCCCCACGTGAAGCTTCTTGTGTGACCACTGCACCATACAAGAACCTCCTCACATTTTGGACTGCTCGTGTCCCCACATGCAATTCCCTGATGTGACCACACATATCATACAACAACCTTTTCATGTTCTCGTGTAATCGCATCTTCACATGCCAATTTCCTGTGTGACCACGCACATATGACAGAATGTAATGATAAACGTTTGATCTCTCTAATGTGCTCACAAATCTATTTTCTGTCCCACAAGCTCATCCAAAGGCATTCTTCCTTCATCCTTTTGCTTCAAGTAATCAAATATTTACAAAACACTAAATTAGTAACTAATTAAAGCATATTTACTCAAATTTAACTTCTACCACCTAAATAACACAACTATGTATTCCTAAATATTTTAACTAAATTTTCATCTACTTTAATAACCTTAATGACTAAAATACCTAAAACTAGCCTATAAATCCACTAATATTATGGAATTTTATCATATACCTCAAAATGGAATGATGACATTCCAATGACTACCACAAGGAGCATTTAGAAATTGACTTACTACACTTACAACAAAGGTAAAGTCAGGTTCAATTACTATAAGGTAGTAAGTTTGTCGACCAGATGTCGGGTATCTACCGGGGTCTTTCAGTGGCTCCTCTTGACCCGGTAGTAACTTGATATTGGGATCCATATGAGTATCACTCGGTCAACAATCTAGCATCCCAGTTTCCTCAAGTAATATCAAGAGCATATTCCCATTGGGCGATAGAATCACCTATCTTTGACTAAGCAACCTTAATCCCCAAAAAGTATCTTAGAGGACTCAAGTCTTTCATCTGCAGGTGGTGGGACAAATGTTGTTTGAGTTGATGGATGCCAACCTGATCATTGCCTGTGAAGATGATATCTTTGACATAAACAAGTTGGTAGAACACAAGTGGTTGATGAGGAATGCATAAAGAAGACAAAGTAGTCAGCTTCACAAGACAAATTGGTGGAGAATAATGCTAAACCTCTGAAACCAAGCACGTGAATATTGTTTCAAAATGTAGAGTGAGCGACGTAGTTGATAAACTAAGTGAGAAGAACCACTACCAATGAAACCAGGTGGTTGTTTATACACCTCATTCTATAATTCACCATGTAACGAAAACATTTTTTATGTCTAATTGATGGAGAGGCCATTGATGGATAACAACCATAGCAAAGAATAGTCAAACAAAGGAAATCTTGGCTACTGGAGAGAAAGTAATCGCCATAGTCAAGGTCCAATTGATGACTAAAGAAACCCCTTAATGAAATTATCGTAATTCGAAGCACTCAAGTCTTATTTCTTCTCAAGCTTACTTACATTAATTTCTTGTACAATTTGACATAATTCTCTCATGTCTCTTTTATTTACTTCCACTAATTTCTTTTCTTTGAGCATTTTCAAAGACAAATATTTTCATTTATTACTAACTCACTTCATTTATTACTCATTTATTGTAAGTTAGCCTAAGGAGTCGAAGTTAAATACCTGAATGATTTTGAGGCAAAGTCAGATACCTAATACAAAATCTTGATAGGGTGAATTCATATACATTGTATAGAGATTTTTCCCTCTCGATGACATTATTAGTGCTTTTTTTTTAGTAACTAAAATTCTAAAATCAACGTTAGCGGTGTGTCAAATTAGCTCTTGGTGATTACTAAAATTGTACAAGAAAAATCCTCCTAAAAGACTCATTCATAATTGTTCATGAGTGTAGTGAAAGGTTTGTTCATACTCCAAATAAATTAAAGTATGACACATTTTTTATGAGACAAAAGTGTAAATTTAAAGTTAGAGGAAGTACAATAGAATTGAAGTGTGTCTCTAAAAAGGGGGGAATATAATTTACCCAAAAGTTTTCATAACATATTACTATCTTATGGCCATTGAATATGCTAGGTGGAACACAAGAGGAATTTGGGCACTCTCTGAATGAGATAACACTTACTCTTCACCCATAATTGATGTTTTCCCTTAAGTTATTACCCTCTTGATCTCTTAATGGTTCTCATATTTGGATTTGTTCAGGAATTCACACCAATCCAACTCTTAACATTAGGAATCAATTGTGGGGAACACTTACATAACTCAAGCATTGCATTTATATTCCATGATTAATGTTAGGGGATTTTAATGAGATCTTGTTTTCTTCTGAGCAATGTGGAGGCAATTTCAACCCTAGTCGAGCTGCTTCCTTTGCTAATATGATTGACCAATGTTCCATGATAGATATATGAGTTACTTTGGCAGGAAATGCACTTGGAAAAGGCCTGGTCTAGGAGGTCGCCTTTTTTCTAGAAGACTGACAGAGCCCTTGTTGATAACCTTTGGAGGCTTGCTTTCCCAAAAGCCTCCTTAGAGCATTTGTGTATAGTTCATTTGGATCATAATCTATTTTTCTTGAGATGTGGAGCTTTGCGTAAAATAAATGGAAACATGCCTTTTCGATTTGAAGCGATCCGGGCTACCCATTAAGACTATGCTCCCTTGGTTACTCGTACTTGGAATGAGAATATTGGTGAGAATTGGAACAGGTTAAATAAGGTGTAGTGGGTCCTTGGCAGCTATTGGTGATTTTAATGCATATACCCATGCTACAGAAAAGGAAGTCAGTGCACCCCCCAGCATTCACATTATGGGCTTTGAGGGCCCTATCTTCACGTGGAAATGGAGGGGCGTTAAGGAGCGTACGTCTGACCAAGGAGTTTGTAACGAGAGCTGGAGAATGCGATTCACATAGGTTTCCCCATTGAACTGACCTCCACTTCATTCAGATCACCGACCATTAATGTTACAACGTGATGGTGGAAGTCATAAAGGTAGAAGTCAGAGGCCTTTTCACTTCATGGCTAGGTGGTTAGCAGACCCCTCCTTTAAAGTAGTTGTTGAAGAGGCGTGGAGTAGTGAGAGGAATTGATCCCAAGCTAATAATATGCTTTCATCTCGTTGGCAAGGGTTTGGAATTTTAATAATTTTGATAATATTTTCAACAAAAATAGATAACTAATGAGCAGATGGAGGGTATTAATACGCTTTTGAGCATAAATCCGAGTAGGGGGCTGGAAAAACTTCTCCAAAAGCTATGGCAAGAGTATCAAGCCATATTAAAGCAGGAGGAATGGTATCAAAAAGCTCAACTAGACTAGATTAAATTTGGAGAAAAAAATCTTGCTTCTTTCATATGGCCACAGTGATGATGGCGTGATTTGTACCATGATAGTGGATTTTTCACTAATCTTTACTCAGTTGATGGATCTATTGATAGGTGGGGTCTTTGTGGCCACTTCCCAACATTAAGTAAGGATGCCTTTAGAGAATTTGGTGGGCCACCCTTGAATAGTGAAATTAGAGACATGGTTTTTTTATATGGGGCCTTTGAAAGCACTGGGTCTGGGCGCCCTACACCCCATTTTCTATTATACTCAGTGGGATATGGTGGGTGATTCAATTTGCAGAATGATAAATAAAACATGAGAATAACCACAAAAATTCAAGAAATAAATGAGACCCTTTTGGCTTTCATTCCCAAGGTGGATAAGCAAAATGAAGTGAAGCACTTCCGCCCAATTAGTCTTAGCAAAGTTAGCTATGAAATTGTTACATAAATCTTGGCTAAAAGGTTAAGACCTTATATGGATCGTTTGATTGCTCCTAATCAGTACAACTTTGTGCGAGGCTGACACAATTAGGGGTGGCAAAACGGGCTGGCCCGTCTCAGCCCATCCCAACCTGTGACCAGGCCGTTAGAAAACAGGATGACCCTAATTGGAAAGTGGACAAAAAATGTCATCTCGACCCATATTTGGATGGGCCAAACGGGACAACTCATATAACAAACTGAAAATTAAAATGGGATGAGTTGGGACGGGTTAAACAGGTTGACCCACGCAAAAAATAAAAAACATAATAAAAAATAATAAAAGCTAAAAATTAATAAATTAAAATATTAACAAATAAAAGTTAAAACACCTAGATCTATTCTTGCAACAACGAAACGCAGCTACAAGAGCTATATGATTCAAGGACCATTCTTTTCTTTTTATTGGGTAAAAAAAAACGGTTGAAACAACAAACAAAATCACTACATAAATACATGATAGGGATATTAAATTTTTGAAATGAGATAACATTGCAAGATACCTCATCTGTGTTATGTAAAATATGTAATCAAGAGAGCCATAAAATATTCCAAACATTTTTTTAATTTTTTTTACTCATCCTTAAAATAAATCTAAATTATTTTTTAACCAACCTGACAAGCTATCCCAACCCAAAAACTCCTTCAGCCTGTTTTTAAACAAGCATATAAAGGATGGATTGCACAGGTTAATGGGTTTGGAGTCCCCAACCCAGGGGAGTTGCTTTTAATACCCCCTTTTGCTATTCGCACCCCCCTCATAATGTTTGTATACTTTAAAATTCCAACCCTACCCCACCTCCTCCTCCTCCACCACCACCACCACCACCATCTCCACCTCCACCCTCTAACCCACCTCCACCTCCCAACACCCCCACATTAATTTTTTTTCCTTTAAAAAACACTTCCGGAAATTAATTTCCGGAAATTTTTGGAAACCAAACCATAAAAATAGCTTCCGAATGCATATTTCCGAAATTTCCAGAAATGTATGTTTTTTTCTTTACATATTTTCAGTTTTAGAGACGGAATGGAATCTGTCACTAAATTCCGTCTCTAAATCAGAGGCAGAATTTTTCCTTGTTTATACAGTAGGAAAATTCTGTCTCTGATTTAGTGACGGAACAAAATCCGTTGCTAAATTCCGTCTCTAAATCAGAGATGAAATTTTTCTGCTGTGTAAACACGGAAAAATTCCGTCTCTGATATAGAAACGGAATTTAGCGACGGATTTTGTTCCGTCTCTAAAAATGAAAATATGTAAAAAAAAATATACATTTCCGGAAATTTACGGAAGCCAATTTTTTCCGAAAAATTCCAGAAACATGCATCCGGAGGCTTCTTTTATGATTTGGTTTCCAAAAATTTCAGGAAATTAATTTCCGGAACTGTTTTTTTCCGGAAATTAATTTCCAGAAGTATTTTTTAAATAGAAAAAAATTAATGGGGGTGTTGGGAGGTGGAGGTAGGTTGGGGGGTGGAGGTGGAGATAGTGGTGGTGGTGGGGGTAGGGTAGGGAGGGATAGGGTGGGAATTGTAAAAGTTAAAACATTATGAGGGTGTGAATAGCAAAAACAGGTGTTAAAAGCAACTCCCCCAACCCAACCAAACCCAGACAATTGACGTGTTGGGTAATGGTCCAAACCCGTTTTGCCATCGCTACATAGTGTAGACAATATAATTATAGCTATAGAGGTTTTTCATTCAATGTGTTCCATGCAATAAAAAAGGGGCTTTGAGTATCAAAATAGACCTTGAAAAAGCCTGTTATGATAAGCTAGGACTTCCTATATAGAAGACACGTTGAAGGATTTGGGCTTTATTGAGTCTTTATGTGACCTCATTAGAAATTGTGTTGCTACATGCACTGTGCGAGTGCTAGTAAATGGTGATAAAAATCAATCGTTCCATCCTATCCAGGGCTTGCATCTATTTGTTCTTTGCAAACTAGTGGATGTTTGCCCCCTCTTTCCTCTAGAGATAACGTACGTGGACAGGTCTTTGCGTTTGGGGGGAAGAAAAGCTGCTTTTCGTAACATTGTGCAATCCTGGCCTGGGTTAGAGGATATTTGCAAGAAATATGGGAGAGGGGACAGTTCTCATGATCAGTATGGAACTTTGGCAATCTACTATGCTCTAGTAAATGCATGGGATAAAGGCTTCGAGAAGCTTTGGCTAGAAAGTGATTCAAACTCAGCTCTCCACCTTATTAATTAAGGAAGCCTATCCTCGGTCTCAACTATATGTATGCACACCTCTCTTCTTAATGCCATCATAGGTTCTATTAATATATAGAAAATGGAATGTGGTTGTTACTCATAGCTTATTTGAAGGCAATTTTTTAGCTGACTAGTTGGTTAATTATGCCCATCAACAATTCCCTTATGATTTACATGCTTTAGAGTCCCCACCTTTGTATGGTAAGATTATATAGGCTTACTCATTTTCGTAGAGTTTTATTGTAGTTTTTAGTCGAAAGGCCTCCACTATACCGGGAAAAAAAAAAAAACTTTCTAGAACTTGTCTTTGCTTTTTTCAAAATGGTGATATATGGTTTTAGTAATTAAAATATACTTAAATTTAATTTTTTTTTCACGATTTCATTTCAAAATGTATTTAACAACTGAAAGTACATGAGTTTTATATGGTTTTTCAAGATTAAAAGTTAAAATTATAAAGTAATTTTAAAGGACATAAAATTTTTAATGATAAAATACATTCAAATTTGTATTATTTTTCTCATAGTTTCATCATTTCATATTAATAATAATCAAGAGAGATGCATGTAATTTTCACTTTTTCATATTCATTGGTGTCGTTTTTTATTTCTAAGATTCCATTGGACTATATAATTAGTGGTATTTAAAAGATAAAGCCCACTAATTAAAACTAAAATTAAAATATAACAAATAAATAATTTTAAAATATGATAAAAAGGAAAAGAAATATAAGGAAAAATGAGGTGTTAAAGAAAGTGTAACATAAATAAGACCCGTGCATTGAACAAGTTACATATTAGTTTATTTTAAAGTGGATCATTGGAATTTGGAGAAGAAATTTAAATTAAATAAGGATGAAGGTAATTAGATTTTGCTTATATTTAAGATCAATAAAATTGAATTTTGAGTTGGAGAGAGTACATCATTAACTATTAATTATTCTTCTATTTTAGTAATTAAACAAAATCAATTTTAATTTTATAATGGGAAAACATTTATTTCAGTAAGATTTTATTGAAAATATTTTAAAAATAGTTCATTATTGTGTAATAAAGTCAAAATATTTATTTTTACTTTTTAATTATATTAATACTCTATTTAAAATAAAATTTAATTAAACCAATTATTAAATATATTTTTTAATTAGAATAACATTAATTGTATTGATAAATAAATAATACTATCTTCAGTTCTATTTATAAGAAACAAAAAAGTATTTTTTTTGTCCTAAATATAAAAAACATAATACTCTTCTAATAATCTGTATTAATTATGAAATTCTTTTTATACCCTTAATTTATTATCAACTATACTAATTGTTTCCCATGTTAGTAGATGTGTTGCACTATTTTCAATGACAAACTATTGGAGTATAAGTTATTGCTCTAATGATAGTTTTAACTAAGAGTAATTTTACCACTATTTTAATGATTTACAATTAACTGTATTTCTGGAATAAAATTAAAAATTATGGCATTATTAATTATAATTAACTAGTTTCAAGACTTTTTCCTTGGTCTTGATTATTTAGTGATCATATATTCTTTGTCGATTTTTCTAAATTGTGCAATATTGCACATGATAATAAAACAAAGCGGAAAGGTTTTATTGGGAATTACAACCATTAACATTACCAATGCATTGAGTGTTGTGATATATAATTGTAATTCCCAATAAAATCTTTCCACTTTTACTTTATTATCCTGTACAATATTGCACAAACTAAAAAAGCAGATTCTTTATAAATAGAATCGAAGTTAGTAGCATGGATGCATGAATACATTAATGACTTAACTGAAAAGGTACATAAATTTAAAAATAACAAAAATAATAATAAATAAAATCAACAACACAAAAAAATAGAGTGGAGGAGCACCATATATGCAAGAATATGTTGATTAAGTGGGTTACATTTTTCACTTTAATTGATCATATAATTGAGCACTATGTGTTTAATTTATTATTTATTGCATCATTTTTTGACTTAAAACATTTTCATATAAAAATAAGAAATCAATGAAATTAAATGGAAAACTTAGGTTTGACCCTATGACATCACCTAGAGCAACAACTAACTCGGACATCACTTATCACGCTTGGAATCAAGGGACGTCAAAAGGGCCACCATAATGACAGTAGCCAAAGGAGTATTTCCAACAAATGGTCACTTTATTTGCTGTCATTCCCAATCCCAGATCACCTTGAACTAGAAAAATAGAAAAATAAAGGAAAAAAATGAAAGAAGATACTTGAAAAATTGAAGTAAATGACGAAAGGAAGGAAGAACAAATGCCGAGTCATGATGCTTATTTGCCTATGTGAATGAATTTGATGCTTATTTGACACTTAATAGTACAAATCACACAAAAGAGTGACACATCAATTTCCACTTTTGCCGAGACCCCTCTCGCTTGAGCGAAAATCTTCCAAGAGCATCCCAATCCTGGACCATTCTCACTCAAGTGAGGCTCTCCTCGCTTAAGTGAGAATTATCCAGAGAGCACCCCTAACTCTGGAACGTTTTCGCTTGAGCGAGGTTTCTCACTCAAGCGAGAACATCAATAACTAAAATTCTCCTTTTTCCTAATTTTCTCACTCGAGCGAGGTCCTTCTCGCTTGAGCAAGAGTGCTCCAGAGTCATACTCCCAAATTCAGTTTTAAGCCCTCTTTCACCTAATTTCTTTTATGAAAACCTTCCAATTTAACTTATAAATCTATTTTTCATGAAATTTGTTAGAGATAATATTGTTAGTTAGGGATTAGTTAGTTGGTTAGGAAATTAGTTAGGAATTAATTGATAAAATTGGCTATATAAGCCTATTCTTCTATTGTAAAACCAACCTTTCCATTCTATTATCAATATAGAATTTCATTTTCTATCTATAATCTATTTCCTTTTCTCTCTATACCATGAGTTTCAACATGGTATTAGAGCATTGGTACCCACCATGAGCATTCTGATGTTTAATTATTTTCTTTCCTCTCTTTTGTTTTTCCAGAGAAAATTACTTTTGGACACTACTTTCTTTTCTTTTATTTTTCTCGAGAAATTACCTTTTCTTTTTCCAGCAACTTCTGATGCATTACCTTGATCATCTCACAAGATCTTTCGCCTTCATCAAGACCATCGGTAGAAAAACCATCACTCTCAAGGCCTCTGCTCCCTAAATCTCCGATGCGTCTTCGAACTCGCCGCGCTCTTCATTCTTCAACAGGGTTCATTTTTTTCGTTCTTGGTGAATCATCAATTTCTTTTGTGGTTGGGGCCTCTTGGCTATTGTGATGGTCTGCAATATGGTGTTGTTCAGTCAAATTTGCTAGAATTACTTTTGATATTTGGGATGGATTCATCCTTGGCTTGTGTATCTTTTGCTGAAGAGTAACTTGCTTTGGTTTGTTGGGGACCTTACACTTTTGAGGTTCTTGATTGCTCGATCTGTGGACTAGATAAAGCAGCTAAGATGTTTGTACAGTGGCAGAAATGGAGGGATGCTATGATGCCTAATGGGTTCATTTCAAATTTTGAAGTTCCGATCCAGATGAATTGGAAACTAGAAAGATCTTGGTTTCTCTGTTTTGGGTAGTTACAGAATATTGCACACCAAGTGTTTGGTGATTTAATTCTTTAATTCTTTTTCTTCTTGTCCAGCCTTTTGGCCTGGGTTTATCTTCTCCCTATTAGTTGGATATGTTTTGTTCCTGTTAGTGGCTTGTGTGCCTTTCTTTTGGCCGATGTGTTTCTGGAATTTCTTATTATGAGCTTTGGTAAAGATCGATATTTGCTTTTGTCTGTGGTGGATGGTTAAGCGTTGGAATTTTGTTTTGCTTCTTTCTTGAGTGATTAAGTATTATGGTTAGCTTTTGCTCTTGATTTTTAAGCTTGTAGGTTCTGCCTTATTATGGTGGTTAAGCATTGAAGATTTGAGCTTCTGTCTTATGGTGGTTAAGCATTGGAGATTTGAAGATTTGTAGCTTCTGCTTATGTTGTTAAGCTTTTGCCTAAATTTGGCATTGATTTTAGGGGCCTATAGAACCCATTTCATGGGATTTGTTATACCATTTTGATTGTAATTTTTCATTTGAATTTGATTGTATTGTTTTGTTCATCCCAAGCTTGAAGTGCTAGCACTTCCAGCTTGCGGGGGGCTGGGCTGTTAGAGATAATATTGTTAGTTAGGGACTAGTTAGTTGGTTAGGAAATTAGTTAGGAATTAGTTGGTAATATTATATATATAAGTCTATTCTTCTATTGTAAAATCAACCTTTCCATTCTAATATCAATATAAAATTTCATTTTCCATCTATAATCTATTTCTTTTTCTCTCTATACCATGAATTTCAACAAAATTTGGGACGTTACAACACATAAATTCATGTGAATTATATATTCATAAAAAAGCTTATTTATTATTGTTAATATTCTAATAATTTTTTAGTAATCTTTCTGATCATCAATCCTTAAGCTTGAGTAGAAGTTCAGGAAGTTTCTGAATTGCGGGTTTAGCAAGTTATTTTAGAGCTACAATTCAACCTTTTTCTTGTCGGTGGTATTTTAAATCATTTTAATAATTATAAAAAAATTATCATCCAATAAATTAGCTGCTAATAACTTTGAGAACCAATTAAATAACTTTAAACAATTCTGAGAGAAAAGTGAGGTAGTATTCTCAATAGATTTAAGCTAATAACTATTTCTGAATGGCTTAGAAATTTATTTAAGACTACTAACAATAAGTAATGATAAAATTTATAAATTCATACTCAAAAACTCGAAAATACTCCTACCCAAAATGAATATATGCTAAAAATTTAACTTCTCAAAATTTGGTTGTAAGTCTACCTAGTCCAAATAATAATCTTGAAAGAGTGGATAAAGTCTACCTAGTACAAATAATAATTTTGAAAGAGTGGATATTGATTTTTTCTCCATAAAGATTGATCCTTTACTTCAAACGGAACCGGATTCTCTGCAGTACTAAGAGTGTCAATTTTCAATCAAACGATTATAATTTAATATATCTGACTTTTATTTTTTTTAATTGATGCATAGGAATATTGAAGGGCCGAGATCCCGTCCAATATTTTTTGGACTGCAAAGGATCCCGGTCCACTTCAAACAAGTTCCCATGAAAGTATTTGGAAAGAAAAGAAAAGGCTTATATTAATAATTTCATTTTTTTCAAGGGTTTGTGATTCATGTGTCAGATCTGGTGACTGGTGAGAGAAAAAAGCAAGAATCGATGAAAAATGAGTTTAATGAATATACATCGTTAGTGTAAAAAGATTTTACACTATCATTTAATGATTACACAATACTTGAATGACAATATAAATTTTTTTTACATTAACATGATATATCCATTAAATCTATAAAATTAATATACAAAAGTTTATGTTCAATCTTCTTCCAATAAACCTTATCCTATTTTAGAAAAAAATATTATTATTACCGTTGTTCTTTTGATTTTATTTTATAGGCTTAAATATGTTTTTAGTCCCTGTAAATTTTTTTTTGGCTTTTCGTCCCTAAAAATTTTTTCGTTTACCATTTTGGTACCTGTCGTTGACTAAGCTTATGTGGCTAACGGAGTGCCACATCAGCATGCCACAGTGTTGTTTCTATCATGTTTAAATTTGTTTTTAGTCCCTATAAAATATTATCCTTTTGATTTTAGTCCCTACAATTTTTTTTTGGATTTTTTTCACCCCAATCCCATCTTCATTCAACATCACAGTGTCCTTTTGCTTCTTCTACTGTATTATTACACTTAAAATTCTGGAACTCCTCGTGGCTTTAAGAAAATAATTCTTTATGTATTCAATTATTTGAAATTTGAATACACTTGGATTCACTGTATAAAGGGAAAAAAACCTGTAACAACATTTCTTTCTCTGCAATTTTTTTTCTGCCTATTGACTGAAATTTTTTTCACTTGATTTACAATTACAAGTCTTTTTTTGTTACCCAGGACAAATTACATCAAATTATAGGTCATCAATAGACATAAATCAAATGATAATTTTGTTACTCAATAAATAGAAAAAAGAATTGTAGAGAAAAAAAGGTCACTACAGGTTTTCCCCCTTATACAGTGAATTCAAGTATCTTGAAATTTCAAATAGTTAAATATATAAAGAATTTATTTTCTTAAACACACGAGGAGTTCAAGAATTTCAAGTGTAACAATACAGTAGAAGAAACAAAAGGGCACTGTGATGTTGGATGAGGATGAGATTGGGGTGAAAACAAAAAAAACATTATAGGGACTAAAACAAAAGGACCATATTTATAGGGACTAAAAATAAATTTATGCTGGGCAGAAAAATCATATGTGGCAAGCTGATATGACACTCCGTTAGCCACATAAGCTTAAAGTTAACGACAGGGACCAAAATGGCAAACGAAAAATTTTTCAGGGATGAAAAACCAAAAAAAAAAATTACAGGGACTAAAAATAAAATGACTCTTATCTATAAAGACTAAAATCATATTTAAGCATATTTTGTATTAAGTGGGATGCTACATAAATCATACATAAATTCATGATTGTATTGCTCTAATTGTTTCTCTGGATATCCCCATAACACTTCGATTGATTGAAAGCTTGGTTTTTCCGTAAAAAAAATACATAAATGGTTAACAATAAAAGCTATTTAAATATCATGTAATTATTACAAAAAGTCCTATAATTTTAATTTTAACATTCAAGATGGGTATCCCGTGTGTGTGGGGTATACCTGAGGTCGATATGAATATGTTTCTATCTCTTGTAATAGAACTATCCCGTATTATAGAGGACCTGCCCAACCAAGATAGATATTGTTTGTGGTTGAGACTCGGACGATATTTGATTGTCCATCCGCGGATCCCTCCTTGTTGTGGCAGTTCAGTCACGTCAATAATTTTGCATATAAGGAGAATATTTTCATCTGATACTGAAGCACAAAGCGTAATCATCTTCAAAGTTTAAAAGCGCCTCTATAGCCACATTACTTGATCATTTGTCGCAGAAAGACAGTGTCATGGGATTTTGAATTTGGATCCTCATTTTGGACTTATTAGTTCTGTCTAATCATTAATGCAACAATCACGCCTCACACTACCCTCACTTAAGCATGAGCATCCGGCTACCATGTTTGTGACTTGTTGCGGTGCGGCCGCATGCAGTTTTAGTCATTGGACAATATTGTACTATCATAGAATTAAATATTGAAATCATGTGAAAAAATACTAACCAATGCTTGCTTCAACTTACTTTAGATATTGTCACACGGATTCTTGTGTGGACCTAGCTAGCTAAATGAGCACAAAATTCATGCTACCAATTTTTGCTTTTTTACCAGCTACTACAAGGCTGTCTTTTCGACAGGAGGTAGTTGCTATAGGTCACGGCGCCTATGGTAGGTGCCGACTAAAAGGTGACTCAATTCCACTCTCGATGGCTAATGTTGCTGGCACAATTGTGTCCATAATTTATTTGACATGAAAATTTTCATTGGATTCTGTGGGAGGCTGTAAAAAACTTTGTAGTCCCAACGAGTCAAATATTAGGTTTTACTGACCGAACAATTTATGATGTGCCAATATTGTCTAATGAGATGCCAAGGACTAAGGCACAAGAACTACATATGGATATGCCTTTCAAATTAACATGCCAAGTTGACAAACTTGTTACAAAGCTAGAGAATCCTAGGTGTGAAACTGTGACTAAGTGTATGTTTGGTTTACTCCAAAATCACATTTTAAACGTAGATCTAGGCCAACGCTGAGAGTAGTATTGATCAGATCTACGTTTGAAACGTGATTTCAAGGTAAATCAAACACATTATCAATCCAAATTGGTTGAACTCTACTAACTAGTAAATTCAGACAGGGTGATGAGCCACTGTCAATGTCCAATGGAATCTCTCAACATATATGTGATGTTGCAATAGTACTCATGGAGACACTCATATACACAGGTCTTACACTGTTGATCATTAAAGTGGAAAATCTGCCATCATTATAATCAGTACTTTGTCGTTGAAAAAAATACACAGCATATAATAGTTCAGGACCTCTGATCAGAAGCTGTAAAGCCATCTTGGAAATTATCTATGCTGCACTTATAGCAATAGTGGTTGGTCTGTGGATATAACTGTTTGAAAGCAAACGAGCACTAGACCTTGGTGGCTTCAATACCTTAGCCACGATTGCATGCCACAGTAAAAATGTCCTGTTTTACCTTATCTTTTCCTAATATGGACTATTTCACATACCATAATCAAATGAAACACAAAAGAAAATACCTATTTCACCTTTTCTTTCCTTTTATGGCCTATTTCACATTCACATACCATGATACAAGATGAGATAACCGAATCAATACCTATCTGTGCATTTTGGCAAAATCATGTCATGATGGTATTATGGCAGCTTCACCAACAGAAGTTCATGCGTCCACCTTCCCTATCTGGGGGGCCCAATCAGCCTGCAGGATAATGTAAATTATGTAATTGATAACTAATAAACAACCGAATCAAAGTGATTTAAAATTAATTTTAGCGGAATTGATTCTACTGTTTGCAATAGGTAACCAAACTGGCAAATTGTACAATTTCATCTCAAATAAAGATGTCCCTGCAATCTCAACTCTCCAATCACTTTGTAGTTGAAATCAAATATGAGGAAGGAAATAACTGTTGGTCATTATATCATACCAGACATAGATTTCTTAATCAACGGCTTCTCTCAGTGCTAAAAATTCTTCAGAATCAAATCTATATAATGCCACACACTTTCTCTACACTTTCAGTAGCAACAGACATGTATGGGTGAGTTGTGATAGTAGGAGACTAGACCAGCCACCTATATTTCCAATTTGTATGCCTGAGTTGTGGTGTCAACGTTGTTGTGGTAAGGAGCTTCTCTGATGATTTAAAGGGCAATATTTTGGAGGCCATATATATGAATTGATGAATTGGTATCTTGGTAAATCAGTAACATGGTGTGCATTGGCGTGGGTGGGGTAAGGTAACTATAATGATGTGCATTTTAGGAAAATGGTCACAGGCCTGAGTCTTTAAAAATGCAACCAGGAGTTTAGAATCACTTGCGTTGAGTAACTATCACGTTGCACATTTTTAAAGAAAAATGGGAGAAAAGGGAATAAAACCTTTTGTTATAAACTCCTACAAGAGTGCTTGGGCACATGAAAGCTCCCCTATATGAAATGGCAACTAAATCAAACTCAGAGCTTTAAAAGTAGTTTATGACAGTTTGCACCAACTAAGATATACTATATTACTATAAAGTTTGTATTCTAGTGAATAATCAATAGAATTTTTACTTTCCTTCTGGGGAGGATTTTCATGCATCTGATTAAGTGAAAGGTATATTCCTTGATAAACTGGCATGCCATTTTGATCGGTTCCTGGTAATTAAATAGTTGAAAACTTTATTCATTATGTCTATTGCAAGTTATCAAATAAAGCCTTTACCAATTTTGACTCAAAAATAATATTTTTTCATTAAGAGTTGTGCTTAGAAATCTTCTGCCATAATCATTCTCCTCTTCATCTTGTTAGAAGCTTTAACGTATATACCAGATATTTGGGAAAAATACAATTGCTTTTGTATTTCATTGCTATGTAGTAACCATCTTGGCATAAACTGTAACACTTTTTTTCTTGGTCATCACATAGTAAGGTTATTTTTGGATTATATTTCATACCCCTTTCTTGGTCTCTTGAAGGTTGTAACGTATAATCTCCGTTACTGTCTCCATAACATATGTCCATATATATATTAAGACCAAATTAGTCCAAACAATAATAATATCAGTTAACACTAGTTCTATACTTCTATGTTACATGACAACCACTTGGAGTTGAACTAAACCCATTTTTGCCAGTCATTAATGGGTTTGCATTTACCATTTTTGAAGCTCGATCGTATAATTCTCAATTTCTCATCTATCATTTCGTAAAAAAATTGCAGTTTATGCAGAAGGGAATCAAATTCTCCTTCCAAAGCCCCATCTTTTTTAAGTACTCTTTCTAACACCACTCAATTTGTTCCATTTTTTTTAATACAGGATGGATCACATATCAAGCTAGAACCCCACCCAAATGCAACGCAACTAAAAAGAAAAAAAAAAGTAAAAAAACGAAACAGCCAACAAAAACACACAAATATCAAAAACCTCGTCTCGTTACATGAGAAGATTTCGCCATAAACTTTTCTTCTCTCTTTGTCAGATTCTCCCTCTCTCCTACCTCATGTCATATCATGCAAGTAGTACCCCTTTTAACCCCTTCACCTTACAACATTGGTTTTACGCTACGCCAGCTCATTACCTCTCTCTCTCTCTCTATACTCTTTCAACGTTTGTCTTTCAGATCTCTAGAAGCAACGTGGTGTTGGGTTTTCCTCTCATCGAGTTGTGTTTCTGGGTATCTCCATCTCATGCCAAAAGGCACGTTATTTGGAGCATATCCTTTGCACTTTCTATTTTACCACTGGAATTTTCTTCGCCGCATTTCTCTCTCTCTCTAGACCCTTCATATTCGATTTTACACCCACATCATCATTTTCTCCAAAAACAGAGTCTTTTTCTCAAGAAAATGGCGAATGGGTTGGAGAGGGAGAGTGAGTTCACAATGTTCAGTGAGGAGGAGCTGAGCGAGGTGAGTGGGGTGAAGCGTGTTGGTGACTATGTGGAAGTGATGTGTGGGTGTACCAGCCATAGATATGGTGACGCTGTTGGAAGGCTTAAGGTTTTCGTTAATGGGTACCTCGAAATCACTTGTGAATGCACCCCTGGTTGCCAAGAAGGTCTCTCTCTCTTTCTCTCTCTCTCTGAAGATGAGTTTTCTGTTTTGGTGTTGATGTGTGCATGTTGATAGCCTTTGCTAGGTGTGTTTTGACGTTGATGGGTGTCATTTTTTGATCTGCTTTGTGTTGACAGTTGAAGTGTATGTTGATTTGTCTCACTGAACTCGTTTGGTTTGATACACTACACGATCGAGCTAGAGGAAAGTTTTTTTTTTTTATATGCAAAGGTGGAAAATTCTTGATTAACGTAGTGTCCTTTTGTGAGTTTAAACACGGCTTATTTCTTGATGAATCGGAGACCTTTCTATAGTTTGTATTACGTATTTATTAACATAGCATAACCATCACTGTTGAGATGCGATCTCGCTACTCTATATTTCTTGAAAGTCATTGAAGTCTGTTTGGCAAAGTAGACTATAGTAAGAACCTGAGGTATCTGTTACTGTCTATAATGTAACGGGTATGAATGACTTTACAAGTTCTGTTCTTGGTTTTGATGGCATATACTCTTATGTTATATGTGAATGTATTGATGGCTGTTTGTCTTTGGCGTAGGCCATTGGAGACAGATATCCATGCCACTTAGGTAGTTTTTAATTTGTTAGAAACTGGGTGAATAAGTGTCTTCAGCAGGGGTTAAACATAAGAATCTGATTCTTTCCGTCACTGTATGCATATGTATTGTCAAGTTGTACTTGTTCCATATATCCAGTGTCTACGTTATTATTATTTGTTTTTTTTTTGGCACAATGATATATATAGGTAGAAGTTAGAACTTAGTAGAAGAGTATGATCGGGCAGGAGGACTAGTACCTCTGCTGCTGGGTGAGGATTTACTGATTTAAACATGAAGTAATGACTGTTACTTAGGAAATCTTGTTTGCCACACTGCAGCATGGTATAGTAAGATGTATTTAAGTAAATTGCTTCAACAATTTATACATGAAATACTGACTAAGAAAATAAATTTTCATAGAGTATTATCATACCATGACATCATGATTGAATTTTAAAGCACTGAGAGATCAGCAACTAAGGAAGAGATCATATGATTAAGCATGGATAAAAATTCTGAATTTTTACTAACGAGAAAGTAAAAGAAGATTACATGAAATAAGGGAAAGGATTTCTTGAGCCCTCTGGTGGAATTTGGAAGGGGATGAGTACAAGTATATTCGATTTATATGATCCTAATTCTTGATTGTGGTGGACAACGTGGGTAGATGATCCATTTTGTACCTTCACTGTCATTTTGTTAGTATTTGTTAGAGTCCTACGTTGCCTAGAGATAAGGCCAAATTATAGTATATAAGCCTTGGACAATCCTCACTCTACAAGCTAGCTTTTGGGGTTGAGTTAGTTCCGGTCCAAAATTTAAGATGGTATCTGAGCCTCTATGACCAAGTGATCAAGAGTTCGACCCTTGTTGTCTCATTATTCTAGTAAAAAAGTTTAATTTCAGCACAAGGTAGGTGGACCTATGCATTGTCCACACTCAAGTCCAATGGGCTCTTGCGTCAGGGGGTGCGTTAGAGTAAAACCATTCATGTGTCTTCATCCAATAACTTATGCTTTTGGGATAATTGGTTAGATGACATGTTGTTATTGAGCCACCACCCATAGATGTCCACGCTCCAGATGTCCAATCCTGGGCGTGAGGGTGGTTGTTTAGAGTCTCACATTGCCTAGAGATTAGGCCAAATTATAGTATACAAGCTTTGGACAATCCTTACCCTTCAAGCTAACTTTTGGGGTTGAGTTAGTTCCGGTCCAAAATTTAAGAGTATTATTTTAATAATTTCAGCCAATATTAATAATTGTGTTTTGGTTACAGTTATATATCCTGGGACAGGACCTTTGTAGTATATTTACTGTGTTTTATCTATTCATGAAGAAAAGAAAAACCAGTTTCTGATTTGTAGTGTTGAATTTGAAAACTTGATCTATAACAATGTTCTTCTCCTTCATGACCTTTTTATTTGTATTATGGTGTTTTATTGTTAGACAAGTTGACTCCCTCTGCATTTGAGAAACACTCTGGAAGAGAGACAGCCAGGAAATGGAAGAATAATGTGTGGGTAATAGTTAATGGTGAGAAGGTTCCATTGTGTAAAACAGTGCTGCTCAAATACTACAACCAAGTGTCAAAAGCTGCTAATGGGTCTCATAGATCCCAAAATGGCCGGGCTTGTCACCGTGATGAGTTTGTCCGTTGTACTAGATGCAACAAAGAGCGTAGGTTCCGTCTAAGGACTAAAGAGGAATGCCGCACTCACCATGATGCTGTGGCAGACGCAAATTGGAAATGTTCTGATCTGCCATATGACAAGTTGTTTATTCTCTTATAATATACCATCACTAAGAAATAAAAAATAAGTTAGAAAGTCATGCTTTTAATGTTGGTGATTTGATGATAATAATGCCTGTCTATTGGATGAGTCTTCATAAATTCACCATGTCTTGAGTGAATTTTGTTTACACCAAATAGCATCTTCTATCTACAATTTTTTATATTGATGGAAGTGGCATGTGGTCATTTTCCAAGTTGAGCCGTTAACTCTGTCCTTTCTCTTATTTTTTTTTCCTTCGGTAAGATCTAAAGATATAGTAACCAATCCTTGCTAATTTACATAGTGATGTACAACTGCTAATTTACATAGTGATGTACAAGTAACTGAATACAATCTTTATTTAGGATATCTTGTTTTCTGTACTCTACAGCACACCTTACTAGTTACAGTATGATTGCTTCAACTTTGTACTCTAGATTAAATGCATCATCTGTTGTTACAAGTGCATAAGTACCAATATTTCATTTTGGCCAGCAGCTTGTATTGTATACAGTGGTTGGAAATGGCCAATGGACATTAATATACTGAAGCTGGCATTTGACAAAGTTAATGTCAGGAAAATGATGGGTGCATTGACAGTTCATGGTAGGAGAGTCTATTGTGAATATATGGATCAAATTAGAATGGTCAATGATCGTTACAAGATTGTAAAGGGATCTGTTGCTTGTAACTGATTGAATAGCTTTATGTATTTCCGCAATTATTTAAAAGACTATCTCTTGAGGCACTAGATATAGACATACTTTTTATGGGGATGTAGTAAAGAAATAGTAGGTCTAGGTGTGTGATTAATGGGAGCTATGCTGTCTAGAGACTCCACTGATATTACTCATGAGAATTATAGAGCAAAATCTATTGAAATAGGGATTTTTCCAGTTCGGGTCCCTTTCCCCGGTGGTTTTCTTTTCACTTGAATTTAAAATGCCACTATTTCAAAACTTAGGCTTTTTAAATGTAAATTAGTAATCACTATGATGATTCTATTACAGTCTTAACATTTTTTTTATTTACTAATGGTGGTTGTGGTACCTAAAGTGGCAAAGCTGATGGTCTTACATTGACCTGATACTGCTTGCCTTTCAAGCTTGTATCTCTAAGCTATCTTTTATTGCAATGAGAAAAGGTTGGGGTCTTGAGGGTATAATTGTTTGATTTAAAAGCTTAAAAGAAAACAAATCTGTCTCTATTATTAAGCTATGATATCTGACTCAGTACTTGTACTGGTCCTTCCATGCCAGTTTTAATGTGATTTGCATTGGGTTAGTCTTTGTGTGCAATTCCATCTAGCAAAAGGAAAACAACGTTCTTAAAAGCAGCAGAATAAAGGAAAGTTGTTTTGTAGTACTGGTTTGTCAAAATGTTCATCCTCCATCTATTTTACCATTGCTGGTGCTACTTAGACTATCATGCCCTCTGGAGTGGTAATTAGCTCCAATTGTCTTAGCAGGTACTGTGCTGATGCTATTATTGTAGTCGATAGCTTTTAGTAATTCATTATTTGTTGACTTTGAATGCATATCATCATTTTGCTCAGCTATTGCACTTGTTATTTCCTAATTTTGTCTGTTTTCCCTTTTTTTTCCCCTCTTCTGTCTCATCACCATGACCTTTCTATTAATGCTAAAACATACTTTTGTTGAGTTTTGCTACCAATTAAAATGGATAGAATTGTCGCCCCCACTTAAGGGCGAGGGACAAGGGCTGGGAATCTATTGCACATAATTTTTATTTTTATGATGGATATGGTGGGGAAACCAAGATGTTGGAATTAAGACTAGAGTGCTTCTGAAAATATCTTTCATTTTCCTTGTACTTGACTTTGTATAACTTTTTTCTTTTCATTTCTTGGGGTTCAAGTTTCAATATTTTTATTTTCCTAGAATGGATTGAGTTTCAGTCTTGGTGAAAGGTTCATATAAGGTAACTATGGGATGGCAGTACAAGTTCAAGTTCACTTGATTCTAATCTAAGTTCTAACATACTATCATATGATATGTATTGCTGGTTTTATTTGGCATGGATTTTCAGTGTTAAAAGAGTTTATTCAGATACAATGCCTTTTTATGTCACATGTGATCTGTCTCTTTCGGCTACAAAAATTTTGGGTTTGTCTCAATGAAACAGCCTGTCTTGCTCAAGAACTTTGCTGTCACTTTAGTATTTTTCTGCAAGTATCTTATCTGTAATGTACTTACTATCCTAAACACTTAAATTGTTGACTAAAAGCTCATAAATGGTTTTGTATCTAATATAATCCTTCATGCAAGAGTTCTTTGAGCTTGAAGCCTAGACAATGTATAGGCCGACCTTGTGTTGAAATTTAACTATTATTTAGAAGAATAGTGGCAACAATGATTGAATTCTAGCCAACATGATTAAATTGTTGGCTGAAAGCACATGAGTGGTTTTATATCTAATATTAATATATCCCTTCATGCAAGAGCTCTGATTTTAAAGGGTAGACAATACATAGGCCTACCTTGTGTTGAAATTTAACTCTTATTTAGAAGAATAGTGGCAACAAGAATTGAAGTCTAGACCACATGATAATATAGGCTTTGATATCATGTCTTGAATCAACTATTCTAAAAGCTTAATCTCTTGGATAAAGCATATGAATGATTTTTAACTTTTATATCCAACATTATCATTTATTTCAGTCAATTAAGTGTGTTTGGTTTACCCCGAAACCACGTTTCAAACGTGGATCTGGGCGATTGTTAGTGAGAGTAGCGTTTGCCGGATCCACATTTGAAATGTGATTTCGGGGTAAACTAAACACGCTATAAATTGGTCTAGTTTGATGTAGTGGTATATATTTTATGGAGCAATTATTAATAGTAAATTTTCAGAATCACATGTGATGATGATGACGAACGAGCAAGTCGTAGAGTTACAGGGATGCACCCGCTCTCCAACATGCAAAGGTTGCACTTCTTGTGTGTGCTTTGGGTGTGATATCTGCCGTTTTTCAGATTGCAGCTGCCAGACTTGTACTGACTTTACAAGCAATGCCAAAGCTTGAGTCCTCTCCTCCACATTGTGTTCCCAAATTCTGACATTCACACTTCTTCATATGGGGCTATTTATGCTTATAGGAATGTTTCTTTTCTAATTGGACATTACCAGTCTGAGCTCAGCATTCATTGTTCTCATTGACTGGATCATAAATTTCAATGTTAGCAATTTACTCTTTCATGATGATGTTTCTTCTCTCTCTCTCTCTCTCCCTTCCTCCCATATGTTTGTTTATATATCATGAGGAAAAAAAAAATGTTAAAAGGAATGCCACAAAGTACTGATCTTAATATCCAGTTGATGGTGGCCAAGGTAACACAGTACACGACCAGCACCGTTTTTTCTGGTAATTATTGCCTAATTGAAATGTTACTACTCAGTAAAGTGTCCATGTAGCATTTGCACGGTGGGGCATGCTAGTCATCCATGAATGTACTTGCTTTATATATGAACCACATGTTATTGTTTAAGTATAATGACAGGAGGAGTTGTTGTAACCAAGGGAAAGGGATTGCTTTGAGTTTGAATGTTTTCAACCTGGTTCTAGACTCATTTTATCAACCTATACCTCATAAATAAAATGAAGTGATTTTGTAGAGCTTGTCAATATTTTTCTATCTTACCAATGATTTTAAAATTCTTGTCAAGCTTTATCTATCTCCACCAATGTTTTTCTTGTGTTACTGAGTTTTATAAGTCTTCAGAGATTTTGCCGGGCTTTATCAATCTCCACAATGATTTTGCAAAGCCTTATCAATCTCCACCAACAATTTTGCCAGGCTTGCCAAGGTTTATTAATCTCCATCAACGATTTTTCCGAGCTATTGAGATTTATCAATCTCCACTAATGATTTTGTCGAGTTGCCAAGCTTTATAAATCCCCATCAATGATTTTGTTGAGCATGTTGACTTGACCAATCTCCACCAACAATGATTTTGTCTAGTTCACCAATCCACATTAAAAGTTTCAAAAGTTTCTTGTGGCTGGTTATCATCAATCCTCATTTCAAAAGTTTCACCAAACCCATGAATTAGTGTGAAAGACATGTGGCTTGTTTAAAAGTTTCTTGCGTGATGATTTAGAAGTTTCTCATGTAGTTTTATCCTTTCATCCAATGTGGTATACTCCTTTCTCATTGGTTATTAAGCCTTCTTAATTTTTGTCCGCATGTCAAAATTCAAAGCACATTGCACTCCTTTTCAATATGAGAAATACTATTTGTTACCACTTCAATTTTAAATATAAACAACTAAAAATTCAATTTTAATGGTCTTAAATATAAGCAAAATCTAACTATCTTTATCATATTAATGTCAGTATCCTCACAATACCCTTATTTAATCTACATTTCCTTTCCAATGACTCACTTTGTAATAAATACTAAAAATAATAGTTTAGTAAATGCTATTCACTTTTTATTCATTGCTTTGAAAGTTTCTCGTATAGTTTTATCCTTTCCTTCATCCACCATAGCATACTCCTTTTTCATTGGTTATCTTTGTAATTTTTTTCACATATAAAAAATTGTAGTATATAGTATTCCTCTTGTAAATTTTTTCACATGTCAAAATTCATAGTATATAGCATTTCTCATAAGAGAAATAATAATTACCATGAAAACAAAGTCCACAAATTAGTGTGAAGGAAATGTGGTTGTTTTAAAAAGTTTCTCGTGTAGTTTTATCAATTCATCCATGAAAACAAAGCCCACAAATTAGTGTGAAGGAAATGTGGTTGTTTTAAAAAGTTTCTCGTGTAGTTTTATCAATTCATTCATCCATGAAAACAAAGCCCACAAATTAGTGTGAAGGAAATGTGGTTGTTTTAAAAAGTTTCTCGTGTAGTTTTATCAATTCATCCAATGTGGGATACTCCTTTTTCATTTGGTTATCAAGTCTTTGTAATTTTTCTAGCATGTATATAAAATTTCTCTTTTAAATAAGAGAAATGTTAATTGCTACAAAAAAAAAAAGCAAGCCCACGAATTAATGCAAAAGACACGTGGGTGTTTTAAAACTTTCTGTGGAATAAACTACCACTTTAGTCCTAATTGAAAGAACTAATAAAATAGTCCTTGAAATTGTTATTTGTTGATCAAATTAGTCCTTCTATTACTAGGTGTTAATTAAAAATACAAAGACACTGATGTGTCACGTCAATTTCCACATGACTTGCTGAGTGGGCATTGTCTCATTATAGAAACTTTTATAGACTAAATTGAAGTATTATTAACTTAGCATCATTCACTATGGCATACTCCTTTTGTTTTATAAAAGCGACGAACTTAACACACATAATTAGCTTAAAATAATAAAAAAAAAACACATATAACTGGATTTGGACATCCTTTTTAACACTTGAATTAAATTCGAGTTATTTGGCCCTACTTGTTATAGCATGTGATCCACATTAGGCCAGTCCATATTGGTCAGGTGACCCTTTTTCCAGCTCATGTCTATGTCCTTTTATATAAATAAAATTAGTTGAAAAGTAATATACTTTCATAAAATTTGAATGAAAAATAAATTAAATAGAAGTTTAGAGATTATGATTTTAAGCATTTTTTATAAAAATTAAAGTAGTTTTTCTAAAAAAAGGTTTTTTTTACTCTTTTAATTATTTGATTAAATTAATATACACTGACTCAACTTACTCAATTAATTTCAATAATTTTTAAATATTTTTTTGGAGTCGCACTCACTCAATTGTCTCAATGTTTCAAATAGATTCTTAATAGTTTAGTATGAGATACTAATGATTAAAGATAAAAAAACAAATGAAGCTCTTGATAATTAATTATTGAAACCCTTCATAAATTATTTTAAAGACATTGTTTCCAAACAAAACAATGAAGTCATTTAAAGACAAGTATTCTTAAAATGGAATGGGATATTCAATTAACTCACCCAACATAATTACTTTTGATATATTTTTTTATACTTATTAAAAGGAATGGCAAATCTTATTATTAAACATAATGAGAATTATGAAAACCACGTTTAAAATATTGCTTATAATAAATTATATATTAAAATCTCACTTTCTCAATACATTTAATTATTTTATTGTGTTTAATATTTAAAAAAAATCTTAACATCATATTTCTTGATATAATTTTATAATTTTCTATTTAAATTGTAATCATTTTCATATATTTTTTTTTAACTTTCATATATTTCTTTAAATTAACCAATATAATTTTTTTGTCAAAGATGATTATATTAAAGCCCCCGAGGGTAGCCTAACGACACCTACATTTGACAGAATAACAAACCCAAAAAGGGATTATACAATTGTTCGACAAATAAATAATATAGTACTAAGCATATTTGCTTAAGATACATGAGTGCTTCTAGGGTGTGTCACCTTTATGGGTGTCACACCGGTGTTACACTCTTTTTACCTACTATTATAGGTTTTGATACCTGTCACTTAAAAAAGAATTTTGGTAAAATTGCAAATAGGGGTCTGATAGCAGTCCAGGTAAACGCATCCCTGTTTGGCATTTCATCGAACAGCTTCATTGCCACTTCAACATCTCCATTTCTAGCATAACCATCAATCAAAGAATTCCATGACACCACATCTTTATCAACCATGCCATCAAACACACGTCTAGCCAAAACCATATCACCCCATTTAGCATACATGTGACCAAACTGCTCTGCATAAACTTATCCGGACCAAACTGCTCTGCATAAACTTATCCGAACCAAACCCAATTTTAGGACCAACCCATGAACCTGTTTTCCTTCCTGAACGGCGTTCAAGTGAGCACAGCCCTTGACGACGCATGGGAGCGTGAAACCAGCAGGAAGGAGCTCGTGGTGGTGAAACATTTGGCGAAAAAGAAGAAGGGCATCGTTTGAACGATGGTTCTAGTAGCGTAGCGGTGTAGCGCACAAGTTTATGCCAAAGAATGACAACCACACAGCGGTGCTTTTGGTTGGGATGAAAGTCGCACGCACAAAATTGACGGAAGCGGTGGCGAGTGGGCTGAAACACGATGGTATGGAGGAAAAGAAGCAGCATTGTAGCTGCAATGGTGCGAACAAGCGCAAAGAGCGGCGGCGGTGGCCGTTCTGCCATAGATCTAAGGCGCCGAGACTGGGTCTGGTGTTTGCTTCGTGTACGGTGGCTATAAGATCATAAAGAGTCTAAGGAGAACGAAAAACCAATAAGTTTACAGCGGAAAATTGTTTCGAGTCGTGGAACAGAGGATGTATAATTTCACTGTATGTTGCTTGAAATTTTAGAATCTCTACCCAAATAAAAACCATGGAAGTTCCTTCTATGGAAGACACAACAAGGGACATTCACTGCTGTTCCCATTCTCATATTGGCCAACATGCAAAAATACAAAAATAAACTAACCTAATTTCTTAAACACGGAGGGATGTATCTGAAATATTAATAAACCTGTAACAACCGGTCACACATAAAAAATGGCATCCGTTAATTACGGAACCAACACATCCTACGGTTTAACAGGGTGAATCACCGGTGTTTCACCACACGGTGATTCACCCTAGATGCGGCCAAGATACATATAACAAAACAACAAAAACATAAAACTAACAAAGTAAGAAAATTCCTCTCCATCGCAACCAGTCTTATCATCAAACCAAACTGGCCACTTTTAAGCGATATTTTATTTTTGTTCCTCCGCATTTTGCTTTCATTTGATTTTTTTTTCCTGGCCGGTCAGCAGAACCAGCACTATAATTGTGCAAATAACAAGGCCAGTGGATATTTCACGTGGGCAATCTTGATTGCGCTAAAATAGAGTGAGAACGAGGAAAATGAAGCTAGCCCGGAAAAAGAAGGGAATGAATGGTAGAGATGGCAGACCGATATATTGAAGAAAGTGGAAAAGAGAAAATAGAGATGGTGGCTAGAAAAGATGGAGAAAAAGGTGGCAATGAACATAGAAAAAAAAAATTGAAGAAAAAACTCTCACTAAGAAAAAAAGGAAAACTCACCTACTAAAGTGGATAAAAACCTTCCCATGCAGGGAGAGCAACCCCATGGGCTAGTTTTGTTTACAGTTTACTTATGGCGCTGTGATTTAGGCGAGAGAGAAGTAGGGTTTTCAAAATTATACCCGCAGATTTGTTTATATTTAATAAACCTTATAAAATATTAAAGTTATAAAATAGACGCACCTGTGCATTTGTATAATCTCTAGTACTTGTGGCATATTTGAATTTTCTAAAACGTTAGCACTATTTCTCCTGATATTCCAATGATGATGGAAAGGCAGAGGGGAAGTCCTATGATCACTTAACCTGTTAGTGGAATTAACCACAGCATTCTTGAATGAAGGTAATCAATGAACAAGTGGAAAATAGTTTCAAACTCTGAACTGCACGAGGGTCATTTTTTTATATTTTAGACATTCTTGTTGCAACGTTACCGTTAACCGCCGAGTGGCGCAAAAATTACCGCAATATCTTCAGCTTGTATATGATATTTTAAGTATCAGGGGTTTGTAGGAGCTAAAATATAACCTGACTCCTCGTAGTGTCTTACCTTCTTTGTGCCTTGAACATTTTCTTTGGCATTCATTTCCTGAGATAGTGATGTTTTGAATTATTGAGATTATGGAAAGAAAAACGGGAGTGATGTGATTTGATATCTGCTTTAAGAACGGAATGAAAAATGGAGATGATGTGGTTTGATGTCTGCAAAAAAACATGACTTTTTCCTTGTGTATTGTGACATTACATTGGCATGATTCAGCGCATTGGAAGTAGACGGTTCTCCATCAGCCAATCCAGTAAACAAACAAGAGCAGCACCAACCTACTAAAGACAACACTTTCAGTTACAAATGATGCCTGCAATTAAAGACTAGGAACTCATCTACTATAGGAGCTCATCGTATTATACAGTCCTTGCAAAATGGCACCACTCAATGTGCAGGTAGAGCACACAGTAACCTTCACCTTGCTGGTCGCCACCCTTTCCTACCAGCACCATGAAATGTTTTTCTCCCACGACCAGCAGAAGAACCTGGTTGAAATTGAGGGGGGGCGCCAGAAATAGTACTAGAATGCAAATTACGGCTTATTTCTGATTGCATTTCAACAGGTGGAAAACCCTGTTGTGCCGGACAGATAGGAGGCTGAATCTGTGGGAAGGTGAGCTCAAACCAAATGTCATTTGGTTTTGACCCACAAGCCCCTGTGCATAAATGGGCTGTGCAAATACATTGGGCTGCACCCCAGGCAGCATAGTTGTGAAAAGGGATCCCTGACTGGGATGCAATTGCTGTTGAAATGGAATTCCTGGCACAGGCAACTGATGAGAAAATTGAGTGTTTTGTGGGTAACATGATATGCCATTCGTAGGAAATCCATTAGGAAGCAGGGCAGACTGTGGCTGCTGTGGAAGTGGTGGCCCGTTTGTCCAAACTCCATTTGGAGCAAAGTTAGGACCTGCATTTAAGGGTGGAAACTGTGGAACTGGGGTAGTTCCCCCCAAAAGACCTTGTCCAATGCCTGAAAAAGGTGAAGAGTGTCCAATATCGAGCATTGGTGCAGCAGGTGCAGCAGGGATGGTAGGTACCACATGCTCTTTTGGTGAAACTTTCTTTCTATTGTTTTTTCTCTTGCCAGGTTTTTGATCATTTACACCTCTCTTTGTTATTCTTTGTGTTTTCTTGTATTCAGCCTCTTTCTCATCATCTGAAAACTCTATTTCCTCAGACAACTCCTCATCATTCACACCAGATGCATCATACCCTTTTTTGTAAAGATCCTTGTTATTAAGCACATGATCAGCAAATTCTTGAACAAATGAGATCACAAGGTTCCCCCATGGATACCCGCAGGGATTTCATTTTCAGAATTGTATCTCACAACATAGTAAGGGTTTTTGACTGGTCCAAAGATTTCATCAATTAAACCTAGAGGTTTTCGGCTTTCAGTCAACCAGAGAATAGAACCCTCGTTAAGAGGGTCATGCTTCTCCACTCCTTCCACAATGACCTTAGCATCGATAACCTGTAAAATGAGAAAGTTAGCCATACTATTATCTAATATAGAAAAAATTAACTAATTTAAACAGATGGGGATCACCAAGCAACTAAAGAAACCAAACTTGCAATCAATACTGGAATGCCTATTTTGCTTCTTTTATTGGAGATAAGATTTCTGTGAGCTTACCGACATAACAACACCCACTGGCAGCATTTGATGGTGTGGTTCTAAGGTCACATTGACCAGAGGAACTGGAGGCAGATTCTGCAAAGTTAACACCATTCAAATAAAGCCCAATAGCAAAATAAAATTGCACAATAGCACATAGCCAGACCCTCTAGTTAGTCAAATTAGTTCCAGAAAAATTGAATATAAAGTATTCTTTACCCTAAACTTGTATGTGCCAAGAGATTCTCAAAATTTCTTATATTCTAACTTCTTTCAAATTCAATTTCACGATAAAGCTTCTAAGTGAAAGGTCAAACTGGTAAAAAAAAGACTTTTAACTTAAGTGACAATTACTGGCATAAAATAGTCTTCCCAGACAAACCAAACTCAGATAAAAATCTTGGGCCTGAAAAAATAAAAGGATTCAAATTTCAAACCAACCACATTCAAGTCTGTAATCGCACATGGCAATACCAACTTACCATAAGAAAAGCACTACACACAGTCTATATTCAAAGAGCTCAAAGACTATGGTGATAATATTAAGCAATGCAGATACCAAATGATTGAAACATGAAACCATGGAAAAATTGTCACCAAATTCAAAAAAAATCAGTAAACATAAACTACCCTGCCACTTGCAATTACGAACTGAATTACTAAACCGTTGACAACATAGTTGTTATTTATTTAAAAAAAATGGATAATTCCCAAAGATGCGTGATAAAATCAAATTAGCAAATATTTATTTTGTGAATTAAAAATAACTAAAAGAAAAAAAGAATACCTGAAGCTCATTCTTTGACCTAATGGGTCCTCCTCCTACAGCATCATCATCGTCGCCATCTTGACCAATATCCTCATCAACCGTGCTCCAACTAACCATTTCTCTCCATCAGAACCACTTATCTCCCCGTCTTCAACTTCCACGTCAACAGCACGGCGTGCCTCCTCATCATCGTCGCTATCACTGCTACTACAACTGCTTCCGCTACTAGAAGCAGAAGAAGAACTCTCAGACTCTGAATTTTCACTTTCACTTTCGCTTTCGCTTTCACTATCATCCTCATCACCGTTCCCCTCAACAGAAGGAGGGCCACCCACTAAAGTGATCTTCTCCACACCTTCCTCAATAGGAATGGTACAACCCAGAGTCTCAAGCTTTTCAGCCTCCGGTTCCGTTGTCTCCGCCACAATAGGGTTTGGGTCAAGCTCCGACCCGTCGTTGTGTTGGGTTGCCATCCCCTATCTACGCTGGAAGTGAAATTGCACGGAATCGAAACCAAAACTTGGTGGCTTCGAAGCGAGGATTGGGTGCTATTTTGCTTTCGCTGCTTAAACCCTAGGCGTTACCGCGCTAGAGGGTTTTCATAGCCTTTGTGGAGAAGAAATACATTGGGAAATATAAGTACGACGCCGTTCCGCTTCTCTCTCACTCTCTCACTTTTTTTTTTATTCCTATAATAAAATACTATACATCTGATTTTTTCGTCCCTAAAATAATTATTTTTTATTTTTTATTTATAAAATATTTAAACCTAAATATGTTTTTAGTCCCTGGAAATATTCATTCCTATGGTTTTAGTTCCTGAAATTTTTTTTAAACAAATTAGTCCTTGGAAAAAATAACTGTTATCATTTTAGTCTCTAATATTAAATGTCTCTGTTAAGTGATGATTTGGCACCCACAATCACTGATAGAGACTCACACGTGGCACTTTTGAAATGTATGTGCTCCTCACGTGACTCATAAAGCCCTTATTATCATCCTCTTCTCCCTAATGTAAGGCACCCATCATCAGTAATGGATTAGTTTTAGGGCAAACCTCCACCCATTCTGCGATTTGTAGCGGACAACAGGAAGAAAAAGGGGAACAGCAAGAAGAGGAAGGGATTGTTGTGGGATTGCTTTTGAAAACGGAGGAAGATCCATTGAAGAGTTTGAAGCCATGAACGGGAATGGGGTCTAGGCAAAAATCATATTCTTCTCATTCTGTTTCAAGAAGAAGGTTGTGTGGATGTGGAGATGAAATTGTCACTTTGACTTCTCGAAGTGTAAAGAATTCGGGAAGGAAATTCTTCAGGTGCTCTAACTGGAAGGTACCCCTGATAAAACTTCTTGTACATGCTTTTTGGTTAAGTTTCCAATTTGAATTACGTTAAAGTTTAACCTTTTCGCATAACAAAGGCAGCTACAATTTCTTCCAATGGCTTTATGAAGAATTCAAAGGAGGTGAAGGTGAAGGCACAGTTGGAGGTCAATGTAACTGTTCTCAAATCCTTATTGAAAGATTGACAACCGAAATTGGCAAGATGAAGAGGAAGATGATGGAAGAGTGAAAAAAGTGAAAATTCTGAAGGCAATTGTTGTAGGCTTATTGGTCCTGTTGGCAGCTATTTTGGTTGTACTTTGCTTTATTAATTGATGTGTGAATATCCATTAGTATATAGATGGATTTTAGAAAGTGGTGGAGTTGTTGTTAGGCTAGATTAGTTGATGCAAATGGGACTGAGACTGAGTTTGATGAAACTAATTTGTGTAAGAATTTGTGTAATTTTGAATTCTCTTTAGTGAAATTGAATATGCAATTGACCATTTGGTTACATGAAATTCAATTTGTTTTGGTTAATATAGTTCTCTGGAATTTGAACACAAACTTTTGATTCTTTAATTGAATAGTAGCAAACATATAATGACTTATTTATTGAGTCATGATGTAATGTGCAAATAAAACTTGCAGAATAAAATGAAGCAGAAAAAAGAATGGAAAAGGAATATGTAATCCAATATTAAGTTGTTTCAGTACCATACAAAAAAAAAAGCATGTACTTCAGCTGTGTTTGAGTTTGAGTACCATACAAAAAGTCAGCAACATATATGTCCATAATGCAAGTAAACAAGTTTCCTAATTAAATTGTGTTTGAGTAACAAAAAAACTGCAATTACGACATCCATGTCCAAAAGATAAAGTCTCCAAAAAACACCCCTAATTTTCAACACATTTCTAAACATTTCTAGGAGAAGCACCCTGTCCTGCATCAGTCCCAAGTGCACCACTTCATGCATCAGTCCCAAGGGCACCACATGCTGCATCACTCCCAAGTGCACCATTTGTGTAGATTGTATATGTGAGTTCTGAGTTGGAATTTGGCCTGGTTGAGGGGCATCAACAGAGGCAGCACCATTGTTCTCTCTGTTCTTGTCTCCAATCTTGGTTAATTTTCTTTTTTTGTATGAGTGTTAACTGTGAGTACATTGTGGTTGTGTGAGAAATTAAAATAATGCCCATGTCATACCTTAGAATTTTTGCTAGTTGTAGATTTTGAAGATACTTCCACAGTCTTTTTCATTATCCTACACATGTAATATGTAACAATTATGTCCAGAAATTTAACCTATTGCAAGAATTAATAGTATTTCTAGGGATAGTAGATTTATTAGATACCTTCTGTGTGATACTAGACCCTTGAGTACCGTGCACATTAACAACATCATTGTGAGCAGCAGCGTCATTTTGAGCACCATCATTTTGAGTAGCAGCATTTTGAATCACAGTAGACCCTCCACCCTCAGTTGTTGGTTCTGTGACACCATTGCTTCCTAGTTGAAACCTGAATACTCTAGCATAGCTTCTTTAAACTCTTTGACAGAACAAAATTCCATACCCAGTTGAAACCTAAAATTCTTACACATATCTTCTTTGTGATATTTAGGGTATTTAGGTCCGTTTTCATCATCAATATCAGAGTAAGTCAAATCCAAGTCACTGTGCAACTCCTCACCAATATATCCATCATCAATGTTATGCATACCCTTCAAATTTTCTGGAACAAATCTCTCTGTGTTAACCTCTGCAGGTAAAACTCTTCTAGCTGGAGTGTTTTTAGAATTTTTCTTAGCCTTTTTTCTTAATTTCCTTTCTTCAGCCCTCTTTTGTGGTGATCTAATAGGGTTATGTAAGGGGATGATAGTTGTCGAACCTGCACAAATTATAATTATAATTCTCCGATTGCAAAGTACTTGTAGTAGAATGGTATAAACCGGGTCGAACCCTGAAGATCCACTCAAATTAATCCTTCTTTGGGGGGTTTGATTGATTGGAATAAACTGAAGAAAATAAAAGATCAAGTTAAAAGCAAAGGTTGAATCAATCCAAGGAATTCAGAGGCTATTTTCATGGTAAATCATTGGTTATTAATAACATGCATTCAAGAGATTAAATCTATCAACTTAGAATCATGTGGAACCCCTACAATGATCCCGGATTCACTACTGAAATAATTTCCAGAATTCAATTGATTAAGATTAACAAGATCAAATAACCATAAAATCTTATGTTAGATCCAAATCAATTTTATAAACGGAACCCAATTGAAGTAAATAATTAAATGAACACCTTCAATTTAATTGCTTACTCTATGCTTTTCAATCATTGTATGATGATTAACCAATCAAGAGTACAACATCAATAACAAATTTCATAACCAAAACATGTTAACCAATCAAGCTTTGATAAAAGAAATATGGAATTGAAGCAAGTGGAGTAGAAAAGCATGGTAGATGTAATTCAATCAGCATGTAAATGAAGATCAAACCTCAAACAAGATGAAAATAAGCTTGACTCCTTGAATTGAATAAAAACTTAGCCTTCCATGAAGACTTTACAAAAAGATGAACAAAAGTAAATGAAACTCTTAGTAATTTCTACTACAACTTGGATGCTCTTCTCCTAGCAAGCCCTCCTATTTATAGGAGGGGAAAAGATGCATTCCAAACATGATCACTCAGCATGACTAAGCATGTTTTGTCCACAAATGGACTTATTGATCAATTACCTAATGCATTTGTCCATTACTTTGAATTATTCACCTACTCTAGCTATCATTCACCTTGTCTCCCACTTGCACCGAGCATATCATCCTCAATCTGGCAGAATCCAAGAGAGTTGTCTTCATATGAAATCAAGCTCTGGATCTTAGCTTTCAAATGCCGCTGGGTTGAGCCCAAAAGGAGTTTTCTAGCCCAAGTTATGGCCCAATCATTGAGTGTGGTCAGGTTTTCATATGATGCTGACTATTCGGTCTTCCAAGCCCATTTCGACTCACTAGCCATCCGATTTAGCTTTTGGGTTCTTCATCAAAGTTTAGGGCTTCTTTTATCTTTCCTACAATGTAAAGAACATAATTTTTAGATGTCTAGAACTCAAGTTATGCTTGAAATACGAAAAAGTTTAATGCTGAAAAATGTAATTGAGCCCAATATGAACCTGAATTGGCATAATATGCTTATGACTTGTTAATTAAGCATAAAAATTTAAAAAGGTTAAATTTGAGGGATGATTAATGTGTATAATTTGTATTTATCAAATTCCCCCACACTTACTTTTGCACGTCCCGGGCAAAATTGGAAACAAGCATGAATTATTGACTCAAAGTGGTGCTTTCCAATGAAATTAGTGAAATGTAAAGAAAACATGAGCTAGAGGTGATTACAAGACATCATAACATTCATGAATTCTTATCTTTATGCATCTCAAAATAGAAAGGCAACTTCAATTGAAAATAGTGGATTCAAATTGATAGAACCTCGCAGGAAGTACTCTCAATCTCTCAAGTGTTTAAAAGGTCTGTGTTTCTCTCAAATTCGACCCATGAAAATTGCACTATCATAAGCTTGCTTATCTTCTACTTATCCACAAATTACACATACATCCACAAATTAAGAGGTCTTTATTAGGGTACTAATGGAGTGACAATTATGGAGAGGTACAAACAAATATGACAAGTTAAACCAAAGAGAGTAAAGAGGTTTGGAGAACGAATCCAAGTAACAAGTGTGATAGATACATATGAAATCAAACATTGAAGTTTAAGTACATCATTCAATCATTTGGATTCTTCATTCTTTTGCATATCTTCTTTTTTTCTTTTCTTTTTTTTTTACATAACAAAGAAGACTAAGTATGTAGCAACCCACATAATTAACATTCCCCCACACTTGTTCAAGAATCCATTCTTATGATAAATCCAATACTCTTCTATTTAAGGTTAGGTAAAAGTTTGGTTTTATACTTAAGTATGGAACGAGAGACAACAAATAAGGCTTAAAGTGATTCAAAGGAAAATCATGTGAGGTTTGGCTATTTAACTGGGTAATTTATTCAAGTGGAAGAAAAATTTGCCTCAATCATTTTCGTTCATGCTCGTGCAAGTATAGTTTCAAAAAGAATCAAAGCATGTTCTGAAGTAACATTTCCATGGGAAAATCACACAAGAAAGAAAGTTCAGTTTGTCAACAAGGCTCAATCCTCACGGCTAATAACTATCAAATTGATCCATTCAATTCAAATCTTTGTTGCCAAACCAATTAATTTCAAGATGTTAGGAAATCAATTCAATCATGTTATAAAAATTTTAAAATCACACCTCTTTTCTATGTTTTGTTTTACACTTGTTAACTTTATTGGAAAGCTTAAAACAAAACACAAATTCTTTTTTTTTTTTAAATTAATGGGATGCCTATCAAGTTAAACATAACTCCTTACTCCGCCATCCTATTAATTTTTTTTTTTTTAAATGAACCATCTTTTCCCTCCCCCAACCTAATCAAGACATTGTCCTTAATGTCTTTGTAAATGGTGATGTTTTTTTTTTTGAAAAATGATATTTAAATGAAACTATACAAGCACAACTTTAAGAGGAAGGAAAGTTACAGCCGGAGAGTGGTATCAGGATCTTCCTTCTTTCCATCATCTTAGTTATTCTTGTCCACCTGCTTTCCTGATGCATAAGGTCCAAGTGAAAGGTTCTGCATTTGTTCAAGAAGTTCGTTAGCATTTGAAGAGGATGCCATGATTCGTTCCAGTGCTTGAGGTATGAATCCTTGATGCATAGCCTATTCCAAAAACTTAACAAACCATTACAAAAACCATTAACATTTAAGAACCCCAATGGCTTTTGGTGGAAGTTAGAATTGGCCCAGACACAATAGTGAAGATATCTTCTAAGGTTCCGAGACCACCAGGTAATGCAATAAATGCATCAGATTTGTATAGTATTTGTGTCATACGTTCCTGCATTGTTGAAACCCTCAGTACGGTGATTAGGGTAAGGTTTGTGGTCTTCTGGTTATTACCATCCATCAGAGCAACACCCAAAACATGGCTCCCTCTTGTGATTGCAGTTCCTATTGTACCAACCCTTTAGGCCTTGTACTCCCCCTCCATACACAACATTGATCTTTCTAGCAGCTAATGCTTTACCAAGGTCATAAGTTTCATGCCGGAATGCTTCAATCCTTTCCGAGATTGGTTCCACCACCAAAGACACAAATGTTGTGGAATCTGCGTGTAGATGGTCCTGCAGTTTCTTTAAAGAGGGACATTTTGTTGTACCAATTATTTGTGAGAGTGAGAATTTATAAAGATGAAATAATCGGTACAAAGATCAAATTGTCAGATTTTTTTTATTAAGTGTTAGTCGGTGAAAAGACAAGTAAGGATAAACAAAGATACACGTGAATTATAAAGTCAAAAACAATTGAAAAGAAAGATTAAAACTAATTAAAGATATGCGTGAATTATAAAGTCAAAAGATACAACTGAAAAGAATTCAAAGATGCACATGCATATGAACAGTAGTTATGATTTTGGCTCACATCTTCCTCTGGTTTTTTGTCCAGTAACAGCTTGAACACCTTTTATGAGTCGGGATTTGCTTCCCATCCAATTTTCTTATAAACTGGAAAACAGGGTCTTTTAGAGTCAGATTCCCAAGACTATATTGTTCCTTCTCCCTTCGGAAAAATTCGACTAAATCAAGAAGAACCATTTGAACCTGTCCCCTAGGATGCGTCTCAAGAGCCTGGCTAATGTTTCCAAAGACTCCTTACTCAGTCCATCCTTAATGAATTTAATTTTATCTTCTCGATTTATAGAAGTCATTCTGACATTCTTACATCTCAAGTTACCATTCCATCTTGCACACTTATAACAAACTTGCATTCTTTTTGCTCTTCTTATTTTAGAAAAGGAACTTCTACCCATTCCTGACAAATGTCTAGCAAATGAATCTTGAAATTCACCTGCTAAGAGTACCTTGGCCTCGATGATCCAACGTACATCCTCAAGAAGGCCTAAGCACATCAGTACTCTTAGCCTTTCAAGTCTACATCTGTAAATTTTCCTGAGATCGTCTTGAGGGAGAGTAGGGAATCAAACTCTGAGCTTGGCGAGGGTTTCCTCCATTCTTCTTTCTCTAGCAAAGTTGTTCAGTGTAAGGGTGGATTGTTCTATATATATAATAGTTAAGGAGAACAAATCGAAGCATTGCACAACAAACACAATAATAATAAAATAAAAATAATGAAAACTCTCCCACATAATCAACAAAATGAAAAAACACATATCATTAGCAACATAACTCAAGAAAAAATAGGAAAAAAATTTAGGAAGAGAAATTTTTACTTTGAGTCAAGCCAAGTAGGTGGCATTATGCAGGTGCACCTCTTCCACCGCATGCTCTTGAAAACCCTCATAGAAGGGATTAAACCGATGTCCATTTACCTTGAAGACCTTTTTGGTTGTCTCATCTGTAATCTCTACTGCACCATAAGGAAAAACATTAGTAACCACAAAATGGACCTAACCATTTAGAACGTAACTTACCAGGCATCAGCTTAAGACGAGAATTATATAAGAGCACTTTTTGTCCATCAATGAACTCTTTTCTTGTTATTATCTTGTCATGGAAAGCTTTGGTCTTTTCCTTGTAAATTCTGGAATTCTCTTCTCTATTCTAACCGAATTTCTTCAAGTTCTTGCAATTGAAGCTTTCTATGCATTCCACAGCTTCATCCAAGTTCAAATTGCATTGCTTAACAACCTAATATTCTTTGTGCTCAATATCTATTGGTAGATGACATGTTTTGCCAAAGACTATCCGGTAAGGGGACATCCCTATAGGAGTTTTGTAAGCTGTTCTGTAGGCCCATAAAGCATCATCAAGCCTTTTGCTCCAGTCCTTCGTATTCAGTTGGACTGTTTTTCTCTAGAATTTATTTGAGTTACCTGTTGGATACTTCAGCTTGACCATTTGTTTGAGGATGATATGGTGTAGACATCTTGTGCATCACCCCATATTTCTTCAACAAGGATGTTATGTTCCTATTGCAGAAATGAGATCCTTGATTACTAATGGTTGCCCTTGGAATTCCAAGCCTACTAAAAATGTTAGACTTGACAAAGTCAATCACAACATAAGAGTTATCAGTGCGGGTGACTTTTGCTTCTACCCATTTAGAAACATAGTCTACAACCAGTAAATATAAGTGAAACCAAAAGAGTTAGGGAAAGGTCCCATGAATTCAATGACCCAGACATCAAACACCTCACAGAACAATAATGGTTGTTGAGGCATCTCATTTCTGCGTGATATGTTTCCCATTCTTTGGCATTATTCATAATTCTTACAATACCTGTAAGCATCACGAAACAAGGTAGGCCAATACAAACCAGAGTCCAAAACCTTTCTAGTAGTACGTTGAGGTCCAAAGTGCCCACCACATGCAAATGTATGACAAAAATATGGAATGGATCTTCCCACACATAATTTTAGAATTAATTTTAAGTTTATCTATTTGTGCCTTAGATGCATGTGTAGGCAAAACAGATGCAACCAAGTAATTAACTAAATCAACAAACCAGGGATGGTATCACGCAGCTCCAAAAGTTGTTCATCAGGAAAAGAATCATGAAAAGGGAGGGAGTCGGGTGCTCTCTCAATTCTGCTTAAATGATCAGCTACCATGTTTTATGTACCGCTCTTGTCCCTTATCTCTAAATCAAACTCTTGAAGTAGCACATCCATCTTAATTAACCTTGGTTTTGCATATGGCTTCTTCAATAGGAACTTCAATGCCGCATGGTCAGTAAAAACAACCACTTTAGAATTAAGCAAATATGATCTAAATTTATCAAGTGCAAAAACAATAGCTAATAATTCTTTCTCAGTGGTAGTATAGTTAGCTTGTGCAGCATCTTAAGTTCTAGAAGCATAATATATGACATGAGGAAATTTTCCAACTCTTTGTGCAAGGACAACTCCCACAGCATAATTGGATGCATCACACATGATCTCAAAAGAGAGTGTGTAATCTGGTGGCTTGATAATTGGAGTTGTGGTCAATGATTTCTTGAGTTGATCAAATCCTCCTTATACCTGTCATCAAAGTTAAAATCAACATCTTTTTGTAACAAGTTAGAAAGTGGAAGGGCTATCTTGTTGAAGTCTTTGATGAAGCGTCTGTAGAAACCTGCATGACCAAGAAATGATCAAATCTCGCGAATGCAAGATGGGTAAGCTAAACTAGAAATTAAATCAATCTTGGCAGGATCCACATCTATACCCTTGTTTGACATTACATGTCCTAAAACTATACCCTGATCAATCATAAAGTGACATTTTTCAAAATTAAGAACAAGGTTAGTTTCAATGCATCTATGTAAAAACCTTATCTAAACTATCCAAACAAGTTTCAAATGAAGAACCATACACAGTGAAATCATCCATGAACACCTCCATGCACTTTTCAAGGAAGTCAACAAAGATACTGACCATGCACCACTGGAAGGTACCAGGGGCATTGCATAGGCCAAAGGGCATCCTCCTATAGGCAAAAGTGCCAAAGGGGCAGGTGAATGTGGTCTTTTCCTGGTCCTCTGGTGTAATATGAATCTGGAAATAACCTGAAAAATCATCAAGAAAACAATAATGATATTTCCCAGCTAAACTCCCAAGCATTTGATCAATAAAAGGCAAAGGGAAATGATCCTTTCTAGTTGCTTGGTTAAGTCTCCTATAATCAATCCAAACTCTCCAACTGTTTTGCACTCTGGTAGGAATAAGCTCATTCTTATCATTCTTCACTACTGTGAGGCCAGTTTTCTTAGGGACCACTTGGATTGGACTTACCCAATGACTGTCAGATATAGGATAAATGATGTTGGCTTGTAAAAGATTTGTCACCTCTTTCTTCACGACATCCAAAATTAGAGGGTTTAAACGTCTTTACGGCTGCCTTATTGGTTTAGCTCCATCTTCAAGTAGATCATATGCATGCACATAGAAGGGCTAATACCAGGAATGTCAGCTAAGGTCCATTCCAATTGCCCTTTTATGCTCCTTAAGACTTGCAACAACCTTTCTTCTTGCTCAGCCTGAAGACTTGTTGAAATAATCACGAGCAGCTTTTCATTCTCCTCTAAAGAAAGCATACTATCAAATGCTTTGGGAGTTGTTTGAGCTCCAATGTATGGTGGTCTGCTCAATTGAGGGAAGTGTTCCTGGTGGATGAATTGCATCTGCAACCTATAACTCAACACATCCAATTCAATCAAATCATTACCTTCTAGCTCTGTTGAATCAACAGGTACACCATCATCATGATGTATACTACCTACATCAATGAAAAATCCTCCTGCAAGTAAGTATCAATCTCAGCACAAACAGGACATAATATAGAATCTACACAATTGTTACAGGTGTAAACATCATGTAAATCAACAAAGAAGGGAAATCTTCATTAAACAGCCCAGAATAGGTATCATCAACCATATCCTCTAGTAACTCAATATGAAAAACAGAGTTCTCCTCCATGGGATGCTACAACATCATCTCAAACTCCATGGAAAGAGTTCCTGCATGGACATCAATCTTGTTCTAGTCGTCTTAAGGAATGGTCTTCTAGAAATAATCAGAGCCTTATTGGATTTAGGCATCCCCCTCCATATCCAAAATGTAGAAATCTACAGGGAAAATCAAATCATTAACTTTAACAAGGACATCCTCATTGAGTCCAGCAGGGTATGCATTACTCCTATTAGCTAGTTGGATGACAACACCTGTACTCTGCAAAGGTCTAATGACAAGAAGATTTTAAAGATAAACATAGGCATAACATTAATTGAAGCACCTAAATCTAACAAAGCATTTTCAAATTTACAATTGCCTATTATTGCAAGGGATAGTAAACGTCCTGGATCTTTGCACTTCGTGGGCCATTTTTGAATGATAGTGAAACGTTTTGCCCTACGCTAATCTTTTCATCTCCCTTCAGCCTTCTTTTGTGTGTGCACAAGTTTTGCAGAATATTCAGTATATCTTGGTGTGTGGTGAAGAGGTCATTTCTTGAAGGTGAGCGAAGAGGTTCATGTTGAAGTCATGCATCTCTTCTCCCATCAAAGTGTTAAAGTCCTTACCCAGCCTGTGTATATCAATAATGAACGCAACTTTCATAACACAATTATTCAATATTTAAAAAGTTAAGTTACTAGAGTGTTAGGAGCATTGTGATAGCCCCTAGAAAACACAGTTTCGAGATTTTCTAATTGAAATGTGATTTTGGCAAATTAACTAGTCAAAATATAGATAAATCAATAAAAAAATACTTATGGACACGAAAAAAATTTGAAAAATAAAATCAAGATGTCATGGGTGAGAATAGCATTATGTGTGAAGGAGAGATCATTTCTTGAAGATAGGTCAATGGATCATGATGAAGCTATGCATTCTTCCCACACCAAAGTATTTAGGTTCTTACCCTAACTTTTGTATATCAACAATGAAGTGAATGTCATAACACCAATCTTCAAGAATTAAAAAGTTGAGTTATCAGAGTGTTAGTGGCCCTGTGAAGTCCCTAAATATCAAGTTTGATGATTTTTCTAATTATGATGTAATTTGTAGTAAATTAATTGGTGAAATAATAGAGATGAATCAATAAAATATCTCTGAGTCATGAAAAAACTAAAAATATTCCTAAGTGTCATTTGGTGGGATTAATGTCTGTGAAGGACAAATCATTTCTTGAAGGTGATCCAATGGGTCATTTTGGAGGCCATACATTCTTCTCATACCAAAGTGTTAGGGGTTCTTACCTAGCCTTTTGTACTGAACCAATGGAGCAACTAACATAAACCCAATATTTAAGAATTTAAAATTTGAGTTACCATAGTGTTAGGGACCCTTTGCACACCCTAAAAGCAAAGTATGGTGTTTTTTTTTCTAATAAAAACACAATTTTGATGAATTAATTAGTAAAAATAGAGTTAAATAAATAAAAAATACCTATCGGTCAGTGAATTTTTTTAAAAAATATATAAGATACCATGGGTGGGATTAGCGTTTCGTGTGAAGGACATGTCATTTCTCAAAGGTGAGTCAATGGTTCTTGTTGAGGTCATGCCTTTTTTACCACAACCAAAGTGTTAGGGTTCTTACCCTAGCCTTTGTACATTAACTAATGAAGGGACCTTTATAACACTAATATTCAAGAAATAAAAAATTGAGTTATTAGATTTAACCTACACCAAGTGTTAAGGATCTTACCCTTGTCTTTCTGTGTCCAAAATAAACCAGGTTTTAGCTAAATAAATGTGTTTATATTACAATTTAAAAGGTCTAATTTTAAATTAATATATTAGTATTAATCATAAATTCATTTAGGAAGCCAAATAAGTATATTCCTGGTTGGGTTCAGGGTGGTACTGATAAGCAATATTTGAGGCTTGAGTCTTATATATTTTTTTAAAAAAACTGATAGAGCTAATCCCACCATGATATCGATGTTCTTTATCTGAACATGATTTTCCTCTGATGGAGGATACTTGTTGTTATGAAAAAAAATTATTACATATCTAAAACTTAGAGGTCGAATTTAGGTGTTACACAGTGTCATTCTTAGACTAAACATTTTAAGATGTGGTCTTTTAAATTAACAAATGTAAATAATTTAAATTGTTATAATTTTAATATAATATCTTTTTTAACGTTTTGTGATATAAAATTACTTATTTATAGACTGATATTTTATAGACCTAATCACTATCTTACAAATAATAGGACAAGAGATCTATTTTTATAAAAAAATTATATCTTTTAATTAAAATGTTAAATTTATTAAAATATACTCAAGTTACTTATAATTAATATTTATAAGAAAATAATATCACTATAGATAAAGACCCTATTTTTAAAACAGAACAGTATGTAATTATTTTTTTAATTTTTAATGTTTGTTACAATAATAATACAAGTAAATGAGGTCTTTAAGAATGCTTAAATACATTTTAGTCCCTATACTTTTGTAAATGGGTGATTTTGATCCCCCTTGTTTTAATTGCTCAATTTTGGTCCCTATACTTTTGTACATGGGTGATTTGGGTTCCCCTAGTTTTAATTGTTCAATTTTGGCTCTCTTCTTAAAAATTGAACAAATCTAATCATATCGTTACTGCTCTTAAATATTTAGTAGAGTTTGTTGACATAGATTTAATTTTGTGACGTGTAAACTATCACATTAACAAAATTATTATTTAATTTTATCTCTTAATTTTTTTAAATGAAAAATCAGGAAAGCGAACTCCAATAGTTCCTCAAAAAACAATAAAGCAAATACAAGTGCCAAACTAAAACAATTACAGGTTGTTCATTCAAGCCATCAACCAAGGCGAATTGAAATCTCATTCGAGCATGAAATGAAATTTAAAAGTGAAATCAAAAAAGCGAACTGAATCTGCAAGCTCTAATTTTTCATTTAAAAAAATTAAGAGATAAAATTAAATATAATCTTTGTCATGTGATAGTTTACACGTCACAAAATTAAATTCATGTCAGCAACTTTGCTAAATATTTATGAGAGGCTAACGTAGGATTAAATTTGTTCAATTTTTAAAGAAGAGGGACCAAAATTGAGTAATTAAAACTAGGGGCCAAAATCACTCATTTACAAAAGTATAGGGACCAAAATTGAGCAATTAAAACTAGGGGGGATTAAAATCACTCATTTACAAAAGGACAGGGACAAAAAATGTATTTAAGCCTCAAAGAATTGAGGAACTAAACTTACTCGCTTTGTACTAAAACCGAGCCTAGTCCAAGTTTTAATATATTTATTGATTGATTATAAATTATAATTCGCTTACCAAGTTTAAAACAAAATAATATTATGCATATAAAAAAAATACTTTTGTAGGAGGGACACATGATCGAACTCAAATGAATATGGACAACAGTGAACTCAGCCACAAGCATTTGTCAAACTCAAAGAGACGATTATCATTACTAACGTGCGAAGTTCATTGATTTTTTCAATTTTTTCAAATTAATAAACAAATAAGTAAAATTGTGGAAACGAAAAAAATATTGTAATTACCCACACTGACAATAACACAAATGATCATAAATAAGGTCAAGGAGAAGAGATTTTAGAGGGAAAAAACACACTTGGGTATGGAGGAACAGAATCTGGAAATTAAAAGAAAAAGTGACCAACTACGATGGAGGAAAGGAATGGGCAAAGTTATGAAATACCAACAGGGAAAGGAGTTTTAGTTAATTAAAAATCAAAATTTAAATTCAAAATAAAAGCTACTAACAATTTTAACTTTAAAATTTCGCAAGTTAAAATTTAAGATAAAAAATAAATGTAATTATGACGGACTAAAATATAATAATTAAAGTATATTTACAAAAATCTTAAGTTTGATTATTTAACATCAACAAATGTGATGTGAGAACAACAGCCATTGGTTAAAAAAGACTGTTCCAAAACCCTCCAACATCAGTAGCTATAGTAGAAATTCTCATACATTATTGAGACTAGGAAAAAGAGAAATGTGTCACATAAGCACTTTACACACGCCAATTAAAGGGAGAGACTAATTGCAAAAAGAAAATTTTGAGAGGATATTTTAACAAAATAATTATAATGACTAAAAGCAAAACTTGCTAATTTACATGGACCAGAAACATATTTTACCCTATAATTTTTATGCAAGATTTTAATCACATATGATTTATCTTACCGTATAATTCAAATATTAAGTAGTTTATTGTAATACTTTATTCAATTTTACCTCATAAATTAGTTATTATTAAAACTTTTCTTGTATTTTAACTTGTAATTAAAATGATCGTCTCCTAATTTTATTTATTATCATTGCAAAAGAAACAACATTAGGAAAAAAATGGGAAATATTAATCTATTTGGTAATTTAAATTGTGTGATTTTATAATAACAATAAATGATAAACTATTATCTTTCATCTAGAAACATTGTCGTCATGTAAATGTATTTCCACTCTTAAACTATTGTATCTTCACCTCTTCGTATTTTTACTTTTATGAAGTAAATATTGTGACACCCTTCTACCCCAATCTCTTATACATTAGCATTTTGAAATATTTAGGAAAAGTTAAGGACCACATCGGGTAAAAGGTTCACATCTCTTTCTTTCAAAACGTCATTTGATTCAAATCAACGCAATTAAAATAGAAATTAAATTTAACGGTTTTCAAAATAATTTAAGCCTCAAAATCTCAAATGTCAACATCAAGACATCCTTATTGGCCATGTAAGGCATTTAAAATAATTTTCATAATCTCTCATCATAGAAATAAAAACCCCTATTACTAAGCCCTGATGTCACAAATATCAGAGCGACATCCCTTCAATTCAATACTCGGCCCCTGACGTGCCATCTTCACTACCTGTAAATTAACCACAAAGAACACGGTGAGGAAAAGAACACCAACTCATACATGCACACAGAAGACTAGCCTATCCTCACCCACACATAGTCATAATCATCATCAAATCATATCATAATCATATTATCTCACACTCTTGTTATCAAATATATTATCTCATCACAAGTTTATAAGTCACACTTCGCAAATCATCAAGAAAAACATATTCTCTACACTCAACATATAATACTCATATCATCATATCGCATTTCAATTTAATCATAAAATACAATGTAGGTTCACTCTATGATCATGCACACCAACACTCATCCCAAGAATCATGATTCGGAACTCCGCACAATGGGCACCCTTCCTTTCTTTGGGCCCATAAACCTCCCCATAATCTTGCCTTAGAGCAATTTGTAGTGTGAAAAGACTTTAACCATTTTGCTTCTTTCTGGAATTAGACCATGCATGGGTCTTCTTCTCCTGAAGCTTGAATGATTCATAAATGATTGCTCTCAATTTCTTTTGCTTCACAGGGGTCTTTGATATGAAACACACCTAACCACTTCTTCAATATAATTCTAGGCTCAGAATCCGATCCTCTTGGCTCAATTCTTCCTTTCTTTGCTCTGGTCAGGTCAGTGTATTCGCGGGCCTTTCTTTTGTGAGGTCTGGAAGGTTTTGTACCATGCATGTCTTGATCTTCCTTTAGAGGATTGGTTTGATAAGGCAAGGTCTTTGATCTTGATACCATTTCCCTTCCTTCCTCGGGCTTTGTCCTCACCATCTCCCTGTTCAATCTTTTCTTCATTTTCTTGATCTTTTCATGTACACCCTCATATGTGTTGTTCTCTTTCTCCCTTTCACAGTCAATCTCTTCTTCAAAGCACCATCTTTTCTGTTTCATCCTCTCTTTCTTCTTCTACTTACTTCTGCTCCACTTTCTTGTGTTTCTTCAGATCCCTCCTCTTTATCAGCCAGATCATCATTGGTTTCCTCCCCTGTCAATTTAACAATTATGGTGGGACAAAATTCTACGGGGTTGGGTTGATCGTTTGCTGAGCTCTGTTCTGACTGTTGGTTGGCTAGTGCTTCTGTTATCTGTTCAACTGTTGCATCTGGAACTCTCTCATCTTGTTGAGCAGTTCCAACATGAATTGCTCCATGGCTTCCAACATTGGGATGTTGATTTGCTCTATTTGTTACTCTCCATGTAGGCTGCAAGTAGCATGTTCATATCTTTCATGGAGGGATTCTTTGGATATGGTAATTCCCTGACTTGCAGTGCATGCGTGAACTCTTCCTTTTCTCTTCTTTATTTTCTTTAGCAGCTTCCTCTGATTTCCTTTCTTCAATTCCTCTTTCTTGTATTGCTTCAGTTTCCTCTTCTTGAATGTCCGGAAAAGAGCAGTGACCATTGAGATGGTTACCTCCGCAAAAATCACAAATTAATTGTGGTGACTGGCCAGGATAAGAGTGAACTGGTTTGCGGTGGTTGAGAAAGTCTGTCTAGCTGCTTTTGGAGTGCTTCTAATGACTGCCTCAAACTCTTATTTTCTGCCCTGAGTTCATCATCAAAAGTTTGCTTATGGGATGAAATAGCATCTTGTTGCCACCAAAATTTTGATTCTGGTAACTTCCCCAATCCTGTGAAAGACTGTTAGAATAATTATTGTAATTAGAGAAGTTACCTTGAATCGGTGCATGGGAGAAATATTTTGGTTCTTGCTTGAACGAAGAAATGCCTGCCTTGGCTTGAATGTAACGTGGCATGCGAAAGAATCTTCTTAAAAAAAATTTCTTCTACCACGTTCCAATTGTTCAGACTTTGGTTGGGGTGTGACCTTAACCATTCCTTTGCTTTTCCTGTAAGAGAAAAAGGAAATAATCATAAATATGCAACCTCTTTGTCTTTTTCTTCAAAACCCATAGTTTCAATCTGTTTAAAGAATGTAGAGAGATGATCATTTGGATCCTCGTGTTCTAATCCTGCAAACTGATGAACTTTAACAAGCTGGAGATGTGATGCTTTTAGCTCTACAGGTCTTGTGGTAGTTGGGAGAGCAATACTTGAGCGATAACGTAGCCCTTTGAGGCATAATATAGTCTTTCAAGAGTCTTTTTGGTGGATTTTGCCATTCAGAAGCCATTTAACATTACTTCACTTGGGGTGGTTGAACAAAGAGTGTTGAGATTGTCTCCTTGCCCTTTTTTTTTTCTGTTACATGTCTTCTCAAGAGAAATAATCAAGAAGCTCAAACAAATGTTAGCTCAGATGAGAAAAACAAAATAACAAAAAATAATAATTTAGTTTTTTTTAAAAAAAATAAAAAAAATAATAATAATATATTTTTAAAAAAACGAAAATAAAAAATAAATTTTTTTAAAAAACGAAAATAATTTTTTTATTAAAAACGAAAATAAAAAAATATTTTTTTAAAAAAATTAATAATAATAATATTTTTTTTATTTTTGTTTTCTTCTCGACTCCTCCCTCGTCTCCTTCTCTTGTTTCTACTTATGTTCTTCCTTGATGTCCTTTCTGTTTCTGGATTAGGTTGTAGTTGATTGGGGGACACCTGGCCTCTCAAAAGCATAAACAAGAAACTTTGGAAAAGGTAAGTGTGGAAGAAAAATTAATAATAATAGAAAAACTATAAATTTTCTAAAAATAATAAAAATTTCCTAAAATAATAAGAAGAATAAATAAAAGAAATCCTAAGATAGATATCCTTGATAACTAGACCTGCCAAGGTCTACACGAATTGGAAACCGTTCCCCGGCAACGGCGCCAAAAATACTTGATGGGTTTCTACCAAGCGAACCAAAAATCCAGTAGTATAATAGTAAGAAGAGTTTCGTATACACAGGGAACGGTCAACTCGCGTATATTCGTGGTCTATTTATCAAGAGACAAATAACAGATTTGTGAGGATATTATGCGTGGAAATTATAAATTGCAAATTAATAAGTAATAAAAATAGAAAGGAAGAGTTAAAGACACTTTACTTAGATTAGGATTGAACTTCATCTCATCACACCCCTCATGTATGTCGAGACTACCCAATATTTATAGGCTTTGAACTATAACACTGTAGACAAACTATATTGCTAAGATCCCGAGTTACCAGGCGCCACTCACACTCAAAGGTAATCCATGCGGGTTCTCCCAAACGACAGACTTACCCTTGGGTTATTTTGCTTTCTTTATTCCGTGTGTAAAAGAACTAATTGATAAACGAGGCCTACTCCTCTGGACGCACCTTCGCTAGAGTACTGTCACTGCCCATCACTCGTTAGAATACATCCACGTTCGCTTCCTGGATTGACAATCAACTAATCTTTTGCTATCGATCCATTAGACCATGCCTATCCTTTAGATGCCCTTCATTAGGATACTCACACTACCCATCAATCATTAGCAACACTCGTGTTTCAATCACTGGTTAACCGAGTATTCTCATTCACTCAGAGGTTGAGTTTCCTATGTCTAGGCTCCCCCAAACTCAATCCTAGTCGTAATGTTAATTACAAACTAGCCTATAACTCCGGCGCAAGCGCGGAAGTTAGGAATTAAGCACAGAACAAGATTACCAATATTATAGCTAGGGAACTGCATAAATAAATAGATAGAGTTCAACATACACTTGGGAATGGAATCGATTACATTCAATCCTAATGGAGAGTTAACTACACAAGGTAGCCATACAAACCACCGAAGATGTTGTCACCATCTTTAATCCTTGTGAAGCGATCCTGCTCTCCTACTCTAAAATTAGAATTGGTGCATTATCACTGGAATATAACTGAATTACAATAATCGTGCACACCTGATCTGGTGCAAGAGATTCTTATTTATAGGCTAAGAAAAGACAAAGAAAATTGGGGAGAAATCTATCTAAAAACAGCAATAGGGCAAGAATCAGCGTGATCTGCGCTTCACCCTGTGCTACAACGCAGGTTGCAGCGCAGAAACCAGAGGGTTGCGCTTCACCCTGCGCTACAGCGCAGGTTGAAGCGCGCAACACGTCCTGCAACTTCAATATTTCTCTTTTTAACTTGATCTCTCCCCGAGACTGGTTTTGGTTGATTTGTCTTTTCTTGTTTCCATTTTCTTAATGAAATCTTGCATTTATTAAGCATCTTGGATTTAATTGGGAAGGTTGTCTGCAGAATCCTTGTTTAATAATCTTCAAATCTTCATAATTGCTTTCAATTAAACTTCAAATCTTGCAGATATCTCCCTTATTTAATGTTATCTTTCCTTCAAATCAAATCCTTGCAATATTCTGCAAAAATCAGCAATATTTCTATCAAAATAGCATCAAATTCAAATATAAGATTAATAAATACAATTTATCTAATATTAAATAAAAAAGGATTAAACTGGGGCAAAAATACCATTTTATCCTTGATAAGTGAACTAAAAAGTGCTCATATTTATCATATAATTTTCACTTATCATGTACCCCCCTCAATGGGCCCGTGCAATTCTATTCGCCCCTAGGTTGCACCCCCTCAATGGATCCGTGCATGCACCCCCTCATTGGGCCCGTGCATCGAATATCTCCATCATGGTCTCTGCACCCCCTCTATGGGCCCGTGCATCTCAGTTACCACACCTCATATGTTCTATGCATCAATATATCATCATTATACATCTCATACCTCATATGCTCAGTGCATCATCATCGTCATACATCTCATACCTCATATGCTCATTACATCATCATCGTCATACATCTCATACCTCATATGCTCAATGCATCATCATACATCACAATATTATAAACATCTAACATCACATGGGATACTCATATCACCATACTCATGCCACAAACAACACATTCTAAACATCCAATTAAATCTCTTAATTCCACAAACAAATTGTATAAACAACATCAACAGATAAAAGGGTCACAATCATCACATAAACAAAACTCTCATACACAATTTGACCTGGTAATTGATTACCACACAGCTGTAATCGATTACCAACAACTCTGGGACACAAAATTCACTCTGATAATCGATTACAAGCCTCCTGTAATCGATTACCAGCCAATCACCTCTCTGGCAATCGATTACCACCCAGTTGTAATCGATTACCAGCATGTCAACTCTCTGGTAATCGATTACAGGCCCCCTGTAATCGATTACCTGCAAGTCAACTCTCTGGTAATCGATTACAGACCCCCTGTAATCGATTACCAGCAAGCCAAACTCATTCCATGCTGCCCAGAAAACCCTATAATCGATTACAGACTTGTGTAATTGATTACCCGCGACACGAGACGACAGTTCTTACGATTTTTACCCCTTTTAAACCCTTTTCTTCAACCTCTAATCAATTCTCATTGTTAATACTTCAATCATACACGTTTATACCGAACAAAATCAATAAAAACACCAATCTTTACAACAAATTTTCACATTATTCCATTATCATCCCCAATCGCTAAACCCTTATTTACCCCATTTCGCTCTTCTCGCTACCCTCATTCAATTCATCAAGATTTATTAAGATTAACACATTCAATCACCAAAACAACAAATTTTCATCATACAACACGTAATACACATATCAAATTCGAATTTAAAGCCTTAGAGGGTCTTATGGTTTCCCTCACTACCCAAGCACCCCCACATACACATACACATACAAGCAACACCCTTCCCCCATCGTACCTTGAAGGTGAAGATCGAACAATAATGATTGACTCTTTCTTGATGATCACTCTGCAGCAACCTCCTCTTGAGATGTCGTTTCTCCCCTCCTTATGGTTTCGCTCTCTGACGATTTGAAAAATAAGGATTAGGGTGAATTGGTAACCCCTCCTTACTTAAATACTTAACTGGGTTGGGCCCACCCTCAACCCACTCATTCTTATTTTATTAAATAACATTATTCCTAATAAAATATTAATATTACTAATACTATTATTTATTTATTTCTCTTATTTTATTTAATAACATTTGGTATGTTACAACTCTCCCCTCCTAAAAGAAAATTCGTCCTCGAATTTTACCTAAAGTGAACAACTCTGGATAGGACTCCTTCATCTTCTCTTCAAGCTCCCAAGTAGCACTCTCAGGTGTAGCTCCTCCCCAGATTACCTTAACTAAAGGAATTTCCTTACCTCGAAGTTGTTTCACCCTCCGATCCTCAACTCTCACCGGTATGGTTTCCACCGTCAGGTTTTCCTTAATCTCAAGATGATCCGACTCAATCACATGTGAAGGATCATGAATGTATTTCCGAAGTTGAGAAACATGGAAAACATTATGAAGGTTTGACAAATGTGGAGGTAAAGCAATCTGATAGGCAACATTGCCAACTCTTTTGAGAATTTGGTAGGGACCAATGAAACGAGGTGTAAGCTTTCTAGACTTTAATGCCCTACCAACCCCAGTCCACGGAGTGACTTTCAGGAACACATGGTCTCCTTCTTTGAATTCCAATTCCTTCCTCCTCTTATCAGCATAACTCTTTTGCCTACTCTGAGTTGTCCTCATTCTCTCCTGAATTATCCTAACCTTATCAGTGGGTTGTTGCACTACCTCCGGTCCTAACACAAGGCTCTCTCCCGGCTCACACCAACACAAGGGTGTTCTACACCTCCTACCATACAATGCCTCATAAGGCGTCATACTTATGCTAGAGTGAAAACTATTATTGTAAGTAAACTCTATCAAAGGTAGGAAAATATCCCAACTACCCCCTTGGTCTAATACACAAGCCCTAAGCAAATCCTCTAAGGATTGAATGGTTCTCTCGATCTGACCATCGATTTGAGGATGATAAGCTGAACTAAGTCTAAGTTGGGTCCCCAAAGCCTGTTGCAAACTCTCCCAAAATCTAGATGTAAACCTGGAATCTCTATATGAAACTATACTAGATGGTATGCCATGCAACCTCACAATCTCACTGATGTAAATCTGAGCTAGTTTCCCTAAGGAGTACTTAATGTTAATAGGAAGAAAATGAGCGCTCTTAGTCAACCTATCTACAATAACCCAAATGGAGTCATGCCCCCTTACAGTCTTAGGCAAAGAAACTACAAAATCCATAGAAATGATATCCCACTTCCACTCAGGTATACTTAAAGGTTGCAACAATCCTGAAGGTTTTTGATGTTCTACCTTAGACTTTTGGCAAACTAAACAAGCACTCACAAAATCCTCTATATCCCTCTTCATCCTAGGCCACCAAAATACCTTTTCCAAATCTTGATACATCTTAGTTGAACCTGGATGGAAACTAAGCTTACTCCTTTGCCCCTCTTCAAGTACTAAGCGCTTAATGGTAGGTTCACTAGGTACACACACTCGGTTTCCAAATTTCACTACCCCATCTACACCTAAAACAAACTCTCCACCACTACCCCCCTTCTATAGCCTCACGCCTACTCACCAAAAATGGGTCCTCTAATTGAGCTTTTCTAATGTCCTTCAACAATTCATTGCTTACTCTAATCATCCCTAGCCTCACACTATCAGAAGTCACCTCACAAGCTAAACTCAAATCCCTAAACTGAGTCAAGAGATCCATTTCCTTAATCATCAAAGAACTAACATGAAGAGATTTCCTACTTAGAGCATCTGCTATTACGTTAGCCTTACCAGGGTGATAACTTAATTCAAAATCATAGTCCTTTAGAAATTCTAACCACCTCCTTTGTCTCATGTTCAGCTCTTTTTGATCAAACAAATACCTAAGGCTCTTATGGTCACTAAAAACCTCAAATTTGGAACTATACAAGTAATGTCTCCACATCTTCAACACAAACACCACAGCTGCTAACTCAAGATCATGGGTAGGGTAGTTCCTCTCATGGATTTTCAATTGCCTAGAAGCATAAGCTACTACTTTACCCTCTTGCATTAACACTCCGCCTAAACCCATCTTAGAAGCATCGCAATATACTACAAAAGGTTTACTAAGATCAAGTAAAACTAACACTGGTGCACTAGTCAACTTTTCCTTAAGGGTTCGGAAACTAAGCTCACACTTACTATTCCACACAAAAGCAACCCGCTTCCTAGTCAACTCAGTCAAAGGTAAAGCTATCTTAGAAAATCCTTCTATAAATCTCCTATAATACCCAGCCAACCCAAGAAAACTTCTAATCTCACTCACTGACTTAAGAGTCTCCCACTTAAACACGACCTCTACCTTAGAAGAATCAACACTTATACCCCCTTTAGAAATCACATGACCTAAGAAACTCACTTCTTCTAACCAGAAATCACATTTGGACAATTTAGCATACAACTATTTATCCTTAAGAATCTGAAGTACTACCTTTAAATGTTCCTCATGCTCCTCCTTAGTTTTGGAGTAAATTAGTATGTCATCTATAAAGACAACTACAAATTTATCCAAGTAAGGATGAAAAATTATGTTCATATAATCCATAAAAATTGCAGGAGCATTAGTCACACCAAAAGGCATTACCAGATACTCATAATGCCCATATCTAGTCCTAAAAGCAGTCTTAGGTATGTCCTCTTCCTTAACTCTAATCTGGTGATAGTCCGACCTAAGATCGATCTTGCTAAACACACAAGCCCCCACTAATTGGTCCATTAAATCATCTATCCTAGGTAAAGGATACCTATTCTTAATGGTTACCTTGTTCAACTGACGGTAATCTGTACACAACCTCACACTACCATCCTTCTTCTCCACTAACAAAACAGGTGCTCCCCAGGGTGATACACTAGGCCTCACAAACTTCTTCTCTAGCAAATCTTCTAATTGTTTCTTAAGCTCTGCTAATTCCATGGGTGACATCCTATAAGGTGCAACTGAAATAGGTCCCGTCCCTAGTACTAAATCTATGGAAAATTCTATCTCTCTTTCAAGTGGTAGACCAGACACATTATCAGAAAACACGTCAGGATACTCACACACTACAGGTATCTCACTAACAATAGCACTACTCTCAGAATTCAAAGAATCTAGTAACATGTATACCTGGGAATCTTCCCTTAGAGACGCCTTCACTTGATTGGCAGTCAAAAAGTCCTTATTCTTACTCTCAACAGGGTGACCAAATATAATGGTTTTTTCAGCACAATTCAATAGGACATGATTGAAAGATAAACAGTCCATACCAAGAATAATATCTAGTTGACTTAGAGGCAAACAAATCAAATCAACTAGGAATTCTCTACCATCAACATGAATAGAACAATTTAAGCACACATCAGAAGTAGAAACTGACCCACTAGCTGGCGTTTCCACACTCAACACAAAAGGCAAAGAAGAGAATGGCAATTTTAATTTAGACGCACAAACATGTGATATAAAAAAGTGAGTCGCACCAGAATCAAACAAAACAACTAAAGGATTACCCGCAATGAAACCAGTACCTTGGATCAAGTCTTCGGATTGAGCAGCTTTAGTACCACTCAAGGAAAATACTCTCCCAGTTGCTTTAGGTTTACTAGCACTTCCACTAGCACCTCCACTCGCCGCTGCAGTTCCTTGCTTCCCTTGAGGACAATCACGAGAAATATGTCCTTTCTCTCTACACGTGTAGCAGGTTACCTCTTTATCTTCACATTGTTTTGCTCGATGTCCCTCCTTCCCGCATCTGAAGCAAGTATTGGAAGCGGTAGAATCCACACTTCCACCCTTGGACGCTTGACTAGCAGGTGGAGCGTAATTCCTCTTCTGCACCAAACCCTCACTGCCACCTCCGAACTTGGAGCCTCCTGTTGCACGAGAATACGGTTTACCCTTGCTAGTTGATTGGGACCTGCTCTGATTTCTCAAAGGCCCTCCACTCTTGTAATGCGCAACTCTAGCCCTACTGTCTTCACATAAATTCTACATTTGTTAACCAGCTCGTGAAAGCGCGTCATCCCCTGGTAGTTGAAAACTTGCTTGATCTCTGGACGAAGACCGTTGATAAACTTCACGCACTTTGCCTCTTCATTAGCAGCTCCCTCATATGTAGGAAAAAATCGAACTAACGCTTCAAACTTGGATACGTAGTCCGCCACGGTGCCATCCCCTTTCTTTAACTCAAGAAACTCCATCTGCTTCTTGTTACGGATATCATGAGGAAAGTACTTCTCAAGGAACAATCTCTTGAAGTTATCCCAGCTCAATGCGGTGCCCTCATCAATCGTCCTCTGATAGGTGCTCTGCCACCAAAATCCAGCATCCCCCGATAACATGAATGCAGCCAATGTCACCTTTTGTACCATCGGCCAGTCCATCGCTTTAAAGATCTTCTCGATCTCAAATATCCAATCGGCAGCCCCATCGGGGTCATAACCCCCACGAAAGGTAGGTGGATGGTTCCTCTGGAACCGAGCAAGCCAGTCCACCTCCTGATGTTGGTTCAGGTTGCCAACAGCCTGCGCCATAGCCATTAAGGCTTCAGCCATCACTCGGTCATTCCTACCTCCTCCAGCCATTACTCTTCTGATTCACAGAAAAGTAGATAAGTCACACAAATAATTAAATCAAAACAACACAATTCACTCAATCAACATAACACATTAGCACCACAGAAGCACAGTAAACTCATAACTCAAGGCCGGTGAACCGACCTACTCTGATACCACTACATGTGACACCATTCTACCCCAATCTCTTATACATTCAGCATTTTGAAATATTTAGGAAAAGTTACGGACCACATCGGGTAAAAAGGTTCACATCTCTTTCTTTCAAAACGTCATTTGATTCAAATCAACGCAATTAAAATAGAAATTAAAGTCAACGATTTTCAGAATAATTTAAGCCTCAAAATCTCAAATGTCAACATCAAGACATCCTTATTGGCCATGTAAGGCACTTAAAATAATTTTCATAATCTCTCATCATAGAATAAAAACCCCTATTACTAAGCCCTGATGTCACAAGTATCAGAGCGACACCCTTTCAATTCAATACTCGGCACCTGACGTGCCATCTTCACTACCTGTAAATTAACCACAGAGAACACGGTGAGGAAAAGAACACCAACTCATACATGCACACAGAAGGCTACCCTATTCTCACCCACACATAGTCATAATCATCATCAAATCATATCATAATCATATTATCTCACACTCTTTTATCAAATATATTATCTCATCACAAGTTTATAAGTCACACTTCGCAAATCATCAAGAAAAACACATTCTCTACACTCAACATATAATACTCATATCATCATATCGCATTTCAATTTCATCATAAAATACAATGTAGGTTCACTCTATGATCATGCACACCAACACTCATCCCAAGAATCATGATTCGGAACTCCGCACAATGGGCACACCTCATCAATCCTCTTAGTTGTTACCAATGATGGTCCTACCATTAACGCCCTCACTGGATGATAGGTTGCACCCCCTCAATGGGCCCGTGCAAAGACATCCGACCCTAGGTTGCACCCCCTCAATGGGCCTGTGCAATTCTATTCGCCCCTAGGTTGCACCCGCTCAATGGGTCCGTACATGCACCCCCTCATTGGGCCCGTGCATCAAATATCTCCATCATGGTCTCTACACCCCCTTTATGGGCCCGTGCAGTTCACTTCCTGAATTGCACCCCCTCTATGGGCCCGTGCATCTCAGTTACCACACCTCATATGTTCTATGCATCAATTATATCATCATTATACATCTCATACCTCATATGCTCAATGCATCATCATCGTCATACATCTCATACCTCATATGCTCATTACATCATCATCGTCATACATCTCATACCTCATATGCTCAATGCATCATCATACATCACAATATTATAAACATCTAACATCACATGTGATACTCATATCACCATACTCATGCCACAAACAACACACTCTAAACATCCAATTAAATCTCTTAATTCCACAAACAAATTGTATAAACAACATCAACAGATAAAAGGGTCACAATCATCACATAAACAACACTCTCATACACAATTTGACCTGGTAATCGATTACCACATAGTTGCAATCGATTACCAGCAACTCTGGGACACAAAATTCACTCTGGTAATCGATTACAAGCCTTCTGTAATCGATTACCAGCCAATCACCTCTCTGGCAATCGATTACCACCCAGTTGAAATCGATTACCAGCATGTCAACTCTCTGGTAATCGATTACAGGCCCCCTGTAATCGATTACCTGCAAGCCAACTCTCTGGTAATCGATTACAGACCCCCTGTAATCGATTACCAGCAAGCCAAACTCATTCCATGCTGCCCAGAAAACCCTATAATCGATTACAGACTTTTATAATTGATTACCCGCGACACGAGACGACAGTTCTTACGATTTTTACCCCTTTTAAACCCTTTTCTTCTACCTCTAATCAATTCTCATTGTTAATATTTCAATCATACACGTTTATACCGAACAAAATCAACAAAAACACCAATCTTTACAACAAATTTTCACAGTTATTCCATTATCATCCCCAATCGCTAAACTCTTATTTACCCCATTTCGCTCTTCTCGCTACCCTCATTCAATTCATCAAGATTTATCAAGATTAACACATTCAATCACCAAAACAACAAATTTTCATCATACAACACGTAATGCACATATCAAATTTGAATTTAAAGCCTTAGAGGGTGTTATGGTTGCCCTCACTATCCAAGCACCACCACATACACATACAAGCAGCACCCTTCCCCCACCGTACTTTGAAGGTGAAGATCGAACAGTAACGATTGACTCTTTCTTGATGATCACTCTGCAGTAACCTCCTCTTGAGATGTCGTTTCTCCCCTCCTTATGGTTTCGCTCTCTGACGATTTGAAAAATAAGGATTGGGTTAATTGGTAACCCCTCCTTACTTAAATGCTTAACTGGGCTGGGCCCACCCTCAACCCACTCATTCTTATTTTATTAAATAACATTATTCCTAATAAAATATTAATATTACTAATACTATTATTTATTTATTTCTCTTATTTTATTTAATAACATTTGGGATGTTACAAATATGAATGTGCTTTCATGCAAAAAAAAAATATTTTTTCATGATATAAATAGTTGCCCCTATATAATGAATTTAAATATTAGTACATTTTATGTAAATTTTATATTGTTGTGAAAGTTATATTTGCGCTTATTTTTTTTACTAAAACGGGTTAAAGGCCAAAGAAAAAATCATATAACTACTATTTACTAAAATGAATAGCAAACACATCTACCAAAAATCATTTTTACCTTTTATAATCTATTTACTAAATTAACATTTATATTTTAGTAAACTTCATGTAAAGATTTATTTCCCCGCGATATATAAAACAATTATAAGTAAAATTAAAATTAAAATTTCTATAGAATATGATAATTCAATTTAAAAACGTAACTCATTTTTATTAATTATTTTTTTAAAAAAATTGTATCTAAAAATAATAAAACATAAGTAGATGTAATAAGTATTTACCCTATGAATTAAATTTAAATATTAATAAATTTTATGAAAATTTTTCATTGGTTCAAGTGGTACATGCTTGTTTCCCCTTAAGCAAGGTATCGGGTTCGAGTCTTGTGGATGGAAAAAATCCCTGCTGGGAGAGCTAGCCCCACCATGATGTGGATGTTCCCGGCTCGAACAGAATTGTCTCCCGTGGAGGATACATGTGGTTAAACAAAAAGAAATTATATTTACCTATTACAATCTATATACTAATTTAGCATTTAGATTGTCACAAAAAATTAATATTTAAATATTAATAAATATTATGCAAAGATTTATTCAAGTGTGATGCATGCATATATAGATAAACATTATAAAAAATTAAAATGAAATTTATACAAATAAATTGTTGTTCAATCGGTTTTTCTATAGTGTGTCCTAGGGCACACTTTAACCATCATTAAAATTTGAGAGAGTGACTACTAATATTTAAAGGGCATTAAATCTGATTTATAACACTAATTTACTTCCATTTTTAACCCCATCTTTTTCACTTCTATCATTTTTTATATTTTCATCCAAAATAAAACACAACTTACACGGTAGCTTATTCATTTCAAGCTCACGCCGGAAACTGTAAGATATATTCTAATTTCTTACTTTTGCTTTTTGTTTTAATATTATTATTAGTTTCAAGAAGAGGAAATGATAGAAAAAATAAGAAAAAAATGAGAAAAATATTGCAAAAATACAATATATTGCGTCGTTTGCTTAATAAACAAGCACAAGGGAGCCATACAATCTAATAATTCACAAATGATAACGCAATATATATATATATATATATATATATATATATATATATATATATATATATATATATATATATATGAGTCAGGATCCGTTGACACCATGTGTCAAACTTTAAGAGTTACACCACTTAATAACTTTTTGTAAAATGTGAATTTGACCAATCTAACCGTTGAATTGAAAGTTCTTATAAAGTAGATTAAGCTTGTAAAATTTCATAAAAATCGAAAACTAATTGATATTTCATCAAACTAATTTATTTTAACGTATAATATGTTTTTAAAATATAAGTAAAAATTCAATATTAGATAACATACCTACGTATGTTCAAATTATCTGATTGGATTGGTCAAATTCACATTTTACAAAAAAAAGTTATTAAGTGGTGTAACTCTTAAAGTTTAGCAACTGATGTCAACTGATCTTGACTCTCTCTCTATATATAATACATTCGATTATTAGTACGTATAATAGGGTTTTACAAAAAAAAGTCTCAAAAGATAATATATAACAATACAGTTGTGAGTATCCAATTTCATTCAGATTATGTTTTAAACCTTAAGTTTAATTTTTAGTATCAATTATCTTTTATTTTAAATTTCAATTTCATTTTTTTAGTGAATTCTAAAATAAAATAAAAATCAGAAAAATAAAAATAACAAAAAATAATAATAAAGAATTCAAAATAAAAAAATCTTTACAATAAAAATTCAGAAAAATAAAAATAAAAACATTAAAAAAATCTGAAAATTGAAAAAATAAAAAGGGAATTACCATAAAATTGTGGATAGTGATTAGTTGAAGGAGTGAAAGAGTAATTGATTAGGATCTTGGATTAGTTGAAGGAGTAAGAGAGTAATTGATTAGAATGATGGAGTAAATTGGAGATAGATCCTAGTTGATTAGGATCATAGAGAAAATTAGGGAAATTAATTTCAGATTTGTTATGTTCACTTAATAAAAAGGGATAAGGGATAATAGCAAGGAGAACAATACACCAAAATTTGAATTTCAGATAACACACAGGAAAATAAATTTGAAAATTCAAAATTCAAAGTAAAAGAAAATCAGAACAATTCAGAAAATCAAAAAATAAAATATTCAAAAACTAATAAATAGTCACAAATAAAAATATAAAAAGTAGTTAATCTAAAAATTGAAAAAATATAAAGGAATAACCGTAAGATTAATATTGGTGAGAGTAATTGATTAGGCTATGGATTAGTTGAAGGGGTGAGAGATCCTAATTGATTAGGATAATGGATAAAATCAAGGGAGTGAGATTGCTTACCTTCACTTCTTAATAAATAGCATGGGAAAAAGTAAAGTACACCAAAATTTGACGATGAGAGAAATTAAGCGAAGTGTGAGAGAAGAATTCTGAAACAGGACTTTGATATAGAGAGTGTGAAGTAGAGAAACGAAAAGCAACCAACGGCATTGGTTCAGTAATACATATTTAATTTGCTTAAACAAGATTGGTTCAAGTAATACATATTTGATTTCCCTCAAACAAGTTTTCAGGTTCGAATCTGGATGGAAAAAGTCTCCGCTATGAGAGTTAGTCCCACCATAATGTTAATGTTTTCAGCTCAAATAAGATTGTCTCCCGTGAAAAAATAAATGTGGTTATACCAAAAAAGGAGAAAAGAAAAGCAATGGACATTGGAGTGGAAGAAAGCGATCTATTGAATTTGAGATCTGTTTCCTTCAAGGGATAATAGCAAGGAGAACAGTATATCAAAATTTGAATTTGAGAGAACACACAGGAAAATAAGTTTGAAAATTCAAAATTCAACGTAAATAATATAGAACAATAAAAATTCAGAAAATAAAAAAATAGAAAAATTCAAAAAATAATAAATACCATAAATAAAAATATAAAAAGAAAATAATTTAAAAATTGAAAAAATAAAAAGGGAATAATTGTAAGATTGCATATGATTGTGAGATTCTAATTGATTATAATAATGGAAAAAATCGAGGGTGAGATCCTAATTGATTAGGATCATGAAAAATATTAGTTTTAGATTTAGTTATCTCCACTTAATAAATAGAAAGGAGAAAAGGAAAGTGGACCAAAATTTGACATTGAGAGAAAACAAGAGAACTGTTATAGAAGAACTCTATTTTGATATAGAGAGTGTGAATCAGAGAAAGGAAAAATAAGTGACATTGCAGTAGAAGAAAGCGATCTATTGTTTCAGGTGAGTTGGATTCAATTTGTTGTTGCTTGAATTTATGGTTGAGGTTATGTGAACATGTTAAAGCCAGACATTACACACCCAATAACATAGCAGTCTCATAGGATCATGATTAACAAATAATGAAAGTAAAACCAGAAAAGTAACCAGCAGTAGAATTTTATAGCCCCTATCCCATTCGAATCAGCCCTCACCACCGTGTGCAGTCGCCTTGCTGTGTCGCTGTTCTCGCCCCTATCTTTTATTTTATAGCCCATATCCCATTCGAATCAGCCCTCACCACCGTGTGCAGTCGCCTTTCTGTGTCGCTGTTCTCGCCCCTATCTTTTATTTCCAGTACTTTAAAATTTAGTGTAAAGGGATGGTACCTAGTTTAAGGTAGGGAAAACCTCCAATTTTTTTTTTTGAATACTTATTACTTACATCCAACCTCACTCCAAGGGGTGAGTTGGGGTTCAAACTTACGACCCCAAGAAAACGAATTCCCTATTACTAGGGGTAATTCTATTCGGGCCTTAGTTAAAACTTTTCACCCCTCCTGAAGAATGTGTTTAGTGGGGATAGAACCCGGGAGTTCTCCCCACAATCTCAGTCTGCGTTGCCAATTGAGCCACAACTCTTTGGTAGTTTTATCCTTATTTAATATAATTAAATAGTTATTTTGACTCTACTAAAATTAAGATTTAGATACCCTATCTTTATAAATATAATCATATTTACATATTTGACATTCCTTTTCTATATTATTCATACATTATTCTTATATTGTTCAAATTCCTACATTTTTTATAAAAATTTGGGATGTTACCAATATGAATCACTAAACACATATTTGTGCCCTAGAAGTTTCTCATACAATTGCTTTTTATTTGTTGATACAGGTCTTTCTCCATTATTCTCCCTTTTCATCATTCTTGTTTCATCATTCTTGAGTGGTGTAATCCATCAAAGACATTATGGTTAGTTTTCTTTTTGATTTTCCCCCACTATGTTCTGCTTACTGAGTCATATTTTTGTGAAAGTCTATTTTGGAACTTCTAAGTGGTAATTTGGTGGTTGGTTGCTAGTAATTAATAGGTGAAATCTTGTAATAATCTTTTTGTTTGTCCTTATCTTTGTTTTCATGGAAATTAAATTTTGGTTCTTTTTATATATTTTAAAATTAGAAGGCAGGGCATTTATTCTAAATAAAGGAAAATAAATTCTTGAATAATAAGGAGTGAGAAAAAAAAAATCTGCTGTAATTATTCTTTGAAATGCACTCGGTGCCACTATTATCATGTTCATAAAATTATTGGAGTCAAATAATTTAAAATATACTTTCTATTTCGAGTTTAGAAAATAGGAAATTAGTCTATATAACATCTTGTCATATTAAACTAGCCCTTATTTTTAATGTTATATCAAGAAACTCAAATTTTAAAAGGTGTGATTCTCTTCTTTACGATTTAATAAACCGTAGGTTAAATTTTTTTTTTTTAATTTTAAATAATCTCTCTCCTCTGAATTCTATTTTTTATAAGCATTGATTTTTATTTTCCATACTTTTTTATTTGATTATTACTTTAATTTTAAGGCTATAAGTTAGTATGGTTTGTTTACATTAGATCCTGAGTTCAGGTTATGGAAATGAGTTTGTTGTACTCATTTCTCAAATTATATTCATTTATAAATATATTATTATACATTATACAATAAAATAAAGCTTTTGATTTTTGGTAATGAGATGACATGTTATTATTATTTTTTTAAGATACAATTTTCATTTTATTCAATACTTTTCATAACTTTACGAAAAGTCCTAAATTACTAATTTGTATAAATTTTCTTTTTATGTTAAATTTTTTGTTTTCCCCTAAATCTTAATTATTTATAGTTATGAAGTTGTTTTGTTTTTAAATTTTCTCTTTCTTATTATTTTTATTTTCATATGTAACAGTTGGTTCGTTGGGTTCCTCCTTCCGAAGACCAAGTGGCACTGAACGTAGATGGAAGTTCATATGGAAATCCCGGTAGAGCAGGTTATGGGGGCCTTATTAGAGATCATGAAGGCAAATGGGTGATAGGTTTCAGTGGTCATATTAATTTTGCTGACAGCCTGGAAGTTGAACTTCTAGCTATCTTGCATGGGTTAACGATAGCTTGGAATATTGGTGCCAGAAATGTCAGCTGTAGATCAGATTGTACGGAAGCGTTATCTTTGATCCAAGGCAAAATACTTTGGCTCCATAAATATGCTTCGATTATTTGTGATATCAAAGATTTGATCTCCAGAGATTGGTCTACTTCATTCGTCCACACATATAGAGAAAGCAATCAATGTGCAGATTTTTTGGCAAAATTAGGTGCAAACGCCCTAAGTGACACAATGATTTTGCCGGTGCCTCCAACTTGTCTATCGTCCCTTCTACATGATGATGCTATGGGAACTTGTTTTACAAGAATGTAATTTTTATTTTATTTTTTTCTTTGTACCATGTATCAAACAAAATACAAATATTTTAAATTTTCTTTGTACCATGAATGTAAATCATTATTTCTTCACCTTATGGTTACCCAAGCAAGCAAAGAAAATATTGATATATAATGTATATTCGCAGGGAGGGTACATGTGATACTCAGTTGCCTAATTAAATATCACCATCAGTTAATTGTTTTATTTTTTTAATATCACATTTTATTAAATGCTTTGCAATAAATTTCAACAGTTAAAAATAAGCTTATATAACAATTTAAAATAGTCTAATTGATTTACATTTATCCAATATTTACACTTATCTTTTATCATCTAAATTGGCAATTTTTAAGGTCAATTATACATAATTAAATATGCAGTTAGTTGCTTCATTTTTTAATATCACTTATTATGAAAATGATTTAAATTATACCTCAATAGCTAAAAATGAGCCTACATCATACTTTAAAATATAATAATTGATCTAAATTTATCTAACCTAATTTGATTGAAGAAATTTAAGATTAAAATTATAATTTTGAAATAATTACTAACTTAATTTAAAAATTGTCTAGTACAAGTAATATGTATTTAAAAATTTACATAACTTGTTACAAAAAAGTGTACATAGATATATTTTAAGTTGAGTAAACATAATCTAAATTTAATATTAATTATTTCACATAATAATTTTATCTTTATTTTTTAAATAATTTAATTATGATATATTTTAATTATAAACAAAAACAAAGATTTATCTTATGACCTGTGCAATGTACGAGCTATAATGCTAGTTGAATAATAAGAAGATATATAGACTAATGAATAGGTTAATAAAAAATATTGAATTTTAAGAAAATGTTAGTGAGAACTTAGGTTCTCACTTAGGTGCAAACGCCATAAGTGATACAATGATTTTACATGTGCCTCCAACTTGTGTATTTTCCCTTCTACGTGTTGATTCACTCATTCAAAAGTTGGATTCATTCACTCAAAAGTTGGGTCTTGATCATGAAATGTAACATCATAAGCACTGAGCAATTTACCAATTTGCACTAAGGAATTGGTTTATCTATATAAAATAACCAAACAAAAAGTAATATATATTCAATTTCAGTGCAGTGAAAAAGCTTAATTTGTGGCACAATTCAATGGATCAAATAACAAACCTTGGTGTCTTGAAGGGGGAGGAGAAACTAAATTTTAAGAATCAAGAGATGCACCACTGATGTACATTTTCAAGAATCACAGGTGCAGCAGGCAGCAAGTAGAAGCATAAGTTAACATGAATTGCCTTTAATTAAATTTTATAGCATGTGTTTCTGCCTGAAAACTTAAAGACATCCTATCTCTAGAGTTGGATATTACTATCTCATTAAATTGACACTTAATGACCTAAATGATGTGACTATAACATTAAAATCAGAGTACAAAAAAATGAAACTGTTCATGCTCCTCAGCATCATTATAATCATAACTCAGAAGAACTAATTTAGAGCAGCAAATAAAATAGCTTGAGGGTATAAGATACTTCCTGTACTGAATCCAACCACTGGTGATGAAGGTTCAGAAACGAACAGTTTCATAGATAAAATAAAGATCATTTGAATATTCTCCTTATAATGTAAAGAACAGAAAGAAAAACCTGTGTGTAACATCCTAAAATTTCTAGGATAAATAAAATAAAAGGAAGAAATAATAGTATTATTATTATTATCTTTTATTATAAATAATATTATTTAATTAAAAAGGGGGATGGGTGGGTCAGAGTAGGCCCAGCCCAATTAGATAGTTAAGAAGGTATGGGTCATCTATTTCACCCAATCTGCTTTTTCAAACGTCAGATAACCAAACCCTAGGGAGGAGAGAATGGACTCCACAAGGAGAAGGTGTCGCAGAGTAGATCATCAAGGGAGTTCTGCCAACCGTTCTTGATCGTCATTCCTAAGGTACGGGGGAAGGGGTGCTGCTATATGTGTATGCTGAAGTGCTTGGATAGTGAGGGCAACCATAAGTCCCTCTAGGATTCTTAAATTTTAAATTATGAATGATGAATTGTCTGTAATATGATGAAATTCGTGATTGTTGTGATGATTACTATCATGTTCTTGTTGGAATTGAGAGTAGGAAGCGAGATTGTCGAAAGGGGTCAAATTAGGATTTGGGAGAGAGATTTCATAAATTGATTTGATTGTTGATTTAACTGTAATCTATTGATATAATTGATGAATTGATTGATTTTAATCGGTAAAAACGAGTCTAATTGAGTTAGGGACTTAAAGATTTGAGTAGGGATTGAAGATAAGGTTGAAAATGGATAAAAATCGCAGGTACAGTCGTTCTCGAGTCGCCGGTAATCGATTACAGTCTGCTGTAATCAATTACAGGGCCTTCTGGGCAGCGTTGGGTGAATTTTAGCGGCTGGTAATCGATTACAAGGGGCTTGTAATCCCCTTGTAATCGATTACCAGAGTGTAAATTGACACCAGAGGCTTCTGGTAATCGATTACAGCTGTCTGGTAATCGATTACAGCTGTCTGGTAATCGATTACCAGGCCAAAAATGAGTTTAGAGAGTGTTGCTTATGTGATGTTGTGATCTCTTACTTATATGGTGTTAATTATATGAATCGTTGTGGAATTGATTGATTGAATTGGATGTGTAGGGTGTATTAACTGTGGCATGAAGTATTGTGGTGTGAGTATCTTATGTGATGTTCTATGTTATGTGATGTGGAGTGATTAAAGTAGAAGAGATTGTATGAGATGTATGTGAAATGATGATGATGCATTGAGCATAGAGATTGTATGAAATATATGTGAAACGATGATGATGCATTGAGCATAGAGATTGTGAGAGAAATATGTGAATGATGATGATGCATTGAGCATGAGCATATGATGTATGAGACACATGAGATACATGAGTCAGATGTGGCTAAAAATACCCTAGCCCAAAGAGGGGGCGACGAGTTGGGTGGAGACCATGATGGGAGACATCCGATGCATAACTCCAAGAGGGAGTGTTTAACAATGCGACTCACCTAGCCCATAAGAGGTGGGTGATGGTGGGAGGGAGTGGATGTCTTTGCACGGGCCCATCGAGGGGGTGCAACCTATCGACCAAGAGGGCATTTAACGGTAGGACCATCATTGGTAACAACTAAGGGGATTGATGAGGTGCACCCATTGTGCGGAGTTCCAAATCATGACTCTTAGGAAGAGGCATTGTGCATGAGCATAGAGTGAGCATACTTGTCATTTTATGATTGTTTGAGAAGTGTGAATTATATATTTGTGTGAAATTAATGTGTTGAATGTAAAGAGTGTGGATGGAGATGAATGATGATGTGTATGGTGATGGGTTAATGTGCTGAATATAAAGAGTGTGGATTGAGATTAATGATGATATGTATGGTGATGGGTGGGAATAAGGGTAGCCTTTTGTATTGCATGTATATGTATGTATTCTTTTCCTCACCATACTCTTTTGTGGTTTTTATAGGTGATGAAGATGGCACTCAATGTGCCGAATTTTAAAGGGACGGGGTCTCACTCTGATACTTGTGACATCAGGGCTTAGTGTTTAGGAGCTTGTTCTTTCATTTTGATATGTAGAGATTTAGGAAGATTGTTTCCAAGGGTCTTACATGGCCAAAACATATTTTTATTATGATGATAAATTAGTTTTTGAAAACATTGATTTTACTTTTATGGAAATTTAGTTGGATTTGGATTCAGTAATGGTTTAAATGAGGAATGTGGACCTTTTTACCTCAACGTTGACGATAATTTTCCTTGTAATTTAAAATGATGATCGTATTATCATTTGGGGGTAGAAGGGTGTCACACTGTGACCTTAGCCTATGCTTAATTGATCCAAGAGTTCTTCCTTTGTCAAGATGGTTTTTTTCATTCTCTTAATTAGCACAAAACAAAAATTATCCCTTTACTTATAATGTTATTCTAGGTCCAAGGGGGAGCTTGACAAGAGCAGAGGAGACACACAACAACTCTACACAAGAACTCTGTAACTTGCATATAAGACAATTATTATAAATACTTAATAAACTGAATCAAAACAAATATAAAACACAGCTTTACACAACAAAATTCAAAGGTCAGAAATCTTTCATTATGACATTTGAGTTCTAATTAAATATTTCAGCAGAATTACAAAATTTCAATCTTAAAACCTAATTTCATTTTATTGCCAATATCAAAGCATGCTTTAACAACAATTACACCTGAAGATAATAACTTGCAGATCGAGCTTCAACCTAACCAAACTACCACAAACTCATTGCTTCAAATTTGATAACTAAGAAATATGCACAAGCTTGATATGAGAACAACATAACAAAGTAATAAAAAATGACAATTTTCAAATCTGAATGCAAGAGATGTTCCAAGGGAAAGAAACAAACCTATAAAGAATAGAAAATGAAAGGCATTGCAAGTCTTATAAATGAAGCCTCACCAACACCAACCAGCCTATAAAGAATAATGAAGGCATAAGAAAAAAAATAAGCCAACCTTCTAATACTTTATACTAATATATATTTAACTACTCAATAGAAAACTTTTAAATACTATAACCAAAGCATAGAACTAAATAATGCCACCAAATATGGCAGTTATTGAAAACCTTCTGTGCATTTCTTTTTGTATATTTGGTAGAAAGTTGGCCTGGAATTCAGGAAATGAGTACAAATAAAATTTAAATAGGTTTTATCTTAATTTGTTTAAAGAAAATTAGGAATCATTCATTAAATAGAATGATATAGATATAGATAATATACTTACAGCGGAGCCAAGTACACCAGGACAGAAATGATGTTACCTGCACATCAAAAGGAGAATATATTTGTTAATTCGTTTGCTTTAGGAAAACAAGCATTTATGACTAGAGAAGACATTGTATTACAGCCAACAATTTGTATATACAATCTTTTACTTTATAAAAAGTACAAAAAAAAATCTATAAAACTCTAAAATAAAATATATCATAAACTCTTTTTTTCAACCTATTTATGTTTGAGTGCTAGAACAAGAAACAAGAATAAAAAAATAAATAAAGAAAGAAAATTTTTTCCACCTATATATATATTATGTGTTACCTAGTATGCCAAAGGTAAAAGCCAAAAGACTGTGGCTACCCATCAGAGCAATCAGACCCATATTGAAGCAGATCATAAACCATGTCAATCTGGCCACTGACTGCCTTCCCAACTCGACATGTCAAACCAACTATGCCACCATTCCTACATATAATGAATATATAATGTGTTACTTATAATGAACCTGTGTCAATATATAATGTACCAAGAGATGAGAAACATCTACATAGAATACATCATGACTTTTCTAGACATCTAATGCAACTTTGTAAAATTGAAAAATAAAAGTTGCTTACATGAAAAAAAGTTCAACGACCTGTCAAATGGTTCCTAAGTTGTTCAATTCTTTTTCTACCACTTCATCTCCAATTTTTAAAAGTACTGCAATGAACTCCACCATCTGAAATATCAGAGACTGACATTAGAGCTATCCTTGCTTAGGAATATAAGAATATAAGATAAAACCATGCATCAGGAAGCTTCATGAATTAATGAAATTACCAGCTTTATTCAAAGACTATAATGGTCTATTATAGTAGAAAATTGCAGAAACATACTTGAACACCACCTATCAATTAAGATTGTATTGGACTAACTAATTCACAGGTCTAACTTCTAACTCACTGAACTGTGACCCCTTTGACACACACTAACCACACGCATACAAACTCTAATTGCTAATAAACAACAAACTGTAATTGCTAATAACAACTGCTATTGGTTTCTCAATGAACTAATTTTCACTGTGTTTAATCAATAAACCGTGGAGTAGTACTAAATCACTATCTTCTAAATAATCAATATCTCTAACTTCCAATGAAGTTTTAAATAACTCGTGAGTCAATAAATTGCTATCAGCAATAGAGGATATTAAAAATGAAGTACCTGATGGGGATTGGAATACAGATCGAGAATTGAAAAAACAGGGAAGTAAGATCGAGATATTGATAATGAACTTTTGGCATGGAAACTTCCTTCTTTGGTTCCAAGTTCATGCTCTGACAATAAGAAAAACCATAAAAATGCATTACAGAAATTTGATTTTCTTCACCAAAATTTACAAATAATTAAGTCACTACAAAAAAGAGCATCAAAATCGATCTCAAATTGAACCCTAACCAGACAAACTGAGAGGAAGCAACAACGGAAAATGTGATTGGACTTACTTGAAGTGTTGAACAGAGAAGTAATCCACATATCAATTCCGATGTCGACTTAGATGATGACCTTGATCCCCTCGGCGAAGGTGACATTGGTGCCGCTGTGCACGAAAATGGCACCGTAGAGCGAGATCTTGACAAGCTTGAAGCTGGTGGAGACAAGCCCTATGAGTATGAGAGGGTGGGAACCATGGTGGCAAAGTCAAGTCATACAGAAACCAGAGAAGGTGGAAGGTTCAGCATGTGGAGATCTGAAATGAATTACCGGTCTTTACTTTACCTAGCTAGTAGTAACTTACACGACGACAGACGCATTAAAACGGTAGATAAAATAGCCTTTCACTGACGAATGATACATTATCGGCAAAAGTGTCCGCAGCTGGATGTTTTTTTTTTTTTTTTTTTTTAGTAAACTAGTAAATTGATCCCTTAATTTTTTAGGTTCATGCAGTTTAGTCCCTAAGAAATAAAAAACTCCAATATAGTCCCCGACTTCTTGTTTTTTTCTTTCACTATAGTTCAACTGTGTGTTTTCCGTTAATTTTTTTATGATGTGTCACGTTTCATGACACTATATCATACTATTTCTCATCGGGGCACAAAAATAACGTCATTGGAGTTGAGATCTTCCAATGAAAAAGGGGGAGAAGAGAGAAAAAAGGGAATATAGGAAAGCACACAACGGTTGGAGTTGAAGCATTTCAAGCTATAAATTTGAAAAAAACCACATCGTTTTTGTGTCATAGTGGACACTATATTGACAAACAGTGAGACAGGGTGTCACTAGACGTGACACATCGTAAAAAAATTAACGAGAAACACACAGTTGGACTATAGTGAAAGAAAAAACAAGAAGTCGGGGACTATATTGGGATTTTCTATTTCTTAGGGACTAAACCGCATGACCCTAAAAAAGTCAGGACCAATTTGCTAGTTTACTCTATTTTTTTTAGTGCGACCACCCTTTGTTATATCTCTCTCAGTCTCTCTTTTTATTCTAAAAAAACTCATCGATTAAAAAGTTTCCCTCCTTCATAGGATCGTTTTAAACCGATCAGATAGGTGACTTTAGAGCTCATTCTATATTCGTTCCTTCTAATGCGTCGCAACAAGTAAGTTTTATAGTTTTAATTAATTTATTTGTAGTTAATAGTTTGTTTTTTTTATTAGTTTATTAATGTGATATAGGAATTAGGTTAGTAGTTTTAAGCATTGCTTTAGTAGGTATCTTGTTTATTAGTTTTATTAGTATATTAGTAATTAGTAATTAGTTTTATTAGTATATTAGTAATTATTTAATTTATTAGTATATTAGTAATTAGTAATTTTAATTTATATAATTATTTAATTTTTATATAATGTCTATAGTAATTAGTAATTAGTTTTATTAGTAATTAGTATATTAGTAATTATTTAATTTATTAGTATATTAGTAATTAGTAATTTTAATTTATATAATTATTTAATTTTTATATAATGCCTATAGTCATTAGTGTCTAGGATGCGTGGTAGAGGTGGAGAGAAGATCCCACCGAGTAGAGGGAGGTCCATCCCTCCAGACGAGCTATGTGCACGGGCAGATCGCACGATGCAGGAGAGGGTCAACCTCTTTCACTCTGATCAGATGCCGAAGTATCCATCTACTTCAGCAGCTCCAGCGGCAGCCATCCAATCTTCTTCATCTTTCTCCCCTCCACCTTCTGCTCCACAGTTCGATGGTATTAGGTTCATCCCGACACCGGGATTAGTTTAGATGCCTCGAGTGGAGGAGGACGCTGTGCCCGAGCTAGACGCCGACGACGCTCAGGATCAGATGGATGGGGACGCTGACCATGAGTCTGATGGGGAGTCAGCTCGGTTCCAAGGTGTCATCTCAAGCCGACCTCATGAGGTAGACGCTCAAGGTCAGGTTATTATCAAACCATTTGGCAAGGGATGAGTTTGTTTATCTTTTTTCCTTCTTTAGAATTGATATTAATATAACATCTTTAATTGTTTTAACTGATAATATTAAATATTTTATTTTGTAGTTGGGTGCCTAACAACCCACCTATTGCAGCCATAGGTCATGCGATCCGTTCTTAGTTCCGGGGTCCTCACTACCATTGGGAGGTCATCCCGAAGGATGTAAGGGACAGGTGGTGGGAAGAGTTCACGGTAATTATAAACTCTAAACACTTTAAATTTTTTTCTTACGATATGTCAATTTGTCATAACTTACCCTATTTTTATTTTGCAGAGCCGAGGTACTTGGGACCCTTCTCATAAGGCTCAAATCAAGGTGTACGAGCAGAGGATTGCTCATCACCTTCGAGATATGATGAACAAGGCTCATACGGTTGAGAAGAGGCCCACGTGGTGTGGTGGGGAGGCCTAGGAGGGTCTTTTGGCCTACTGGGACTCTGAGGAATTTAAGGGGAGGTCTGCTTGTAATAAGAGCAACCAGGCTTCTCAACGCGGAGGGGGGAGTCCACACCACGGGTCGCAGGGCCCACCAAGAGGTGGTGTTGGATATGGTATGTATAGACAAACACTCTTCTGTAGTGTGTTTCTATTTGTTGTTAAAATAATTAATTTATGTAATTTTTCTGTGCAGGCTCGACAGCTTGAGCGGGACGCCGAGCTCGACGAGTTCTTTGTTGCCACCCACATAAAAAAGGGTGGTGGCTGGGTAGATGATCGAGCGCGGTCCACCTATGTAAGTGTTTTTTATAAGTGTTTTTTTTATATAATTTCATTATGCAATTGAATATATAACTAACTAGTTTTACTTTTACCTCAACAGACAAATTACAAGGACTGCCTAAGGGAGGTGGAGTCACAGATGGGGGACACCTCTATGACTGATGCCTCCACCAAGCTGGAGATCTGGAGGGATGTTGCGGGTGGCAAGACCCGAGGCCATTGTTATGGCACTAGGGACTTGGCAACCAACGTTCGTCCAGGTGTGACCAACCCCACTCAGGAGTCTCGGGCTCACACCAGCGGGAGTACTGACGAGTCCAGGTCACAACATTCAACTGAGGAGGCGTTGCGCCAGGAAGTAAATGAAGCAAAGCAGGAGTCTCTCCAGGCTATAGCAAAGGCTGCAGAGTTGGAGGATGGGTTAGAACGACTCTGACGACAGATGCAGCAGTTGTTGGAGGCTCAGGCTGCAACTCAGGCTCAGCCGCACCCCCACTACGATGCCGCCCTGGATGACCAAGTGTTGGATGATGATGAGGAGTCAACTCCACCACAGCACCAGCGTCGCCGCTGCCATTGATTTTTTTTCATTATGTTTTTTTATAGTTTTATTGTATTATGTTTGAACATATTATGTATATATATTTTATATATATATATATATGTTTTCTTTTGTCGATGTGTTCATATAGTATTTAGTATTGTTTTTATAATTTTATAATTAATAAATAATAAACACTAAACCCTAAATATTAAAATAAAATAAATAATAATAAATTTAATTTTAAAAAAAAATTATCTATAGAGACGGCCTTGGCCGTCACTAAGGCCATCGCTAGATAAATAAATAAATAAAAAAACAGTAATACGTAGTGATGACCATGTTTTTAGAGACGATTGTAGCAACGACCAAGCCGTCTCTATGTAGCGACGGCGTACTTTGCTCGTCGCTACGGAATTTACGACGAGCTCTGTAGCGACGTCCACGTGGCTGTCGCTACGTAGCCTGTAGCGATGCGTTTTTCTTGTAGTGGAAGCATGTATGTGGCCCAATATGTGGTGAAATTTGAAGAGCTCTCCAAGTACTCTAGCCTGCTGCAATCCAATCCTAATGAGGATTGGAAATACTCTAATCTGGAGCCGGGCCTAAAGCCTAGAATTAAGAAGATTGTGGGGTCCTTGGAAATTAAGGATTTCTCCGCCTTGGTCAACAAGTGTCTAATTGTTAGGCAAAGCGTTGCTGAGGAGGATCCCAAGCATGTGATGAAGAAATGGGCTGAGGGCAAGAGGAAGATTGAGGATTCATAAGAACGCCTGACCCAAGTGGCAAGGCAAGCCAGTCATTCAACAATCTTCACAACCAATCCCAACCTGTGCCAAGTGTGGCAAGGACTATAGGGGTGAGTGTCTGGCCGGGTATTGGAAATGCTTCTTTTGCCATGAGTCAGGCCACATTGTGAGAGAGTGCCCTAAACCCTCCCATTTCAGTGTGTTAGATTAAATGCTATCTTTCATTTATTGTTTTCTAACCTAGCTTGTTCAGACTCCAAACAACAAGTGTTTTAAAAAGAAAGGTAAACTTAGAACACAAAGTTATTCGTTCAGAAAGATGTACAAAGAAAGCAGTGATCTAACACTAGATATGAAAGTTTTTATTCAAAGATTTTGGCAGCACTCTCTTTCACAGAATTTTCGCGTTCTCTATGTATATCACTTTGCTTCACAAAGACCTCTGGTATATATAGGCTTTGAGCATAGGAACCTCGTTGAGAAATCTGTTGAAAGATAGCATTTAATGCTTTTCATCCTGTTGAGACACAGCTTCTGACACAGTACAAGGTTGCAACGTTGTTCTGACTTCTGCAACACTTGCAACGCAGTATTTCCTCATTTGTGCTTGTATTTTAAATCTCAGCCAGAAGTGCTCTTTTGTCATTCCTGATTAGTGTTTTGAGGTTGCGTGAAGGAAAGAACCAGTCCTTGATTTGCCACGTCAGAAAAGGTCTTGGCTTCAGACAACACTTCAGTCTTCAAAAGATGCTTCAGAACGAGTTGCTGCAGAAAGCCTTGAACACTTTAGACGAAGCTTCCTTCAGACCCTTGATGAACCTCAGACAACGTTTATGGTTCAGATGCTTATCATGTATGAAATAACAGAACAATCATCAGTGAAAATTGTGAAGTCTTAAAGAGTTTATTTTAAGTTTATACTCATCAAAACTATATCATAGGGGTGTTTTAGACTTTCAAAGTCTTCAGGCTCAACAGGGAGAAACTTGGGACTGCCCAAAGTAGACAGAAGAGTTACGCAAATAGGAGGAGGCATGACTTAGAGTTTGAGGAGGGTGAACACGTTTTTCTAAAAGTGACTCCTGTCACAGACATTGGGAGGGCCATTAAAGCCAAAAATCTTAACCTCAGATTCATAGGTCCCTTTCAAATCCTGAAGAGGATTGGCCCCCTTGCCTACCTCATAGCCCTACCACCTCACTTGTGAAATAGCCATGATGTGTTCCATGTATCCCAACTCAAAAAATACATTCATGACCCCTCACACATCTTAAACTCTGAATAAGTACAATTACGGGAGGATCTCACAGTCCCAGCCATGTCTACTCAGATTGTTGACCGAATTATCAAAACCCCAAGGAACAAGACAATTCCTTTGGTGAAGGTAATTTGGGAAGGCCAAACATCGGAGGAGGCCACTTGGGTGGAGGAGGAAGACATTAGAGCTCATCATCCCAGGTTGTTCAATTGAAGTAACAAAATTGTAATGATCAATTTTGAGGACAAAATTAATTTAAGGGGGAAGAGTTGTAACATCCCTGATGGGTTTCTAGCAAGCGAACCAAAAATCCAGTAGTATAATAGTAAGAAGAGTTATCGTATCCACAGGGAACGGTCAATTCACGTAAATTCATGGTCTATTTATCAAGAGATACAACGGATTTATAAGAATATTGTTGCGTAAATGGTAAATAACAAATAGATAGTCAATGAAATTAGAAAGGAATAGTTAGAGACACTTTACTTGGATTAGGATTGAACTTCATATCATCACACCCTTTGTGCATATAAAAACTATCAATTATTTTAGGTTTACTCTATAATACTGTAGACAAACTAAATTGCTTATGACCCCGAGTTACCAGGCGCCACTCACACTCAAAGATAATCCATGCGGGCTCTCCCAAGCGACAGACTTACCCTCGACTTATTTTGTTTTCTTTATTCCGTTTGTAAAAGAACTAATTGATAAACGAGGCCTAATCCTGTAGACGCACCTTCATTAGAGTACTCACACTACCCATCACTCATCAGGATACATCCATGTGTCGGTCCTGGATTGACAATCAACTAATCCTTTGCTATCGATACTAAGGCCTAATCCTGTAAACGCCCTTCGCTAGAGTACTGTCACTACCCATCGCTCATTAGTAACGCTCATGTGTCGGTCACAGAGTACCGAGTCCTCTTATTCAATCAGAGTTTGAGTTTCCTATGTCTAGGCTCCCCCATCCTCAATCCTAGTCGAAACTAGCCTATAATTCTGGCGCAAGCGCGGAAGTCAGGGATTAAGCACAGAATAAGATTACCAATATTATAGACAGAAAGCTCAGAAATAATAAAATAGAATTTACATACTCTTGGGGATAGAATCAATTACATTCAATCCTAATGGAGAGTTAACTACATAAGGTAGTAATACAAACCACCGAAGATGTTGTCACAACCTTCAATCCTCGTGAAGCGCTCCTCCTCTCCTACTCTAAAATTAGCTTTGGTGCATTATCACTGAAATAAGACTGAATTACAATAATCGTGCACACATTGATCTGGTGCAATGAGGTCCTATTTATAGGCTAAGGAAAGACAAGGGAAATTGGGGAGAAATCTATCTAAAAATGGCAACAGGGCAAGAATCAGCGTGACTTGCGCTTCAAGCTGCGCTACAGCACAAGTTCCAGAGAGTTACGCTTCCTGCAGCTTCAAACTTTCTCTTTTTATCTTGATCTCTCCCCGAGACTGGTTTTGGTTGATTTATCTTTCCTTGTTTCCCTTTTCTTGATGAAATCTTGCATTTATTGAGCATCTTGGATTTAATTGGGAAGGTTGTCTGCAGAATCCTTGTTTGATTGGCAATGATCTCTTCATTGATTGCTTCAAATCTTCTTCAAATCTTTATTAAATGTCTTCAATCAAACTCAAACCTTGCAGATATCTCCCTCATTTAATGCTATCTTTCCTTCAAATCAAATCTTTGCAATATTCTGCAAAAATCATCAATATTTCTATTAAAATAGCATCAAATTCAAATCTCAGATTAATAAATACAAATTATCAAATATTAAATAAAAAGGGATTAAATTGGGGCAAAAATACCATTTTATCCTTGATAAGTGAACTAAAAAGTGCTCTAATTTATCATATAATTTTCACTTATCAATCCCAAATTTTGAAATCATTTTCATAAGTGAAATTATGAGTATAAGATGTTTTTATAAAAGAAATCAGGTTAAATAGGGTTAAAGAGGGCATAACTTTGTCCCCTTTTTTGCTCAAGCGAGAAATGGCTTGCTTGAGTGAGTAGAAATGGAAATTTGGTAATTCCATTCTGTGAGATTTTTGCTCAAACGAGCGCATTTTCGCTCAAGCGAAAATCTCAAATTTATGCATAAGCGAGTTTACTTTTCTACATAAGCGAAAATCTCAAAAATCCTTTATGATACAACATAGGACACTAATACTTTATTTTATGGATACTAAAAAAATAAGAAATACATTTTTTTTATATGTTTAGTACTATAGACAAACAGTGAAGTTTAAAATTTCTTATTTTAATTATCTTAGAACAGAAAAATTGGTCCTTTATCACAAAAAAAAAATCGAATTTTAGTTATATCAAACTCAAAATAGTGGGAGGATTTTTACCATGAATTGTTTGTATGCATTATTAATGTAAAAAAAGTTTTACGTAGTTATCTAATGATGTATTATCATATCATGTAATGAATATGACACCTCATGTGTTATTAAAATCAATAAAACGATGTGACAATATACCATTGAATGACAATGTAAAACCTTTTTTATATCCATATATAATTCATATAAATTATGTTCTTTTACCATATGGTCTTCCAAAGTGAAGACACATGGAGGAAGAATTTCGTGAGAATAAATTGTTATTATGATGTGATTGCAGGAGACTAGGGGTGGGCAAAAACCTGAATCCCGACTCGTGACTGACAAAACCATTAAAGTAAACTAGATTGCGGGTGGGTCTACTCGGAATTCGGATAAAAAAATGGTGGAAAACAAGTTAGGTTCGGGTAGTTTTGGTTGGGTTTGGGTGGATAAAATTTGATCCATCGGTGCCCAAACCCGACCGAAGATTCAACCTATCATATAAATACCAAAATTAATTGCACTAAAATCATAACCTAGTTGCACCCAAATAAAAAACACTTTCCCCTCATTCTTCCTCCTTCATCCTTTCATGGTCTCTCTACAGTTCATCCTCTTTCACACTCTGCCTTTCTCTCCCCCATCGATGTATCCCTCCATCATGGCTTCTCATGGTTATGGATCTGTAGATCTAAGGTGGTGCGGCCGCGGGGACGGCATAACGAGGCCTAACGCGAAGGTGGTTCTTGCGGAAGGATGGCAAGGGCAACGAGACCACGATGGTCACTGTCTCTATCCATCCTTCTCAACATGACACGACCATGACGGTGTTGCACACGGACGTTGCGCATCTTATTTGGGGTGGTGCGACGGTCGCGACAGTTTTCTCTTTCTCTTTCCATTTTCCTTCACCCACTTCCTTTTTTTTTCTTTCTTTGTTTCTTTGTATTTTGGATCCTGAAACTTCTTTTTGCATGTTACTGGTAGTGGTTGATTTGCATATGAGAAAACTCATGGAGACTGTTGATGCGACCATGAATTGGAGGTGATCTTTGGGACAAGATGATGTAGGTTAAGGCATGACGACATTGGTGGTGGCTGTTTCTGTGTAGAGTTCATTAGGGTTGATTCTTAGGGTTCCTTTTTTTATTCTGTGTAATTTTTCATTTCAAAAGTGATTTTATATTTTATAATTGTATATTACTTTGGGTTGAGGCCCAAATGTGTATTTGATATTAAGTTTAAAATATAATTTAATAACGTAAAAAAAGTGATGATTTGGGCTTCTGACTAAACAAATCGTTACATATTTACAACTTAAAAAAAAAACTCCAAACTATGATTAAACGAAAATTTAACCCGACCCAATTATTGGCCCAAAATTGAAGTAACCAACCCGTCAAAACCGTAAAGCCCGTGACCCGATATACCTGAGGCATAATTCGATCGTGATTATGCCACATAAATGTGCAATCGATTTTTGTTGGATTGGGTCTTTTGGGCTTGAATCAAACCAAACCTGAATGATGCTGAGCCCTACAAGAGACAATGGAGATAGTAGACTAATAGTAGGAAAAATGAGTATGAGAGTGAGAATAAGAATGCAAGTAGTAAATTTATTTCAATAATAATGATTTATAAACACTCCAAAAATTTCACACCCATTTGGCACACCTACCTCTCTTTATCTCTCCATTCTTTTATCACATCTATTACTTCTTCCTTCTTTCTTTCCATATTTTTCTAGGTATAGAATCATTATCCTATACAATATTCAAACTAACATAAAAATAGACATATATAAAATTGATTAAAATGAGTATTAATAGATAATTTATAATAATATTTAAATATTTTTTTAACTTTTAATATTACAATAATTTTTTAATAGTCCATCTTTAAATTGTTTTTATTTTTTGTTCATGCATTTAATAAAAATATTTTGTATTTTTATTCTCTTATTAAATTTTTTTAGAGACTAAAAACATGTGATTTTTATATTTATAAGGACTCAAAATCAAGGTGAGGGAGATTTAAAAAGCGACTCATTCTAGGGAACATCATTTTTTTATATTTTAGTGACAAAAACACATTTAAGATTTTTAATAATTTTAAATATTTTTTAAATGTATTTAATATTTAGGATGGCCTCAAAAGAAGGCAATAAGTAGGGTTGCACATGGGTCTTATTGACCCGATTAACCCTACCAACTTGATCCGACCCAATCACTATTTGGTGTGTTGGGTTGGGTCATCAGGTTTGTTTGGGTTGGGGTAAGTGGGAACCCAACTAGAATGAGTTGGGTAACGGGTTTGGATAATTACAACTCAATGAACCAGACCCAACCTGCCCCCAAATATAAAAAAATAATACATAGTGTTATATTAATTTAGTAACACAATCATATCAAACATCAAAGAGGAGCAGTAGCACAAAATAAAATTCACACCTCACCAAAAAGAAGTATAGAAACCTAGAAAAGAAAGAACCAGTCTCTATTGTCTGGCCCACTTGCCCTTCGCTGCCCCAGCCCTCCACCACCTGCAACCCTCCTCCTCTGGACTTCGCCGTCAGTCTGTCATCTAATCTCCATCATCCTTCACGCGAGAAGGTAGAATATATATATTGTGCTCTGATGAAGAACGCTGAGGAACAAGCCGCAACAGCCACAATCGCGCGTCGAGGAAGAATATCCAGCATCCCTCCGTCGTGTGTTGCAGCGAACATTTGTCGTTCGCCCTCCAGCAGACGTTCGATGTCGCCGACCCATCTAGCCACCGTGTCATCAACCTCTCACCCCTTTGTCCTTTCCTTTTAGTCATGAACCACCTTCTTCACTGTGACTGGAAAGCGCTCTTGCCTCTGCACCATTATTTCGTTGCGGTCATGAATCTGGTTGATAAAAAATGAGAGAAGGAAGAATATATATTGTGCTATGATGAAAAAACGTCGAGGAACAAGCCGCAACAGCCATAATCAGGCATCGAGGAAGAATATCCAGCATCCCTCCGTCTAGGGATGGCAATGGGTACCCTATGGCAGGGTACCATACTGCCCGTCCCCATACCCGCACTTTCAAAAAAAGCCCATACCCGCGCGGGCAGCAACTTTAATGTCCGTCCCCGCACTCACTGGGCACCTATATGCCCGTTACTCGCACCCGTTACCCGCAATTTAGTTAAGTGAAAAATTAATAACTCATTAAAAAATATTAATTAAAGAAAATTATAACTCAATTGAAAAATTACTCTAAAATCATCTAAACATATTTATTAAATATCAATGACATAACAATTTAATTAAATCGAAACACACAATACGTTAATATTCTAAAACACATCACATGATTAATGTTGAAATTTTTATTAAATATTACAATATACTTCACATCACACTATTTTATAAACTTGAATATCATTTTTTAGCATTCTCCATTATGTGCAAAAAAATATTATTAACACTAATTAGTCATATATTATAAAGTAAGAAACACAAATAAGTAGTTTTAAAAATATATTTTTAATCTGTAATATTATATATATATATATATATCAATTTTAAATATATTAGATATTTTAATAAAATGCTATATATATAATTATATATGGTATTATTTATTAAATAATTTAATATATATGAGTGCGAGTATGGGGCGGGCTGGGCATCATAGTGCCCGTACCCACACCCGTCCCTGTTAAAAAATGCGGGCTATTGCCCGTACCCGCGCTCATATCCGTTTTGCGGATTTTTACCGTGCCCATTGCGGGTAATTTTTGCGGGTACCATAGGGTCTAAGCTCAATTGCCATCCCTACCTCCGTCGTGCGTTGCAGTGAACGTCTTTCGTTCGCTGTCGCCGACCCATCCAGTCACCGTGTCATCAACCTCTCACCCCTTTGTCCTTTCCTTCTAGTCATGAACCACCTTCTTCACTGTGACTGGAAAACGCTCTTGCCTCTGCACCATTATTCCGTTGCGGTCATGAATCTGGTCTTCCAAGCCATCATTTAGTCGTCCTTGTTTGCTCCGTTGCTATTGCCAATGCCTCCACAATTTGCTTGTTTTGGTTTTAATTAAGGGATAGGGATAATGGGTTTAGGTTAAAAGTGGGGACTCATTGATTTGGGGAAGTTGTGAATAATTAAGATTAAGGAATTGAAAAAAGAGTTCACAAATCTGTTTTTTTTTCTTTTTTTAAATAAAATTCATGACCCGACCACTAAACCCAACCTTATTCGGTTCGGATTGGGTTGGGTCAATAACAAAAAAAAGTGTAAACTCAACCCGGCCTGTACACACTTAATTGAGTTGGGTCCAGAAATACTACAAATCTTACCCAACCCAACTCGTATGCAACCCTAGTAATAAGTATTAAAAAGGATTATCATGTGTATATACTTTAATTTTAATAAAATTGATTGTAACCACACCAAAAAAATAAAAATAAAATTGATTGTAAAAATAATTATTACATGATTTTATTAACTATTGTAAATGTCTTTCATAAAATATGAATAAAAAATACAATAAATAAAATTTATTTTTTATTTTAGTAAGCAAATAAAAAATGAAGATTGTATATTAATTAATCAACTTTACTTTTTTTTACCCTTCACTTCGTCACATCTCTTTTGACACATTATTTTTCTTTCTCTTTCTTTTTCGTTACAATCACTTATCATAGCTTTTACTTTCTTTCCAATTTTTATTCAGTCATTCTATCTCTCTTATGTATATCTATCACACCCCAATTCTTAAGTGTCTAAGAGACTAAAACAATCAAGAGAGTGATAAAAATAAAAAAGAGAAAAATATGACGTATGATGAATGATGTAACGAAAATAGATAGAGATAAAAAAATATTATATAAGTTATTGTATAAATTTATTATACGAATACCGTAACTCCTTTTATCCTATACTAATATCTACTCTCTCTGGTCTTATTTATAAGACAATTCAGACCAAATTATACATATTAAGAAAAAAAATTAATGCATTGATTTTTAAAAAATTTACTTATAAGATTACAAGTTTTTAAAATTAAATTCCACTATCCTGATAATTGTATCAATTTAAAAACTTTAATGGTCAATAAGGCTAAATATGAGAAAAAAATATTAAATGTTTCTATATTTGTGTATTTTATTTTATAAATAAGACGATGAAAAAGTTTCAAACATTATCTTGTAAATATTACTTGAACGAGTAAAATTTGACACCAATTGGGATAAAATTACAGTCATAATTTAACCACTTATATGTAAAACTAGCAGGTCACCCATGCCTTCGCACGGGTAAATTGATGGAATGATTTATGTTGTTCGTACTTCGCACATGATAAAATATTAGCTATAAAAAATACTTATATATTAAGAGAATATGTTTTAATATAATAATAAAAAAGAAAATTAATGTATGAGAAAAAAAGAAAAAAGAAAATGGTAGCAACAGGACCATCTCCCGTTGAGAATACCCGCGGTTCATAAATAAATTTCTTTTATAAAGAAATATATTAATAAAAATAAGGTTTAAATAAGTTTTTGGTCCCTTAAATTACACTCATTTTTGCGTTTAGTCCCTCCAAACTTTTTTTAATTGTTTAGGTCCTTGATTAATTTTTGTCAATAGTTTTAGTCCCTGTGGTTAAGTCCAATAAGTTAAGTGATGATGTGGTCTGTTAAGTGCCATGTCACCCCTAGCCACCTGTATTAATGTTGTCACGTCAGATTTTTTTTAACCCTCCAACCCATCCAATAAGCAATTTTGGTTAATGACTTAGTGAGACTGTTAACACATGTCCGAGACTGTTAACACACCTCCATGAACCAGAATGAAGATGAAGATGGCTGGGCCTGGGAGCGATAGTGGCGCGTCATCAACATATTCTTCGCACAGAGGTTTCGTCGTTGCGGTCTTGAGGTGTTGGTACTGACATCCAACAATGCTAAAAACCGTGGAAGGAGAAATCTTAAATGCCCTAATTGAAAGGTTTGTGATTTAATTTTAGGGGTTTTTATAATTTGGTTTGATGCAACATATCTAATGCTCTAATCCACATTTCCAGATGAACTGGAGCTACAAATTTTATGAATGGGTTGATGACTATATGTTTGTGATGACAAGTTTCTCATCGCCAACAATCTTCGCATTGTACTCATTGTTCTAGATGTGTTGAGACCCGCGGAAGCCTTGAATGTGAAACTTAGGAAGCTTTAGACATGTTTGCTTGTCTTCTTATGGGTAGTTATGTGCATTGGATTTGTAATGGGAAGCTGTGGGTAGGATAAGTGATTTATAGTTTCAGACTTTTAAGGGGAATATAGGGATGTAGTTAGGTGATGTTTTTCTTTTCTTTTTCACAATTTGGAATGTAATCCAATGATCTGTTAAATACAGTTTGTTAGTGAAATTTAATTGGTATACTAATATGGCATTGACATAGAATTGATAGTTTTACTTACTGATATAGAATTGGTATACTGATATGGTTGGTTCCACACCTTCCCACTAGCATTTCTTTTTTCATGTCCTGGTGACAATATTCTATTTCGATCAAAATAAACTTTTCTATCTTCCAAAGCTTTCCATTTGCGGCCAAGGTGTTGCACCCATTCTTCCTTTTTTTTTTTTGTTTTGGTTAACTTGAATAAAATATTGAATATAATTTTGCATTAAGCTAACCCAAACAAATTGCCACCGCCAAAAAGAAACAATTTGGTAAAATAGAAAAGTTTGGTAAAATATAATTGTCTCTGTTTCGCTCAGAAAAGTTTTCTTTTTAGTTTATATATTAAACTTTGATAACACTAATTAATGAAAATGAATGTTTGGCTGAAAGTGAAAAAAATGTTCCACTTAACGAAAATCAAATAAAAATGATCTCCAGTAACAGTAACAGAATTTGAAGGCATCTAGCTATAAATATTGCTTCCACTTTATATATATATATGTATATATATATGTATATATGTATATATATATATATGTATGTATTTACTATAGATATATCCATCACTTTTTAAAGCATCCTTTACCAAAATTCTGGTATGCAAGTAGTTAAAATGTGCACAGCATACAGAGGGGTCAAATTGAATGGAATCCAACCATTCTGGTATGCAGATTTTAACAAAAAATTCATTCAATACTTTTCAAATACATGTCAAGTGAGGTAGCCAATGAATGGAATTTTCACCCCTCAGTTATAGGGGCCAAATTCTCTGCATCATTTTTTATCTCTCACTGTGCCAAAAGTAAACCACTCCAACTGTCCTCATTCCTCATTTTCCATTAACAGTAGAAAAAAAAAAGTTCATAACAGACCCCATAACTGTTAATTCGCATGTCCATTCAGTTTCCCATGCAAATGCAAAAGTAGATTCGCTTGTAGTGCACAGATTTAAAAGAAGACAAAATTTGAATGATCTCAACATAAGTTTTTGTTAGTCACCAAAACAATGTGGTAACAGTAGCATAAGTTGTTCATAAAAGTCATCCTAACAAGTTTATAAAATAGCAAAAGAGGTTCACAATAGACCCCTATAACAGATCCAAATCTGATTTACATATAACTCAGATGTAAGCACATTCTGAGTTACCTGTAAATTAGTATAAAAAGAGACTTTGCAAGCTAGCATTTGCACAATATTAAACCAAATAATTTCACATCCAAAATAATTTAAAAGGCCCTATAATCCTTCAAATATGCAGTAAAACTTCTATCCACAATTGCCAGTAGCTTGTGCCTTCAATTCCCCTTTTCTCTATTGTCTTCAGTTAGTGTCTCCATCACTGAAATATACATTGCTAAAGCTTCTTGCAAGACTGGTAACATTGCCTCATTGCTCGATCCATTTTGTGCCTGCATAGATACCTCTTCCAACCTAACTCCTATATTTTTCAAAGAAGAGCATTGACTTTCTAGTGTATTAGCAGTGGTGGCAGCAACTTCTGTGTTTTGTCCTTGAGAACAGTTCCCCTACATTTAAAATAACACAAAAGAAATTAATTACTGTTAACACCAAATTTATTCTTTTGAAGTTAAAAATCATGCTTGCATACCATTGTAGCACCATAGGCAGCAGTGCCTTGTCCTACAACTGTTGTGTTTTGACTTTGCTTGGTCTTCCCCTAACATGATATAACACAGAAAAGTATAATCATTGTTATATTTTAGTGTGACTGGCTAATAACATACTTGCATACCTTTGCAACAGTATTGGCAACAGCTTCCCCTACTGCAGATTTTGAATTTTTACCGTGTTTAGTCTTCCTCTACACCATTATAACAAAAAAAAAAAATTAGTGTGGCAAGCTTGCAGATTCTGTTACAGGGCAAAAACACATTTGCATACCTTTGTAGCACTAGTTGCAGGAGCTTTGCCTCTTGCAGATGGGTCTTGACTTGGATTGTTTGTCCCCCTTGGCTGACTTGCATCAGTTGTTGGCACAATTGGTGGATTGACACATCCTCTTTTGTTGTGCCCAAATTGATGGCATCTAGTGCACCTGTTACTGGTGTGAGATCTCCTTAGCTTTGTGGGGTTTGGTTCCTCATCCGTTCCCTCCTCCTTAGCTTTTTAGGCCTACCAGCTCCCCTCTTGTATATTGGGGGTAAAATCTGCACATCATTAGTGGCTGGCCACTTGTTTTGACCATTTATGGGACTAATAGTTTGTCCATAACACAAATTGTATGCTTCTCTCCTGTAATATTGGTGCACATATGATTCAGGCTTATCCCCTTTATAGCAAATGACTGCAACCGCATGCCTGCACGAGATACCAACTAGTTCCCAAAAGTTACATGAACAGTTTCTCTTGTCTAGGTCTACAACAAACTTATCAATGAACAAACTGTGTGTGACTTCAAACTTTTGTTGCCCTGCCCATGTTGGGAACCAATTCCCACTCTTCTCCACTTCCCTGTCTAGTCTTTTCTGAGGCTTGGGCATGACATCTCCCCTAAACTTTGATAATTTTTCGTAAGATGCAGCAAACCTACCCATTAAATAAGTCCTAATCCACTCTATCATTGTAATAATGGGTTTATCCCTAGCCACTAATATAGTGCTATTAAATGCTTCTGACAGATTATTCATCAAAACATCACAACGAGGGGTAATAGGAAAATGCATGCTTACACCATGCTTTCGTTGGGACAGCTGCTAACCATTCAGGAGCTTTGATATCAACTTTTTTAAGCTCCTCCATTTTTTCCCTCCAAGCCTCAATGTAGGTGGCCTTAGCAGCAGCCATCATCAGATCTCTCATTAGGGTTCCACCACCAAACTTCTTCTTGAAATTAGCATACAAGTGTCTCAGGCAAAGACGATGTTCAACCCTCCAAGTAACTCATCAAAAACTTGCATCAAACCCTGTGTAAAAAGTATAATCAGAAAGTAAAGTCAAATATCATACAGTAAACTTAGATTTTAACTATTAAAAAGTACAATTATAATATGAAGTTAATTCTCACTAGTCGTGTACCCGTGCCATGTACGGGGCATTTTGTCGTATTAGACATACAATAATTTTTTAATAAATAGAATTAATAATATATGAAAGTTTAAAATTACATATTAACGTGAATGATTATTTTTCTCTATTCATCTTTTATTCTTATCTCAGCCTCAATTTTTCATTTGCACAATATATCCTAAAAAAACTCAAGTTACTTCCCTTTCTCCTTTATTCCACCGCAACATGTAATTTTTTTGAATTTAATTGGTATACACTATCCTGAGACCGGGAAGAACACTGGTCCAACTTTTCCCACAGAAGGAGGTGTTATTAAATTCAATGATGTGTCAACACATCATTGGATGTCTGTGTAAAATTTATTTACACTGACAATGTATATAATATTAAACTCAATTTTTTTTATATTGTCCGTATATATCCGTTAAATCCAAATCCTATTTTAAATTATATTTATAAAGGAAGTTAAAAACTATAGTAACTTTTAAAATTATTTTAATTTATTGATTACATAATATTTTTCAAAAAATGATTATCTAAACATTCTAAAAGTTTCAAAAGTACATTTTTAAAAAAGGAACTGTTATTCTTTTTTGTAGTTTGTCAAAGAATTTTTTATATATTACATTTTTAATGGGATAACTAACTCTTTTTGAAGCTTGATAACTATTTGTTCTATAATTGCTCCCCCTAACCCATTTATGTAACTGAAAATATGTCTCATCACTATTTTCAATCATACTCTCTACCGACTCTTTTTCCATGGATGTCATATTTAAATTTTTTATACATATCCATGAAATTGACTAATTTTTTAAACTTTCCCTCTCATATACCCCCTTTCATACCGAATGAATTTTTCTCCAAAGAGATTCACTTATGATTAATATTTCCCACTCTCATTTATCAAATAGTATTAAATTAAATGATTACATCTTGTATTCCAAACACACTCTTATATCTTATAGTCTTTTATATCTTTTTATTTATTTGAAAAGATTTTATTTTATTTGATTTGTTATCTGATCTATAATAAAAAATTCATACAATATAATATATAATCTGTTATCTCTAATGCTTATGTAATAACCCTTAGTGAGATTTTTTCTATTGCTTATGGAATGCCTCTAGAACATACATGATGTAAAAAAACATGAATGGCCTTTTAGAGTATTATTTCTGGACTTTTAGTGCTTGAAGAATGCATCCGATATAGGACAAAACTTTAAGATTTTTGGAATTGTTTTCAGACGTAACAGTAATTATTTTATTTTAAGGTATAAAGTCAAATAGACCGAACTATAATATTTATTTTTAAACACCAATAATTTTCTTGCCAACTTATATATGCCCCCATTTGATTGGCAATACAATTGAATGGAACTAAAATTTTATGGGTTATAGGCAATGCTCAGTTCATCAACCACTTAAAAACTTTGCTAACTAGTTTTACACATGACCAAATCAAATTTTAATTTTCTATCAAGTGAATTTTTGCAAAACAACTAAGTTGTTGCAATACATACAAAGATAAGTCACCAATTAAAGAAATTCTGCAACATTATCAATATTTTATTTATCATTGTCAACAATAAAATTAAAAAAATACAAAACTCAAAAACAAAATGAAGATGGTCATAACCAATCACAAATTTTTTTTCAAATATTTAGTCGGGACTTTGACATTTGCAAAGCATGAAAACTAAAAAATGTTGTTCTCGATCCTAGGTCACAAAGACCCTTTAAACAAAAATAGGAAACCCATATAAGAACATTAATTAAATAATTATAGTAATTACTATTAACGTAATTATAAAATATTTTTTAATATTGTTTTAAATTTCATAGTATATTTTTATTTATCTTATAAACCTTTTTTTTAATACATTTAAACTATTAAAATTACTTTTAATACTGATATTTGATATTTTGATACAATAATTTACTATAATTATTATAACAAAAGTTGTACATTTTTTAAGTGTTTGAGTATGTTTCAAATTTCGTATTATATTTTTAATTTTTTGAAATGATTTTCTAAATTATTTTAATATGTTATAAATTTTGTATTATATTTTTATTTATGTTATAAACTTTTTTTTAATATTGATTGTTAAAATTGGCTTTAATATTGATGTTTGATATAATGAAGGTATCTATAACTAAATAATTAATACAATTACTGTTATTATAATTATTAAACAATTTTTAAGTATTTGGGTATGTTTCAAATTTCATATTATATTTTTATTTTTTTAAATAAAGTTGTACCTTTCTGAAATTATATTATTATGTTTTAAATTTCGCATTATGTTTTTATTTAGAGGAGGGTTCAACTTACACTGTTGTAAGTTACACCAAGTATTACACCACTGAATAATTTTTTAATGGATCATTGTATTAAGTAATCCACCGTTGGATTGAAAGTTACTATCATACAGAAATTATTATGAACCTTTCCTTTTTAATATTGAAATTGTTAAAATGGGTTTTAAATAATATTTATTTTTTATATAAAAATGACTATAACTAAATAATTACTATAATTACTACCAACATAATTATATATAAATTAGTTTTTAAGTGTTTGAGAATGTTTTTAATTTTTTATTATTTTTTATTTTTTAAAAATTATTAGATATGCTTTAAATATCATTATTTATATTTCTTATTATAATAATTTTTTATTTTTATAGTGATATTTACTTTAATATAATTACTATAGTTAATTAATGGTGATGTATAATATTAATCATTTGAAATATCAAGATACTTTCTATTTTTAGAAGTTTTGCTTAAAGGAATTTACTATTGTGCCCTCACTTTAGATTTCATTGGCCACTTTCACTACCTTACTTATATATATATAAAGATAAAGATACCTTTTGTTGATCAGACATGAAGACCCATCTGTGGCTAGCAATATCACCAATATCCTCTAAAAGTAACTGTAGAAACCATCTAGTTGTCTTTAGTTTCAGATTCAACCACAGCAAAGGCTAAAGGAAAATATTGGTCATTCGGATCCATCCCAACAGCGATGAGCAATTGACCACCAAACTTAGTCTTCAAATGACACCCATCCACCCCAATAAAAGGTCTGCATCCAGCCAAAAACCCCCTCTTACACCCATCCAGACATATATAATACCTACCAAATTTGGGCAACACATCAGGCCTTGGCCTATCTAATTCAATTTTACAAGTATTCCCTGCACAAGCCCTTCTCAACTCAGAACTATAACTCCACAAGAGAGTGTATTGTTTCATAGCATCACCATCCACTTCCTCCATTGCAATATTCTTTGCCTTCCATGCACGGTTCACAAAGATCCCAGCTGAATATGTTCTCCTTATATCATCAATAATCTCATTTAGTTTCATATTTCTACTTGATTTTAGTTTATCCACCATCACCTTTGCCACCCAGTTAGACTTTGCATTTTTGTTTTGGAACACTCTCCCACAACTGTGAATGTCCACTAGAGTCTTAACTCTGTATGTATGACTTTGTCCAACCCTGCTCACGAGAATCATGAACTCACAATTTGCTTTACATTTAATCCTACACCTAATGGAATCATTTTTGACAAACTTCAATTCCCTTCCATTAAGCACAACATGTTCCAAAATGGCTTCTTTAAACTCAACCAAGGAAGAAAACTCCATTCCCACCTTAAACTTAAAGTCTTTGTTCAGATCTTTTTTTCTAAATTTAGGATATTTCATTCTCCCATCTCCATCTTCCTCACTGTCATCACCACCACTATCTAACTCCTCTCTAAAATATTCAGTTTCAAATTCATGGATTTCATAATTAGTAGGAGCTTCAAATGTCTCAATTATAGCACCTTGACCATTTGAACCACTTGGACCAGCACCATGAAATGGATTTCTCCTTATTTGGATTGTAGCTCTACCTTCTCTCCTCAACCTTCTTCCAACTTGAGAACCATCTTCTATCCCAAAACCATCATCAAGTCCGATAGTTCTATCCTCTTCACTATCAGTGAAATGGATTCCTTTTACACTATCATCACTGTTGTTCCCATCATCTTCACCACCTACAAATTCATCCCCAACAGGTTCAACTCCATCAGTTCCAGTTCCCACACCAACATCACCAATACCATTATCAGTAATTTGGTTACTCACAGATCCAACACCATCAATAATAGCCCCAACATGGTCTACAAACACATGAGCCACACCCTTATTCTGAATTGCAGAATAGCTAAGCTCACTCGCATGCTCATCCTCTGACAATGGCCTAAGATGAACTAGGCTCCCAACCCCATCAAGGTTCCACCATAAGTTGAAATCAGACTTAAAACCTAGTTCTTTCACTATGTCTCGAGCTTCAAAGAAAGACCACCTGTCAACATCTACATCAAGGATCTCAGAAGTGTTACCCCCCTCGGTAAATTGGATTTTTGCATTTGGTAAACCTACCCTACAGTGAATAATTAACTTGAAACTCATCCCTGCAGTAATAAACACACAAGATACTTAACCACAATTTTTTCATACTGTAATTAGAGGTAAATACATTAATGCATTCCATTATAAGATATTATATTTCAACTCAAATAAAAAACAGATTCGGTCCCCCTTAGTCCTTACCCACCAACAATATTTAAATCCCTAATAAATAATCGCAATGTCAGAAGGAAGTTACCAATCGATCCCCACCACATAGAAATTGAATAAAACAAAGCACCATCTAGAACGAGCAAAAAAATAATATACCTACAAACATCCACTCGCAGAAACCGCCACGCGATTGCAAAAGAATCTAGTTTCTCGAAACAACGGCGCAAGAGACTCACCCTCCCAGACGCAATTTACAAGAGCGAAACCCTTAACGAACGTAAGTGTGCAACACAACGCCCTACAAAGAGCGTGACTTCAAAAGACTTCGCACAGGACCAATGGACTCTCAACAGTGATGATAGTAAAACTATTTTACAAAACCCTAATCTAATATTTACCCTCTACTGCAACTCATCAGGCCACGTTTTAGAGGGTTAAAAAATATGATGTGGCATCATTAGTATAGGTGGCAAGGTGTGATGTGGCATTTAACAGGCCATTTCATCACTTAACTAATTGGACTTAACCCCGGGGACTAAAATTACTGACAAAAAATTAATCAAGGACCTAAATCATTTAAAAAGTGTGGAGGGACTAAATGCAAAAATGAGTGTAATTTAAGGGACCAAAAACTTATTTAAGCCTAAAAACAAATAATGAGAGAAAATATTTTAATATCATAATAAAAAAAGAAATGAAAGTGAGATAAAAAAAAAGAAATGACAGGATTAAGACTGTTTCCCGTGGAAGATATCCATGATTCATAAAAAAACACTACAATAAAGGCTAAATAAATGAAGATTTAATTTTGACAAAAAAATAAAAAGAATGTAAAAAGGATGATGCGATGTTTTTGGGAGAAAAATAAAATGATAGAAAACGGGACTGTCTCCCGTGTAGAATACCCAAATTAAAAAAAAAATTCTTTTATAAAAAAAAATATTAATAAAACGAATAATGAAAAAAATAATTTAATATCATAATAAAAAAAGAAATTGAAAGTGAGACAAAAAAATAAAAGAAAAAAGAAAATGACAGGATTAAGACTGCCTCCCGTGAAAGATACTCGTTATTCATAAAAAAAATACTACAATAGAAACTAAATAAATGGAGATATAATTTTTGATAAAAAAGAAAAATAAAATAAAAAGGATGATGAGATATTTTTGGGAGAAAAAATAAAATAGTAGTTCCAGGATTGTCTCCCGTTGAGAAAAAACCGAAATTATAAAAAAAAATTCTTTTATAATGAAACATAATAATAAAAATAAATAATGAGATAAAATATTTTAATATCATAACAAAAAAAGAAAATGAAAGTGAGATAAAAAAATAAAAGAAAAAAGAAAACGACAGGATTAAGACTGCCTCCCGTGGAAGATGCTCGTTATTCATAAAAAAACACTACAATAGAAACTAAATAAATAGAGATATAATTTTTGATAAAAATAAAAAGAAAGTAAAAAGGATGATGTGATATTTTGGGAGAAAAATAAAATAGTAGTAACGGATTGTCTCCCGTTGAGAATACCCGAAATCAGAAAAAATTTTTTATAATGAAACATATTAATAAAAATAAATAATAAGAGAAAACATCTTAATATCATAATAAAAAAAATGAAAGTGAGATAAAAAAAATAAAAGAAAAAAGAAAACGACAGGATTAAGACTGCCTCCCGTGGAAGATACCCGTTATTCATAAAAAAAACTTCAATAGAAAATAAATAAATGGAGATATTATTCGATAAAAAATAAGAAGAAAGTAAAAAGGATGATGTGACATTTTTGGGAGAAAAAATAAAATAGTAAGAACAAGATTCTCCCGTTGAGAATACCTGCAGGTCATAAACAAATTTCTTTTATAAAGAAATATATTAATAAAAACGAATAATGAGAGAAAATATTTTAATATCATAATAAAAAAATGAAAGTGAGATAAAAAAAATAAAAGAAAAAAAATGACAGGATTAATACTGTCTTCCGTGCTTCACAAAAAATTCACTTTACTGACATGAGAATAATAAAACCAAAATAGTTGGAACATGATTGTCCCCCGTTGAGAATATCCGCAGTTCATAAATAAATTTCTTTTATAAAGAAATATATTAATAAAATGAATAATGAGAGAAAATATTTTAATATTATAATTAAAAAAGAAAATGAAAGTGATATAAAAAAATAAAATAAAAAAGAAAACGATAGGATTAAGACTGTCTCTCTTGGAGGATACCCATGATTCATAAAAAAACACTATAATAGAAGCTAAATAAATGAAGATTTAATTTTGACAAAAAATATAAAAAAATCTAAAAAGGATGATGTGATGTTTTTGAGAGAAAAAAATAAAATGGTGGGAACAGGACTGTCTCCCGTGGAAAATACCCGCGGTTCGTATAAAAATTTCTTTTATAAAGAACCATATTAATAAAAATGAATAGAAAAATTTTTAATATCATAATAAAAAAGAAAATGAAAGTGAGATAAAAAAATAAAAGAAAAAAAATAAAATGAAAGTGAGATAAAACAATAAAAGAAAAAAAATGACAGGATTAAGATTGCCTCCCGTGGAAGATACCCATTATTCATAAAAAAAAATACTTCAATAGAAAATAAATAAATGGAGATATTGTTTGATAAAAATAAGAAGAAAGTAAAAAAGGGTGATGTGACATTTTTGGGAGAAAAAATAAAATAACAAGAACAGGATTGTCTCCCGTTGAGAATACCTGCCGTTCATAAACAAATTTCTTTTATAAAGAAATATATTAATAAAACAAATAATGAGAGAAAATATTTTAATATCATAATTAAAAAAGAAAATGAAAGTGTGATAAAAAAATAAAATAAAAAACGAAAACGATAGGATTAAGATTGTCTCTCATGGAGGATACCCATGATTCATAAAAAAACACTATAATAGAAGCTAAATAAATGAAGATTTAATATTGACAAAAAAAATTAAAAAAAAATGTGAAAAGGATGATGTGATGTTTTTGGGAGAAAAAATAAAATGGTGGGAAAAAGATTGTCTCCCGTGGAGAATACTCGCGGTTCGTATAAAAATTTCTTTTTTTTTTGCTGGCATAAAATTTAGGGTGAGGGGATGGTGCCCCAGTCCAAGGCAGGGAAAGCCTCCGGGCTCATTGAGCACTTACAGAGGTACTTACATTTTACCTCACCCCAAGGGGACGAGTGAGGGTTCGAACCTGCGACCTGTCAAATACGATACTCTGTCTTGCTCCACTCGACCAACCCCTTGGGGTTATAAAAATTTCTTTTATAAAGAAGCATATTAATAAAAACGAATAGAAAAATATTTTAATATCATAATAAAAAAGAAAATGAAAGTGAGATAAAAAATAAAAGAAAAAAGAAAATGACAGGATTAAGATTGTCTCCAGTGGAAGATACCCATTATTCGTAAAAAAAATACTTCAATAGAAAATAAATAAATGGAGATATTGCTTGATAAAAAATAAGAAGAAAGTAAAAAAGGGTGATGTGACATTTTTGGGAGAAAAAATAAAATAACAAGAACATGATTGTCTCCCGTTGAGAATACATGTCGTTCATAAACAAATGTATTTTATAAAGAAATATATTAATAAAACGAATAATGAGAGAAAATATTTTAATATCATAATAAAAAATAAAATGAAAGTGAGATAAAAAATAAAAGAAAAAAAAACGACATGATTAATCCTGTTCTGTGACACCCTTTTACCCCCAACTCTTATACACTCAATAAATTAAAATATAGGAAAAATAGTGTCCCACAACGGGTAAAAAGGTTCACATTTCTCATTGTTTAAAACGTCATTCATTTCAAAGTCAACTCATATAAAATAGAAATAGAAGTCAACTGTTTTCGAAATACTTAAAGCAGCAGAATCTCAAGTATCAACATCAAAATATACTACTGACCATGTAAGGCACTTAAAACAGTTTACAAAATCTCTTCCTAATTAGAAACATAAGATAAAACCCCAATAATATGCCCTGATGTCACAAGTATCAGAACGACTCCCCATTACTCAATACTCGACACCGTTGGTGTCATCGTCGTCACCTATAAATGATAACCACAGATAGAAACGGTGAGGAAAAGAATACCAACTCATACATGCACATAGAGGCTACCCCATCCTCACCCACACATAGCACAACATCATTTCATCATATACACATCACATAATATTCATCAATAAATCATCATATGACACTCATCAATATACTCATCATAATTATATAAGTCACACATAATAGTTCACCAAGAAAACACATCATCTATTCTTAACACATAATATTCACGTCGTCATTAATACTCATATCATCATAATAACAATCAATTTCATCATTAAATGCAATGCATGTTCATGCACACCAAACCTCATCATTCTCATCAACACCTCGTCAACACCTCATCCCAAGGATCATGACTTGGAACTCCGCACAATGGGTGCACCTCGTCAATCACCCTAGTTGTTACCAGTGATGGCCTTACCGTTAATCCCCACACAGGCCGGTAAGTTGCACAAACACTACCGTTAATCACCACATAGGCCGGTAGGCTTGTACAGAGACATCCGCCCCACAAAGAACAACCCTACCGTTATACACCACACAGGCCGATAAGTTGCACTTCACCCCACTCTAGGCTTGTGCAAGAATGTCCCCCACCATGGTCTACCTACCATTAATCACCACACAGGCCGGTAAGTTTCACACACAACACTACTGTTAATCACCACACAGGCCGATAGTGTTGCTCAACGCCCCTCTCTTGGGCTCGTGTATCTCAGACACCACATCTCATATGCCCAAAGCATAATCATCATCGAATCACATCTCATATGCTCAATGCATAATCAACATCGTAAAGATATATACATCATCATCATCATCATCAAACATCATCAATCATCATTATCATCATCATCACACATCATCATCATAAATATCATCACTCAATCATCATCTTCATATTCATCATAAATATCATCCATCAATCATTGTCATCATAAGCATCATAAAAATCATCAATCAATCATCAATATTCATCATAATAAACATCCATCATCAAGGACATACTCATATCTTCATATTCACACCAAATTAAGGTATAGCAATCATCATCAAACATTAAGATCATCAAAACCACTCTGGTAATCGATTACCTGCAAAACACTTCTCTGGTAATCGATTACAAGACCCTTGTAATCGATTACCTGCAAGCAAAACCTCTGGTAATCGATTACACACCCATGGTAATCGATTACCTGCAAACAAAACCTCTGGTAATCGATTACAACCTACTGTAATCGATTACCGGCGACACGAAATTACAGTTCTTGCGATTTTTACCCCTTTTACCCTTATATTCATCCTCTAATCATTCCTCATCAACAATACATCAATATTATACGATTATACCGCATAAAATCGACCAAAGACTCAATCTTTACAACAAATTCATAATTAATCATCAAAACCCCTAAATCATCAAACCCTTATAATCCCTTTTTCACTATTCTCATTACTCTCATTCAATTCAATCAAGATTCATCAAGATTAACACACATAAGCATCAAATCACAGATTTTCATCTCAAAACAACACATATTCGTATATTGATTTCAATTATTAAACTTTAGAGGTTATTCTCACTACCCATTCACCCCTACATACACATACAAGCAACACCCTCTCCCCCACTGTACCTTAGAGTCGACTATTAGAAAATAAATAGTAGCGCTCCACTCCCTTGGTGATCTATTCTGCTACACATTCCCCTTGTGAAGTTGCTTCTCTCCTCCTAGGGTTTGGTTATCTCACGTTTGAAAGCCAATAGGGTGAAATAGATAACCCTCCCCCTATTTAAATATCTAACTGGGTTGGGCCTACTCCTACCCACCCATTACCCTTTTTAATTAAATAATATCTTTTTTTGAAACATAATAATATAATGATATTATTATTATTTTCTTCATAAGTCTTATTTATTTTATTTATTCATTAGGAATTATTAGGATATTATAGAGTCCTTATCCGTCTATATTCAAATTTAAATTCAAATCTTATAATTAAATCTTATCCTAAATTTGTATTGATTCTTACCCTTAATCCTTGTGATGTCTCAGTATTCCTATTTTAAAACCTTATCCTAATTTAAAACACTAACCATATCTCTCTCATAAGATTATCATTATTAATCATGATATTATTTTATTAATATAACAATTACTATATTTATAACAATTAATGTTAATTGCAATCTTATGACTTATCTCTTAATAATATTATTATTATATTCAATATAAACATATCTGATTAAGATCCTACTAATCTGACGTCTCTCCTAATATTTATAATATTATATTATTATTATCTCATAAATATAATTATATTAATATTTACTATTATTATTATGTAACTTCTATTTTTATCGCTAACGTCATTGTATTTAAATTATATTTCTAAATTTTGGGATGTTACATGTTCCGGATTTTTTTTTGCGAGACGAGTTTAGAGACGGAAAAATTCCGTCTCTAAATACAAAACATTGAAAAAAAATAAATGGGAGGGGGGAAGGGACCGGAACAGGAAGAGGAATGAGGGAGTGGGGAAGGGGGAGGGGAGGGGGAGAAGGATGGGGGAGGGGGTGGCTGCCGGTGGGGGTGGGGGTGGGGGGTAGGGGTAATATGGGAAAGGGGATATATGATGGGGGTGCGAATGGCAAAAAGGGGGTTCTAAAAGCAACTCCCACTTTAATATTGTGTTTATAATGAAATGGATAAATAGAAATGGATAATGAGATAAAGTGTTTTTAAAAAATTAATATAAAAAGAAAAAATATACTCTTAATGAGGATAAAAACGAATAATGAGAGAAAATATTTTAATATCATAATAAAAAAGAAAATGAAAGTGAGATAAAAAATTAAAAGAAAAAAATGATAGGATTAATACTGTCTCTCGTGCTTCATAAAAAATTCACTTTACTGGCATGAGAATAATAAAACTAAAATTCTCAAGTGAGAAAATGTAGCAAAATAAAGAGATAAATGATATATTAAAAAAACATTTTAAATTTAATTTAAATTAACACATTTATTGCGTTTTTTAATATTGTGTTTTTAATGAAATGGATAAATAGAAATGGATAATGAGATAAAGTGTTTTTAAAAAATTAATATAAAAGAAAAAATATACTCTTAATGAGGGGTGGGGAGTATTAATTATGATTAAGCCTAGAACAATATTATTTATAATAATAGAAAAGTGTGATAATGAATAAATTGAAACCTAAGAATGTAAATGAAAAAAAATAAAAAAAGAGAGGGAGAGCGTGACATTGTGGAGAGAGTGAGATTGTGAATGAAAAAAGAAAAAGAAAAAAAAAGAGGAGAGGGAGAGTTTGACGTAGAGAAAGATTGGAAAAGAAAAAAAAAAGAAAGAAAGAAAGAGAGAGGGAGAGAGCGGAAGGATTTTATATAGGTGTTTTCTATTGTGCCGTGAAAAAGTGTTGGGCATTAGTGTCGTGACACATTGTTCAGTTGTTGTGCTGACTAGTGTTCACGTGCTATTATTTCTTTAATTAGCTATTATTTCCCAAATTTTTTTAAAATTATAGAATGGCACCAGTTAACGTTGATTGTTTCTTCACCGTTATCACTTTTTTACTTAACTTCAGTTAGCTAATCCTAGTCACTTTAACTTGTGTGTGTCAATTAACCAGTATTGTGAGTTTCCTTCTCTAACCCTAGCTTTCTACTTCACCGTTTGAGTCTCTTATCACTAGTTGAGTTCACCATCGCCGTCCCCTGTTGTTGGAGTGCCATTGCTCCGCGCCCCTGTTCAAGCTCTTGCGCCGCTGTCCGTCCCCTGCTGGTCGAGCTTCGCCGCCGCCGTAGACGTCCAGCGCCGCAGTCCTTCCCCTGTTCTTCCATTGCCGCCGTAGACATCCCCTTCGAGCGCTGTCGCGGCCCTTGAAGCCTGTTCGAAAGCCACCTTCGAAGAGGAGGACGCGTCACAGCAAGAACTCCGCCGCCGTCGCCGTCCCGTGTTGAAGCTTGAACTCCCCCGTGCGTCCCTTGTCGTTGGAGCTCCACCACCGCTGTCACCTTGAAGCCTGTTCGAGCTTCCCTGTCAGTTTTCCATGTTGTTCTGGTTGTAGAGGCTGTTCGAGCACCACCACTAAAGGAGCCAGGAGGTTGTCAACAAATTGCTGGATAAGGGAGGTAAGATTCTGAAATGCAGTTTGATTTTTTCTTCTAAAATGCAACCAAACTAAGTAGTAAGTTTTATTTTTTTCCTTAAAAAATGTAGCCAAACTGAGTGCCACCAGATCCCCCTACCATACTGAGTAGTAAATTTGATTTTTTTTCCTTCTAAATTGCAGCCAAACGATAAGCAATTTACATAGCATGTTTTGTAAATTAATGCTTGAAGAAGAGAAGGGATATAAGTTTGTATGGGGTCTTAGGAAGGAAGCAATAAAGTGAAGTTGAGGGGATTTTAATTTCCATATTTTTGCAACTTATTGGCTGAATAAAATTTTAGTTCTTGTTAGAATTAATCTAGCATGATGATTTTTTTTTAGTGTTGGACAGATTTATTCTATCATGTTATATGTAAAGTTTGAAAGTAAACTCTAGTTTAACATCAAATCTTATATATAAATGACTTTTTTTAGCATATAATATGTTATCCTCTAGGAAATTTACTTAGATATCATTTGCTTGTAGTCGAATATGATGATATGCCACAGGTGTTGACTTAAAATGTCGTAGGAGTTGCTTTTAATATTCATGTCTGATTAACATATGTGATGGAAGTGTATTTTACTATTTTAGATTATAAATATGCTACAGTTATGGTAATTTTAATTTCAAAATTTTTTGCTGTAGCTATTTCTTCATTAGCATAGATAATTTTTAGCATGAATCTCTTTTTTATGTAATACAAATGTCTACATTGTAACATTGACTTGAAGTTCTATGGTATGACTACTAAGCAACGTGAGTTTGAGAGTCCTATAGACTGATTTTGCTTACATGTTTCCCTTATGGAGTGTCCAAACTATTTTGTTGTCTTGTATGGAATGGATTTTTGTTGAACTGTATAGAAATTTGTCTTAACTACTTTGATATGATTAAATAGATTTAATTAATTAATGTTGTCTATTTTTTTGTACTAGATAAGAATGAAATTATTATATGTAATACATTTTAATCTAATGCAGATGGAAAATAATGATGATGAATATGTTGTTCATTTGGACAATGATAACGATCCGAGTTTTCGTTGTAGTGTCAGCACTGATGATAGTACAAGTGAAGAGGATAATGATTTGGGTGATAATAGTGAGCCGAATAATGTAGATGCAACGGAAGAAGAATATAAAAAGATAATAGACTTGACTGCTGAAGATATATCAAGTATGGAGTTTTGTAGTGAAACTGAAGTTTGTGAGTTTTATTCTTTGTATGCAAAATTACATGGATTTGTGATGAGGAAAGATGATGTTTCACGAGATTATCATGGAAATTTGATTATGCGTCAGTTGGTGTGCAATAGGGAGGGAAGGAGAAATAAAAAACACTTCATGAGGGTAGATAGAAAAAGGGCTCACAGACCAATCACACGAACTAAATGTGAAGCTAGGTTGCGGGTACACTTTGATTATAGATCCTCAAAATGGAAAGTGGTTGCATTTGAGGAGTCTCATAATCATGAGCTTACCCCTCCCAAATACATACACTTAATTTCTACATACCGTGAGTTGAGTGATGGAGATAAGGCTCAGGCTCAAAGCTTACACTCTTATGGTGTTAGAACCTGTCATATAATGGGATTCATGTTGGCTCAAAAGGGGGGGGGTACGATGGCCTTGGTTTTAATAAGAAGGATTTGAAAAACTACTTGGATGAGCAAAAGCGTGGTAGGATAAAAGATGGGGATGCCCATGCTGCCTTAAGCTATTTAGTAGGTAAGGCTGACAATAATCGCACTATGTTTTGTAGAGCCACAATTACAAATGATGGTAAATTGAATAACCTTTTTTGGGCTGATGCAACTAGTAGAGCTGATTTTCAGTGTTTTGGAGATGTTCTTGCATTCGATGCAACATAAAGAAGAATAGATACAATAAGCCATTGGTTATTTCCTCTGGCTGCAATCATCACTTGCAGACCATAATATTTGGATGTGCTTTGGTCTCTGATGAAAAGGTGGAGACGTATAAGTGGCTTTTAGAAACCTTCTTGGAAGTAATGTCAAACAAATTTCCGAAAGCAGTAGTCACAGATAGTGATGGTTCAATGAGGGAGGCTATAAGACAAGTATTTCCAGATGCAGCCCATAGACTTTGTGCATGGCACTTACACAAGAATGCATGTGAGAATGTTAAAAATCCTCATTTTTTAGAGGATTTCAAAACAGCAATGTATTCCAATTTTTCCCCTGCTGAATTTGAAAATTTTTGGAGTAGAATGGTGAGGAGACATGGTCTTGAAGGTAATAGATGGGTTTGTAAAACTTATGAAAACAAGCAGATGTGGGCTACTGCTTACTTGCACGATATATTTTTTGGTCGCATAAGAACTACTTCACAATGTGAAGGTATTAACTCTTTGTTAAAGTCACATGTCAAGAAGAAGAATACATTGGTTGATTTCTTGCACAATATGGAACAAGTTATGAGACAGTATAGAAACAATGAACTTGTTGCTGATTTTAAAGATATTTATACAGAACTTGTGATAACTACCTCTTTGTATGAGCTTGAGAGGCATGCTTCAAAGATTTTTACTCTAGAGATTTTCAGAGAAGTAAAGTCGGAGATTGAAGAAGCTGGTGCCTTAATTGTTAATGAGCAATCACAAAATGGACAACATTTGATGTTTCAGATGAGCAAATTTCGAGTCCCTGATTCTGAAATCGTTGTTATATATGATAGAGTGGAGTTGAAATTCTTGTGTGATTGTAGGAAATATGAAAACCGTGGCATCCCGTGCTCACATATTTTTTGTTCAATGAAACATATGCATATGGATTCAATTCCAAATAGTTTAATATGCAAGCGTTGGACAAAGTGTGATAAGAGTGACTTTATTTCTTCAGTTCAGAATGATGAAATTGATTCAAAAATTGTGACTACGGCCCGACATGGTACTTTAGCTGCTATCTCTGACAATATTTTTGAAGTTGCCTCACAAAAAGGTGAACTTTTCAATGAGGTAAGAGATGATTTGTTGAAACTTTATGATAAAATAGTGAGGAGGACAGATGCACGCAACATACATACATCTTCTGTACAAGTTGGAGATCCCACCGTGGTGAAGACAAAAGGAGCTCCTATGAAGAAAAAATATGGAAAGAAAAGAAAATTTTGTTCTCATTGTGGTAGAAGTGGTCATAATATTGCAAGATGCCCAAAGTTTCATCATCCGGACGATGAAACACCTATGGTTAATGGGTTATCACAGTCTGCTTGTGATGACATGTTAAGTCAGGTATGTGAAGAAAAAGTAGAACAATATAATTCAGATCTGTACTAGTTTGTTTAGATTATAGTAGTTGATTTTTTTTTTTGGTGCAGCGGGTGGAGGTGGAGGTGGAGGGCAATAACAGTCGTGAAGTGAACGTAACGAAAAGGAAGAGCTTGTCTAAAAATACAAGAAAGGTTCCTGTTATTTTATATTAAATTTTCATGTTATGTTTCTTTTTTGTAAATTTTTTACTTATTTGTAGTTGGAGACATGATGGCCTATTTTGTTATTTTGAAAGATGCAGAAATTTGAGGGAGATGGTTCTTGTAGTAAAGATAAGGCCAACAGTGCAAAAGATGTCCCTATGATTCATCCATCTCAAAACTCAGCTCCTCCTTATTTGTCAACCTCACTTCATCCATCTCAAAACTCAGCTCCTCCTCATTTCTCAACCTCACTTCATAACCTAAGCTCATCTCATAATTTGCCATTTGGGTATGGTACATTTAGTCAAGGGGGATCCATGGGTCCTCAATATGGTGGATTTTCTGGATACCCACATATGCCTCAAGTTCCCATGTTTCCTACATATCCTAGTGGTCAAGTCTACCCTTACATGCCTCAACGTCAGGTATTTTATTATGTATTTTGGGTGTTCTTTTCAATTTTTAAACTTTTTTTGTCTGTTTGTGTTGAAAATAAATTAAATTTATGGCAGTTTGTCAGTGGCCAGCAAAATGATAATACAGGTGGAAATTGGCAGGAGCTTTTTCAAAGAGTAACAAAAAATGGAGGTTAGTTTAGCTTTTTAGATTACAAAAACTTGTATTTATATGTTATATTGATAGTTGTAAACATGATATGTTAATGAAGCATTCGTACAAGTAGGGGTGTGTAAGATAAGTCTTTATTGATTAATGTAGGTGCTAATTATACCCAGTAAAATTAGTCAGGCACGCTCCAATTTTACTTAAGAGAAGGCCACATGGTGAGGTGCTTTAATCATTTTTTCATGATGAATGGTTTTTTATTGTTTCTTTTTTCTTTTCTGTGCATGAATCAATCTTAAAGGTTGGATTTTTTCATTGAAGGTGAAATTTGTTAATGCAGGTTGCAGAACGGTTGCTTAGTTCTTATCTATTTGTCACAATTATGTATCTTCTGGCCAAATAGAACTGCTGACTTTCCTGGATTCTCAGAGTTACGTACTGATTTTTTTTATAGCATCATGGTTAAAACCTGAATTTAAGTTTTTTATACTTGATTTTGTCTGTCAAGACGAATTATGCGATGTTGTTGTAGGTTTTTTTTAATTAAACTCTTTGTTTTATAGCTTCATGCAGAATACTTTAATATATGGGATATGGGATTTGATGTGTTTATTTACAATCTCTTTGTGGTTTTTTTATACAACATTCTGTTTATTTAGCTGCTGACATTCTGTTCCAGGAGAGATATCTTTGTAATTTTTTGTCTTTTTTTTTGCTTGTTATGTTTGTTTTTCTTACCATTTAAAAAAAAAACAAGTCAATGATGTTTAACAATTCTAGTTAAATTAAAGAGTACAAAACTGTACTCCCCTGCGCGCTTTCAAACTTTCTAGCTCTTGTTGGGTTGTATTGGGTCGAGACCCTTCTTTTGCCTTTCCTGGATCTAGCGAGCTATTTACCAAAAAAAAAAGCCACGCCACAATGTCATGTCCAAGCCGCGATCAACATGATAGATTAGCTATTATTTCACATTTTGTACATAAAGAAACTTATAAAACTTCATTTGTTTAAGTGATATTAGCTAGGTGTTGCTTTAGTTGGGCGGTGTCTTGGCCCTTGAACTTTTTAGTTTCTTTGTAATTTCCAAACTCACAAAAAAAAAGTTTATATGCAAAAATAATAAAAGTCGGCACGAAGGGAATCAAACCATAGAACAAAAATACTAGAAGCAAAAGTTTAACCACTACGCTGCACAGTTATTTCATGCGTGCTTCTCATATTCTAAAATCTTATAAAACATCCTTTTTGTAAATGATATAATTGGTGACATGTTAAAATATTACAATTGACAATGCAGGATTCCAACAGTTGAGCAGAAGGAACTGTACCTTACACCACTATGCTACAAATTCCTTTTGATAATAACTTCTTTTAAAATGTTTAAGATATTTACTATTCCAATATTGTATTTTAAGAATCTTTATAAACATCTATAATTTATATTACTCTTTCCACTATTTATTTTAATTTTAAATTAAATATATAATGGCTAAAAAGGAAATTAAAATATATTAAAACATCTATATATTAAAATTAGGGAAAATTGCACTCACCTCCCTTGAGGTTTGTCTAATTGACAAAGACCTCCCCTCTAGTTTTTGAAATGCAGAAACCTCCCTTCTAATTGACACCGTGACGATTATCTAGGGATATTAACGGGAAAGAATGAATTATACAATACATGTATCCATACATACATACTAAAATTAACAGCTACCCATGTGGATAACAGGTATTCACGAGTATCCATTAGTATTTAAGAATTCAAAATTCATAGAAAAGAGAGAAACAAAAGAAAATAATATAAAAGGAAGAGTGGATGTGACAAGATTATTATACCATTTTTGAGCCAGACTTTGATTTGTTGCTGTTGAGGTTGGAAACGGAAGACTTTTCCTTAGCCCGTTTCTTTGCAATTCCAGTCACAACCTCAAATATTGTTGCTAGATCGTTAATCGGAGAGAACAGGCGCTTCCTGCAAAGAGAATTGCACATTATCATAGACCAGGATATTAATCACAAGTATAAATCTGCCAAAACACATACCAGAGTCAATCTTTTAATTGAGTTAACATTTTGTTGACATCTATCATATCACATAAGTTCTCTATTCAATCCAACTTGTTTACAATCACTGTCTACAGACCAAACCTATACCAAACAATGACCAAAACATTTGTTAGCCAAATCCAATTATATGGATGCTCAATATAAAAGGAAATTGTATAGATAACACTTCATCATATAGACACGACTATAAGCTGAAAAGGGTTTACTTATTGAGAGAAAAGCTAGAATCCCAAATGCAAACTCTGTAAAAGACATCTTTCTTCTTCAATTACATGATTAAGTATGCTCACATTGAATAATTAATTAGCAAAATACATTATAGTCCAGCATAAGGCAAGAATAAGGAGTCTAGCACAAGAATATTGCCTTGCTTATGCTTTTTCTTGGGTACTTTTCTTTTTGCATTACAAAAATTTAGATACTCTAACCTACCAGTGGTAGACAGTTTTTCCTAAAGGATTGCTTGGTGCACAATTACACAATATAGGATCAGAAAACAGATTGCTTGGTGCACAATTACCTCTCCTGTCCAACAGATTGTTGACTCATGGAATAGTGGAATAGCAATTAGCTTGAACAGCCTTCAACAAAAACAGCAGTGGGCAGTAGCGCTGTAAATCGAACAGGCTTCAAAGGTGGCAGGGGCGCTCGAATAGGGTTTGACGGCGGCGGTGGAGCTCCAACGACAGGGGATGCACGGGGGCGTTCGAGCTTCAACACGGGACGGCGGCGGCGGCGGAGTTCTTGCTGTGACGCGTCCTCCTCTTCGAAGGTGGCCTTCGAACAGGCTTCAAGGGTCGCGACGGCGCTTGAAGGGGACGTCTACGGCGGCGATGGAAGAACAGGGGAAGGACTGCGGCGTTGGACGTCTACGGCAGCGGCGAAGCTCGACCAGCAGGGGACGGACAGCGGCGCAGGAGCTTGAACAGGGGCGCGGAGCAATGGCACTCCAACAGCAGGGGACGGCGGTGGTGAACTCAACTAGTGATAAGAGACTCAAACGGTGAAGTAGAAAGCTAGGGTTAGAGAAGGAAACTCACAATACTGGTTAATTGACACACACAAGTTAAAGTAACTAGGATTAGCTAACTGAAGTTAAGTAAAAAAGTGATAACGGTGAAGAAACAATCAACGTTAACTGGTGCCATTCTATAATTTTTAAAAAATTTGGGAAATAATAGCTAATTAAAGAAATAATAGCACGTGAACACTAGTCAGCACAACAACTGAACAGCGTGTCACGACACTAATGCCCAACACTTTTTCACGGCACAGTAGAAAACACCTTTTATATAATAAGAAGAATATGATAGATAGATAGACAGATGCATAAAATTGAGGTGGCTTGCCATTCCAAAAAAAAATAAAATGATGAGATTTAATTGGAGGTTGGAAATTGGAAAAGTGTGATATGATGAAATATGACTAACGGTAAGAACGAAGAACAGCACCACAGAAAGTGCAAGCAATAGCTCTCCCAAGATTTCCAATAAAAGGGCACATAGCAAAATCTTGTAGCGGTCTTCATATCCACCAAGCTAGCTCCGCCGCCGCACCGGGAGCAAATCCCCGCCACCGGCTTCCTCCGCCGTACTTGCCGCGTTTGGTCCACCAGGAAACAGAAGCATACCATGGTGTTGTCCGGTTCCCCTCGTAGCTAGCTCGAGTTTAAGAAATGTCTGCAGAGAGCAGATAGTCTTAGTTTTCAGACACGTACGGTTAAACGTTGGTGCTTACACGTGTGCATCGCAGAAGAATGAATAACTATATATACGCTGTGGGGCATGTGATGCGTACACATGGGACATGTCAGGAGGCATATGTATTATATATTATAATAAATAAAGCCATGCTTGGTCTTGTTAAATATTGTCTGCCTGTAAAGTGCACATCAAAATATTTTGTGATAAATTAAACAAACATTTTAGGGATGCAATCATGTTTAAACCAAACATTAAAAAATACTTTATACAAATAAATTGAGTTAGAACTTAAAAGTGTTGAATACTAAACCAAACTAACTTGATCAATTTCGGATTAGATCATATTCGAATTAGATCAGTTTAGGCCACCGAGATTTTTAGCATTCATAAAAGATTTTAAAAATCAAAAAATGAAATGTTACAATTCATATGAGGAAAACATAAGAGAAATGTTAACAAAGAGAGATATAAAGATAAAAGAGAAAAAAAAGGAGAAGTGTTGGATGTAACGGAGAAATATAAAGAGAAAAAGTGTGTTATATAAATTATTTAATATTTTGCTGTATTAATATTTTATCTCAAAACATAAATACAAATAAAGACATGAACAAAAAGAAAAGGAGAATAACAATGTCTCTCAGCCGTGGAACTAAAAATAGAAAATTTTTATTGGAGTATGTAGTATTTAATGTTACACATGTAATTAATGTTGTGATTTCAATAAAAATATTCTACATATGATTTCTTAACTAGTGTTGTTAGGACACTCGTTAGCAAGATCCATTACTGGGGCCGTTCGGGTGGTTGCGAGTTTTCAATTTTTTGTTTTTAAAATTTTTCAATTAAGTTTTTATAACTCAAAACCAAAAACTGAAAACTTGTTTTTGTGATTTTCAAAACGGATATTTTGAAAACTACAAAAAGTGGTTTTCAGTTTCTGGTTTTGAGTTCAAAGTTTTCAAAAACCAAAAATTAAAAACTCGTAACCAACCCGAACGGGGCCTTAATTACTTACATACCTCTACTAATGAGAGTATTTTTTTTTATCAAAAACTAATTAATGTCAAGGAACAACTTAAAAAAATTATTATAAGAAGGACCAAGATAAACTCTCTAAAAAATTCTTATAATTAAAAAAGATAGAATATATATTTGATTTGACATTAAAATTAACCTAAATTTAAATTTAGATTTTTTAATTAATACAGTTATTTCTAACGAAAACATGAATTTATCATATTTTAATATTCTAAATCAAAATTACACATAAGTGATTGTGATGACACTACATTAAAGAATATACTAATAGGTCGCCAACATAACAATGTGAAGTGGCAAGGCGTGATTGGCTAATAGTAGCAATGAAAGCAACGGCACAAAGGTGAATGCGGTGATAGCAAAGGACTTTGGGTGGAGAATGTCACAATCTGAAATTAATGATTGTGGGCTCAACTCTGTTCTAGTTATTTAATTTTGATGGCTACGTTTAATGTATTTTTGTGTGGTGGATTAATTCTAGCTTGCCATGTTGAGGCGTAGTGGAAGAAATTCATGGCTATTGCTCGAACAATTAAATGGAAGAACAAGTATAGGCCGGTGGTTGCATCACTTGCATGCAATGATGTGGTAATTTTAGGTGGTGGAGGTGGTTTGGTGGATGTTAGGTGATTTGTGAATCTAATGAAGATTGTGAGTAGGTAAAATGGACTAGTCTGACTGTATAAACCTGAAACGTAGGGTTCGATTCTTTATTTTATAAACTCGAATAACTCCAAGATTTTTTAGTAGCCTAGTCCAATAAATGTTGTTACTCGCAAAAAAGGTCAAATATATATTTCCCAAAACCAGTAAAAAATCGGGCTACCCGCAAAATAATATGGTTTAAGCCTTTATTTTAGAAATCTGAATAATTAATTCCCGGACTTTTTAGCACAGTCCATAAAACCTGCTACCTACATTGGACCGAGCCGGGTAATCCAAATTATCAGCTCTTTACCGAGAGAGAAAATATGTGTTGGATTATGTTTGGTGAATTTCAATTTCTTTAACCTAAAATTTAAGGCAATATAGATTAGAATTTTTCTTTTTAAAATGACTTGAATTGCCTATCCAATTTGGTGTTTTACCTTCAATTTAGAATGGACTTGATAAACCGAGGTAGAAACAAATCAAGGCGATTTAGGGATTTATGGAAAGATATAAACCATTTGTTTTAGAGTAAACTAGCAAATCGGTCCCTGACTTTGCGGGAACCATGCAGTTTCGTCCCTGACTTTGCTAAAATAACACTTTAGTCCGTATACTTTGTTAAAAACACATGCACTTTAGTCCTTCACTTTATTAAAAAAAGAGTAAACTAACAAATCAGTCTCCCACTCTGTGGGGATCATGCAGTTTCATCCCTGACTTTTCTAAAATAGCACTTTAGTCCATACTTTATTAAAAAACATGTACTTTAGTCCTTATTTTATTAAAAAACATGCACTTTAGTCCTTCACTTTATTAAAAAACATGCACTTTGTGCATGTTTTAACAAAGTTAGGGACTAAAGTGCTATTTTGAAAAAGTCAGGGATGAAATTGCATGATCCCCCCAGAATCAGGGACCGATTTGCTAGTTTACTCATTAAAAAAATGCACTTTAGGGACTAAAGTGCATGTGTTTTTTACAAGTACGGACTAAAGTGCTATTTTAGCAAAGTCAGGGACGAAACTGCATGGTCCCCGCAGAGTTAGAGACCGATTTGCTAGTTTACTCTTTGTTTTAAAGTTGAATAAAATTAAATTTGGTAAATTTAAGTTAGTAGAATTAAGTTTGGTAAAATTAAGTTTACACAAAAGAATTTGTGTTTGAAAATGGTATTGTAAAGTAAATTTAAAAGAATGGACATTGTTTGAATAAAGAAATAATCTCACTTATGCAGAAAAATTACTAAAAACGACATTAGATTAAAAAGGAGCTAAGAGTTTAAATGGAATAGATATTAATGGATAAGGTGGTAATTTACTCTCCTAGCGTGAAATTCAAAAACAAAAATGGAGCTCATAAATCTCTAAGCAAATTTACATTTCTTGAATCACCAAACTTGCGCTTGTCCACCATTAAAATTACCCAAACACATCAAGAGTTTTCTAACTTCATTCTAACTATTCCCAACTTAAGTTTAGGTCTTTGAAACTTAAAACAAATAGACACTAAGTGTGTATGCATATATTTGGAGTCAATTTCATTCACTCCAAACCATGGTTTTCTTGTGCTCAAACAAAAAAAATGATTGGATAAAAATCACAAAATCAATTTTTGGTTGTTAACCACAATTTTCTTTGATGTGAAACTTATTTAGTAAGACTAAATGGGTCAACCCATTTGTTTGGGCCTACACATGGATAGGTATCACTAAAGTCTAATGCTCACTATGAGGGTTAACCACCACAATATATAGAATGTATGGATGGTAGCAAATAAGGGATTACTCCAATACTCAAAACGCTAAAGAGAAAAATGTTTTCTCTAAACCATTTCACCATCCCTCGTAATGAGAGAAGAGACAATCATCCTTTTGCCTTCGCTAGCACTGCGAAGAAGGGAGTCATAGTATTGCATTCGTGTGGATACCGGTGGAGGCATAGCTACCCTTGCATGATTGTGGTTTGGAAAAAAGGAAAGCACTAAAAAGTATACTCTATAACACGATTTATGATTTTTGCATGGATCCTTAGAGGGTTTGGATATATTTAAATTGTAAATTTGACATTCAAAAATCCAATAGTCAAATAGTTTAAAAAAGACTTGGAAGTCATAATAGTGTTATTGTCATTGGAACCTAAACAAAATGCAAAGATTGTATCATAACTTGGACTATATGAGTCATTTTGGGCTTAAATGAGTATCATTAGAAAGTTGACATTCAGAGCTTTCTCATACAAACCACCAACACAAATTATGTTATTTGACTGATGCAAAATGTCATAATATGGATGGTAATTGATAGTGAAAAAGTCAAAGAAAGACATTTTTTAGAAAAATGATAATTAAAGTTGGTGAAAGAATTTAAAAAAAGGATGAAAATAGGTGATAAACATTGAAAATGACAAGGGACAACTTTGAAATGAATGTATCATCATTCTCTATAAATTAGAGGATTTGTAAGGGAAGATACCATCTTAGGATTATAATCTTAAGCATTATTAACTTTCTTTCTTCCATAATTATTTATTTGTTTTAAAGCCTCCATCAAAGGCTAAACTGTGTAATAAGTCAAAGATTCAAGCTTGTTTTATTTTGACTAAGTTTTTTTATCTTTATTTGCTTACATGTTAAATTACATCTATTTTCATTTTCGATTTCTTTAATTACATATTTCTTATATTAAAGGATGATTTGCTAACATGTCTTGATTGCGAAATTTGTAATTTTTGGTGCAAGACCACGATTATCCTTTATGGGAGGCAATTCTGTTCGAGTCGGATAGGACCTTTATGAGCGATCAAACTCTCCACCCGAATATTTAACACAACTGCATACCCAGAACTCGAACTTTATAATTGAAATTTATTTGATTTTTTATTAATTAATCATCCTCAAACGTTTGAAGAACATATAGTGAATAATTGAATTGATCAATTCCCACCCTAATCATCAATCAACCCGAATCCACATACATCCTTATAATTTCCATTGATAATTCATTGACTCTATCTTAAAATGTTTTTGTTTGTATAAAATTATTAATTTCTAAAAAAATTTCTTTTATACAAATAAAATTATATAGATAAAAAATTTAAAAACTAAAATAATTCAAATAATATCTTTTATGAACTAAAACATATATATTAATTTTTTTAAAAATTATAAGTTAAATAAATAAATTATTATCTATCATAAAGTTTTTTAATTTATCATAATTTATATTACATTTACAATAAGAAATCAGTTTTTTAACGTGCGAGAGGATTGGAATGAGACGAGAATGTACAATCAAGATGCAAGGAGAAAATTGCAAAGTACAAATGTACTTAAAAACCAAAAGATATGAAATTAAAGGTATTGGATAATAAAATTTGACTCCAAAACCCATCCAAAAATCCATACATAAGCTATGAATCATGTTTAATAGAATTATCTCAAAAGGGGGTAAAGATTTTATCTATAACTATCTATATCACAATCATAAACGTTAACATAATAATTGTGGCAATACCTTTATGAGATCCACACAAATGACTGAATTTGGACTCCTCTACATGGTAGTTATGGTAAAAGGGTTTCTTCCAAGGGAAGGAAATAGGTCAGACGGAGCTTAATTAGCAAGGCCTAAGCCCAACCTACTTATAGTGTGTTTGGTTTATTCTAAAATCACGTTGTAAACGTAGCAACGTAGTTTTAGAGTAAACCAAATATGCTATTAATAATTTTGTGGCCCAAATATAGTCTATTATCTATCATAAGCCTTTTTTAGGCTTGAGCTTACCTGATTGAAAGTTTAGTCCAATTTATTAGTTTATTTAAAAACTTATTTCATATTAAAGTTTTTAAATAAGCTAATAGACCGATATAGGCTTACAAGCTAACATCCCTTACAAGATAGGTCGTTAAATAAGCTAATATTGATCTCTAAATAGACCGATATAGGCTTACGGTCTAATAGGCTTAAAAAATGATATTATTTAAACGGGTTGGCCTATTAGGCCTATTAGCTTTTTTTGAAGATCAAAACTGACCTATTTAATAAAAAAGACTTATTTAAAATTCTTGACCTGACTTTTTCTATTAAACAAGCTAGGCCAAGTCATATGCCAATTGGCGGATCCAAGACATTGAGTTAGTGGGGGCAATTTATTCAAAAAAATAAATAAATAAATAAAAATTATCATCATATATATAAAAATAAAGACATGAATGCCAAAATATTAACATTTTAATATATCTAATTGGGTAAATTACATATCTTATAATTATCCTCTACATATAGGGGATAAAATATAAAATTTTAAGATATTTATTAGTAATTTTATTAAAGTTAGGGGGTGTATTTGTACACCCTGAATTACATGTAGGTTTTCACTAGACAATGGCTTCAAATATATGAAGCTAGAGGGAGTAGAATATAAAATTTTAAGATATTTATTAGTAATTTTATCAAAGTTAAGGGGTGCACTTACACGCGCTCGATTACAAATAGGTCCACCACTGCATATGCTCCTAACAAGTGATATGGTCTATTTATTACGTTTTCTCACTTAAAAAGACAAATAAGAAATTGAGAAAACTCCTTTACTATTGAGTGTGACATATTACATTTCTCTAACTGCAATCCTATATATCTTATATATAAATGGCGCAGTTGTCATAAGTCATAAGGAATGACATCGCCTTACTAATAACTTGACCTAGTCTAAGTTCATGTATAGACCCATATTTAGGTTAACCTATTTAGTATAGATTCATATATCCTACTCTTTTTTATCTATTTTTTCTTTTGTTACATACACATATTTAATAGTATTTTATTTTTCATATGTATATTATATGGTTTGAAAGTTGAAACAGAGGGGCAGGACACCAAGACCAATGCTTGTCCCCTTGGATTAATCCCTAATAGGATTTAATAACTAAAAAACATGACTCAAGAAATTTTAAAATATTTGGTTTATTATACACCAAACCAACACAATTTTGGATTATGTTAAAAATGATTGGGGTATTGCTTTTTGCACCAACTTTATTGCTATTAATAATACCCTCAATTTTCTTTTTTTAGTGACTTAATATCCTTCATTTTTCCTTGCCCTCATACCATCCCTCTTCTCTCCTACTCCTCACTTCAACCTTTCCCCTCCCTACACCACCCTCTCTCCACTCCCCACTAGATGTAGATCAAACTCGCATGACTTGTCATTAAGTTTGATAAAACGGGTCTGCTCGTCTTAGCCCATCCCAACCTGCAATCAACTCGTAAAAAAAGGGGACGGGATGAGCTGACCCTAATTGAAAAATGAAAAAAAAAAGTCAACCCAACCCATATTTGAATGAGTCAGCCCATATAACATACTGAAAATTAAAATGGATGGGTTGAGACTAGTAAACCCACCAAATCATGTATCGCTTTTTATTGTCCATCAAAGTGAAGGCAATATGTGTAAAGACACCTGAGGAGGGAACCAAGGAAAATGTGAACTAAATATAGAACACATTGAACTGTTTCACCCAGAGTATAAGTCGTACCAATGCCAATTACATAAAATGGTATACCTCCATCCCCTCCAAAATATCTACATCCCTATACAAACCAAACTTGACACTTACACTTTCTACACAGATAATAAAATAAAATGAATTCATTTACAGCTCAATAACACAAAGTTTATGACATGCATGAGAAGGCGGGTTGGGCTTGTTGAGTGGTGGTGGGTTTGGTTCGTGAACTGTCAAGCATTCGACAACGACGAAGCGACTCTGTTCACGACGAAAGCGAAGAGTGTTTGTGGACAGGGAAAGGGAATGAAGATGATGACGACAACGCGAAGAGGGAAAAGGAATGAAGATTGAAGACTAAGGCGTCAGAGGAATGGGGAAGAAGAAAACTGAAATCTGAAAGGAAGCAACTGCATTGCGTGTGTGCATGTTGGCTTGGGAACGAAGGAATAGAGTCACCTCGTCGTCGTCGTCGCCAAACGCCTCATAATTCTCAATCTATACTCACCACATTTCCGCCGCGTTGTCGCGATCCAGACCTGCCACCACCCAATAAACACAATCCGCCTTCTCATGCATGTCATAAGCTATGTGTTATTGAACTATAAATGAATTCATTTTATTTTATCATTTATGCAGAAAGTGTAAGTGTCAAGTTTGGTTTGTATAGGAATGTAGATAGTTTGGAGGGGATGAGGTGAACCATTTTATGTAATTGGCATTGGTACGACTGATGCTCTGGGTGAAACGATTCAATGTGTTATGTATTTAGTTCATATTTTCCCTGGTTCCCTTCGTAGGTGTCTTTACTCATATTGCCTTCACTTTGGTGGACAATGAAAAGCAATACATCTTTTTGTGAAGAAGGTAACAAGAACTGTGATTTCCAAGATGCACTATAATTTCTAAGTTGCACGAACACGCTCTACATCCTTTCATTGTTTTTTTAATTTTTTTGGGTGGGTCAACCCGTCGCCACCCATCCATTTTTAATTTTCAGTCTGTTATATGGGTTGACCCGTTGGCTTGTTTAACCCGTTCAAATATGGGCTGGACTGGCATTTTTTGTCCATTTTCCAATTAGGGTCAACTTGTCCAGTCCCATTTTCTGATTGGGCTAATCGTGGGCTGAGACGGGTCAACCCGTTTTGTCAAGCCTAATGGTAACAATGCATGTGAAGGTCAAAGTCACAAATGTTACGTTTATAATGCAACCCTATGCCAACTCCCTATGGGTCCAAGCATACAAATGAAATACAATGATCGTTGAGATTCAAATAGCAAAATCTGAAGGAACATAAATAAATAATTTATGAAATTGATAGCATACATAGGGAATGAAACCTCAGACAAGCCTCAGAGAGCTCCCAATAGCACCTTCCTTAGTGACAGATGAGGTACACAGATCCTTTGACGCTATAAGAGAAAGATGGAGTGCCGAGAGATATGAAGCACCGAAACCTTTATCTGTAGGCATGTCGCAGTGTCAGACACCGACGCGACATCGACACCTCACTGACACTCCTTGGACACGTGTTGGACACTTCTGTAGTGTCCTATTAAAAAATAATTTGTTAAAGCTCGTACACTCCTCGAACATTATTTAAGCCAATGAGCCGACACCTCTTTCTAGCTTAACACCTTTCGAATACTGCTAAAAATATATTTTTTTAAAAAAATATTTAAAAAGTCAACCAAATAAAAAAATGTAACCTTTGACTCTAAAAGTTGAATTTAAATTTTTGTCATATTTATTATATATACATACATTTAAGCGGTGTCCAAGTGTCCTTATTTTGGACATTAAATGTCTCCAAGTGTCCGTATCTATTGTGTTTGGTGTCCATGTTAGAGTCTATGCTTCATAAATAAAGACGAATAAAAGGAGGAACAAAGATGATTATAAGGCTTTGATGGTGTCGGGGAGGATGAAGTGAGGAGAGAAGAAGAGATGGTGTGAAAAAGGGAAACGATGAGAAGGGGAGTGGGAGTAGAGAGGAATGGTGTGCAGGTGAGGAAAAATTAAAGGCATTTAATTATAAAAAAAGGATTAAGGGTGGTGTGAATGGTAATAAATGATGGTCCTAAAAGCAATGCCGAAAAAGATTTAAGACTTGAATTCTATTAACCCAACCCTTGATTCTATTACAACCCATACTTTATATCAAGCTAATCAAACAACCCATTGAACTCAATGTTGACACTCTTAGCTACTATCGTGTTCATTTCTACATGTGACTTATGATATATTTAATAACCACCTTTATAATCATTCTATTACACATGATCTATTTTTTTTTTTTGGTGAGTTACACATGATGTTCTATAATATCGAAACATATAGCTCCTGATGTAGCGAATCACAGTGATACCAAATTGGAAGAGAACATAATGTCACCATAAGAATTACTTATGACGCTCACATTAACAATTCATATAGCTTTTTTTCAGATAATTATAGGGTACACCATTTCAGTTTGGGTTTATTATTGTATATCTTTACCATAAATAGTATAAATTTAATATTAAAATTTTTTATTAATGCATAATACAAAATTAAAATTACTTTTTATAGTAAAAAAATTTATTATTTGTGGTGAAGTCAAACTCAAAGGATCCACCCTATAATTACCCACATTTTTTCGTGATGACTGAAGAGTTAGTCCTATGCAAAGATTTTGATTTCGTTCTTATGCTGAGTACCTTCATCTGATTGTCAAGTCAGCAGAACATGTCACCCAGTTTAACTGATGAACCATTTGTTAATAAAAGTAAAAAGAATATTCTATTAAAAAGAGGGACCCATCTCAAACAATGTTTTCTTTTTTTTTTTTGGTCAACCACAATGTTTTCTATATATGCACAACTTCTAAGATTGATTATGTGGTTTGACTCAACCCTAGCCCAAAAGCCAGGAAAACAGATCCATGTATTAAGCAAGGCGCAAAAGGTGTATGTAAAACTGTAAGGTACTAGTAACTGAAGAAATCAATTTTGAGGTATAACCATCGAGAAAACATTTGCTAGTGCCACGTCATAGAGCTGCCATCATCGTCCCTCTCGCTGCCTCACGCTTCACCTCTGCAGCCTTGCCACTGCCGCGGAAGTACATAAATACTTGCTGCGAAAATAAAATCAACAGTTAAACAATAAAGCACAAGTAGAGTCAAGAGAATACCAAATTACTATGTTACATAGTTTACCTGAAAAACCCAGATGCTCAGCAGTGACTCAAGACAGAAAAATGCAAACCCAATAAAATAGAATATCTGCAATTCAGCACAAGTTTTAACATCATTTCAACGTGCAATCATGATTTCAAAATATAACCCTCTGGAAATAACAATATCCAAGAACTAGTGGCATTAGAAGCCAACGAAAAATACTCCTTTGATTTCTTTTCAATTGTCTTTTTAGAAGAAAATTTTTATTCTTATTTCTTTTTTGTTTTAACATTTCAAAATAATTTATTTGCTACTTCATCATCAATTATACTTTTATTCTCATTTAATTGATAAGAAAGAAAATTATAGAGAAATTAAATAACAGATTAAAATGATAGAAGATGTATAAAAAAAAAATGAATAAAGATATTAATTATATTTTGTAATTTGTATTTTAACATACCCCAACCAATCCATTGTCGCCCAACACATCGATCGCAGCCAAAATACCTCTGTCCACATCACAATAGCATACACTACAACCATTAATTTGAGCAGAAGTGGAATAACGAGAAAACAATTTTTTTTGTCATAACTAAGCTCAATAATAAATCACTTTAGCCATCCCCAGTGTTTTCCTTGCCTCCGGAAGATTAAATAAGCGTAGTTGCAAAAGAATATCAGTTTGCAAAAGAAACAGAAAATGTAAGTTTAGGAGGACACTCACGTTAAAGATTTTCCTTTGAAGATAATTGGTGGAGCAACTGCAGCAAAAATGCAAAAGGCAATGTGCAACTGTTTGTATAAAATAGGCAGAACGAGATGAGTACTTAACAAAATTAGTGCAGAATAAGTGACTACAGAAAGAAAATGCATAAAACTTGCCATGTATGACAAGAAAAACCAGCTAAACTTCAGAGCACTGTCAGACCTGTTAAAGGAGATGGCACACAATAAGAAAACAGAAGATGAAGCATTTATATGACAATGCTATTTTAATGCAATTGGACGAGAAGGTAAAGCATCATCATAATCAACCTGTCACCCCCATCCCTCTCTTTCCCCCTCTTCTGGTTGTCCCATTTCAAAAGAAAAGATCAGATCAAGAAATTGCAGAAGGTAAACTTTGCACCCACAAAGCTTCAGTTTTCACAATGACAGTATTGCCTTCCAAAGGCTCCCATTCTTACCGCACATTATCCAGGTGGACATACTGCTCATGCAGTAAAATATTCGGTGTTTCATAATTGAGCTAAAGCTTAGCTGGAGGACATAGACCATCATTTTTTACATTTGTTTTTTCTGAGCTTAATTAACAGGGGGAAAAATGCTTGAACAGATGTCTCTATGCTAAACTACAAAAATAGGATTAAATCAGATTGAACACTACCTCATAGCACGATAAAGAGGACGATACCACAAGACATAAGATCCTGGAGCACCAGAAATAAAATAGATAATAGCAAGAAACCAGATGGTTGGACCTACACGGCAAGACAAGTCTGTAAATTAAGCATGACCTAAGAAGATTAATGGACCAATCTCTAGCTGTAAGACAAACCTTCTCCTTTGATCCAAGCAGTAGTAACTGCCACAATATTCCACAAAAGGCACAGAACCAAACCTGCAGATTATTATAAAGTTGAAAAACTAAGACTCATACAATAATTAAAGTAAGATGAATGACGGTTAAAAAGGTATTGATGTTGTTGAAACCATAGGGATTTAGCTAAAGGAGGAGAAAAGAGAAAATAAACTAATGAATGAACTAAAATTGATATTGATTTGATGTGATACAAAATACTAACCCTATTTATACTCATATTAAAATCCTAATCCTAATTAAATAAAAAAATTATGAAATATAATAAAATACAGAAACCACTCCTAAGAAATTATCTAAGATACTCTAAAACATTATAAAATACAATAATGATATTATGAGATATTTTCAAGATATTCTAACATACGCAATAAATTTCTAGTGAAATGGAGGAGGGAGACTTTCAATAGGTTGAGAGCTGGGGGATAATGGAAGAGCACATCTCTCCACCCAAAGACAAAAGAAAAGAAAAGACAGCATCAACCATATGTTGTACTTCAGTTAAATGTTATTACAATATAATCTAGGGGTTTCAAAAAGTCTTTTAGTTAATTATGATTCACTCGAGCAAACTTTAAAAAGAAAACCTGAAAAATCAAGGAATGAAAACATATAAAATACAGAGACAAAAAAGCAAGCAGCCAAAATATCTACTAAGATAGAACTCATTTCAGCATAAAATGTCAGAATTTCAACCATACTTACAGATCTCTTGAAACTGCCATTAGTGAGACAGAAGGATTGCTTCAAATTTTAAATAATTTGTTGCAGAAAAAATTACATTAATTTATTTACAAATTGATGCAAATTGCAATTGACTGCATTAGTAATGCTTATTTTACATGGAAGTAAATTGCTATAGTTCATGGAACATGACATGTTACATAAATGAAAATATTATCATGGGAATTGAATATGGATATAGTTGAAACTTGAAAGTAAATTGTTTTACTTTCACTTGATAAAACATTAAACTTACTCAAAATATTACTTTTAATGCTGGATCTTGTGTCAAGAAGCAAAAGAAATGATATTTCTAACTAGACAAATACGTGAAGGTTTATAAACACTGAAGTGTGGGCAATGCATTCAACAAGCACGCAATAGTACAAATACATAGCAAAATTACTAATTACAAAGGTCTGGAAATATGAAGCAAAAGAAATGAGAGTATTTTTTATTTTGGCTAAAATATCAATTTCAGCTATAACTTTTGCTCACATATGAAAATCCTTTGTAACCATCTTGTGAATTACACTAAAAGCTTCCATATTATTATTAACTCAACCCCAAAGTACAGATAATAATTCATAAGAGGAAAAACAAATCTAGATTTTGTTAACATTAATAATCAGCGTGCAAGTAGCTTGTTATGACTTAAATACATTCTAGAAAACAGTCCTGGAGTTCAACATACCCAGCCATGTCGTGAATGCAACATACTGGATACTTTGAAGATGTATTGGTATTTCCTTTGCAATGTTATTGTGAATGATGGGAAAGAAAGGTGGCCAGTTCTTTTCCTCTATTACTATTCCAGCTGCAAACAAAAAAAATGTAAAACAACAAAAGATAGACATTGTTATTATTGGCTTCTGTAAGAATAGATAAACTCAAATACCTCGTGATATAGCATCCTCCCTTCGTTTTAGTTCCTGTAAAACATCATGAGATTATCAATTTCCTGACTACACCAAACGATATAATAGCACAAGGCCAAGTTAATTCATAGAAGGATTAAAGTAAACAGATGTGACATTAAAAATCATAAATGAAAGTTAATTAATGTAATGAACAAAACCCTCAATAGAAGGTTTACTCATATCCTGAGACTAATAATGTATTAAGAAGAAGGACAAGTAGCCACATATCGAAGAATTAAAATAAGCCACTCTTGCTACTGATTAGGTCCATGGTATTAAATTATTAAGAGAATCATTATAATTTATTAGCACCTATATAAAATAACAATAAAATATTCAATGTGACAAACCAGGTTTTTAACTCATATAGAAGTGATTAAGTTGTGTACTTGTTGTATTCTAAAGATATCAGGATGGATCACCTGTTCCCTTCTTTTCAATTCAGCCTCTCTAGCTTGAAGTTCCCTCTCCTTTGCTTTGATGTCCTAAAGTTAAAAAAAAAGTTAAATCTTTGGTAAACAACAGCATTGAGACAGATAGTTTACATATTTATTTCAACATTTTCATAATCCAGTCTACCTTTGAGCTATCAAGAGGGACATCGATAGTTGCCCCACGATCATAAGGCTCTGGAGGAAGGGGTGAGAGCCTTGAGGTTGCAGAGGGAACACTTCCAGGGTTCTGCAAATTCAAACAATTATGTAGCTAGTTAATAAATAAACAAGGATATTTTAATTTTTCTTTTCATTTTATGTTTGAAAAGAAACATAATTTTTAGCACATGATCCTCATAGAGAAAGGAAGGAGAAAGAAGGACATCAAATCATCACAGTTGCTAACTGCTCCCTTATACTTTTATAATACTTGTTCCATTTATTTAGTTTCTTGTTGACAAATCATCATAAAAGAACATGGTCTGAAATCACAACCAAACAATCAGATAAGCTTTGCAAAAATTGCACCAATCTACATCCCTCCCCAAATCAACCATCTGCCAAAGAAACAAAAAATATCAATAAAATAGAAAAACCATCACAGTATAAGTGCACTACCACAAACTGGTCCTCAACTTTAAGAAACAAAAACACCATAACAACATATTAACAAGTCAGTCCAAAATTTAGTTCTTCTTGACCTTTTGGTTGCAAACTGGTACTGTCCTACTTACTATGCAACCCATATGGGTAATAAACCTAGGCAAGCTATTAATTGATGAATTACAAGAAAAGAGCAAATAGAACACCAACTGCCTAAGATGCAACCTCCACTCCTAAAATTATATATTGACCAAAATTTATCTTTTTTAGTCTCCAAACTGAGCACTTTAAGACAGCCTTCCAAGGAGACAGGGTATACTTCACTGCCATGCCCCCTGTACAAATTTCACACTGAGAATGTATTCTTTCTGGTATCCATCTTAACAAAACCCTTTCGCAGGTCCTACATTAAAATTAAAATGGAATGTAGAAAGTGACTTGAGACAGTTGCCTTCCAATTTCCACACACCCCTCCCCAATAATGTATCTAGTGAACCTAACAATAGATATTGAGCCACTCTCATTATCCACATACTCTTTCTATATCTTAGTCTTTACTATAGGCTATAAAAATAAAATGAGAAGTAAATTTCAATTCAAAGAAATTCCATATATACACCATCTGTCCTTCCAAAAGTAAACCTTGTCTTCACTTCATATTTCATTGATGATTGAAATGCTAAACCTGATCTGGACCCAACTGAGTTTTTCAGAAGCCCCACCAGCCCATCCTACAAACTTGTATAACCTAATGGCATATCCATCCCTGGTAAAGAAACCCATCATTACTTCTACAGCCTGCATCCACAAATCATCAGTTTCAATGGAATAAGTGAATAAATCTATGACCAATCTCCATGAAGTTTTATATTGAGATCTCAAAAGTTTCACACTCCTAGTTTCCCCACACAAATGGAAGACATGTCTTGATAGCTAACAAAGTAAAACTGAATCCTTCCTCTTCACAGGAAATCGCCTCTGATCTTAATCCCCAAAAAAAAAAATCCATAGTAACATAGCATTACCTTCCATATATAAGACTACAACCAGCCCTACAGAAGTTACTCCAAACAATTTTGTTGAGTATTACCTGTGTATTAATGGTTATTATATACCACTCTCACTCCTGCTTATGAGAATACATTGATCCTTGACAACTTTGTGACAATTGTTGTAGGCTATAAAAGAACATTATTGACGAATTCTTGTGCAGCCAAACTTAATTTGACCCACCCCACAAGTGAAAAAAGAAAGTTTCCATTCTAAACTTTTTGCGCTCTGCAACGAAGCAATCATCTTCAATCATTCAACACAGATCAATAACTATCAACATGTGCCATTATCATAAAACTTCAACCTCTCTCAGCCAACTACACAAAGCCTTTTCAACCAGTGGAACCTTACCAAATATACCAAACTACCAATGGGTCCCTCCCAACCTATTAAGAATATGTAATCACTAGATTGATAAAGAAGGTGGAAATCGTACAAAATAAAACTTTAATATTTTACATTCCAGAATCCAGATAGTAACACCTGTTACAGTTAACACCCTTGCACTGTTGCACAAACAAAATAAGAGGTTACACATCAAAGGCTAAAATAACCACTGATTCCTTTGTCAAAATATTACTTTATAAAGTGTAATGTAGCAGTCTCAGTTAGAGGAAAGGGAAAACTTACAGTAGTATAAAATGCACCTCCACCATAACTTGATTGCCCTGACCCTTTTCCTTTAGCCGTTCCATCCTAATATTGTTAATGAAAATACTTAATGTTTTAGTCCTTAAAATAACAATAAAAATAGGAAAAACAAGACAATGCTTAATGTTTTATTACAACGTTTTTATTTAATTGTTTTAGCAAGAATTTACTTTTTATATAAACGGGCTACTGGCTAGATATATTTGGTTTCCTTCTAACCATTGGTGATATATCATATAAATAATAAATACACTTCAAGATTGTATTTTATTTTGCAAATACAACGAGGAAGATCAAATCTAAAATAACAGGTGCATTTTTTAGCAGGGAAGCTAGTGATGAGGAGAAAAATGATATAGTTTCTTTGAAATACCCATGACATAGCAGATATATTAACAAATTAACTACAATATTTGATCACCCGAAAAATCTATCCCAAGATCAGCCCCTGTTTGTGATGGTTCTTTGTCTCAAATGCCTAAATGAATTCAACAGCATTAATCATGTTTGAATAAATTAATCCACCCTTAAAAAAGAAGAAAAACCAAAGAATTCAGGTTGTTCAGTCTTATAATGCAAAATTTTGGTTTAACAACAATAAACATCCTAGTTATTAAAAACAAAACAAAATCAGAGAATAATTTTCTGGACAACAAATTTGTAGTCTAACACCTTAAAATATATAAAAATTCAGAAGCAGTCTACAGAATTTAAATAAATTATTTAATTAAGTCACATGCAACAATTCACCGATGATACATAAGGTAGTTGAGATCACTCAGAAATCAGGCACAGTAAGCACCGCGTATTTAGCTACACTAGGAGTTTCAATTCAGCAATGATCTCAATTCTCAAATGAAAAATCCAAGTCCAAAGGAAAGGGATATATCATATATCAACCATTAAGAAACGGAAAAAATGGAATTCATTAAGGTATAGGAGATGAAAGGGAGTTACCGCAAAGGGATTGACCTCGACCTCTTCTTGGTCGAAAGGGTTGGAGTCGTAGCGGCTCATGAGATCGATCACAAGAGTGAGTGAGAGAGAGAGAGAGAGAGAGTGAATCGGAATGAAAGATGAAAATGGATGAGAACAATGCGGTATTACAGAAAGAGAGAGAAGGCCTTGGAATCTACGGCTTCTTCTCTTTCCGATTTTGTTTGTTTGTTCGCTGAAACTGCACACACAAAAACAGACACTGAGAGGAGTGGAAACGGAAGAGCTT